>JBBMOL010000270.1:0-195085 GCA_037954665.1 Laguncularia racemosa
ATAATTGCCTGATAGAGCCATTTTATACTCAATCTTTATAGTATGAAGTGTGTTATTTTATTATAGATTTTATAGAAATCATAAGGAAATGGTACTTAATTCTATTATGGTGATAAATTAGGTTAAATGGTGTCAATGGTGCTAATTCAAGTAAATTAGAGAAGTCATCTACAACTTGGATCAAAGACAAGGATTTACACCGCCGGAGGAAAGTACATGGGCGTGTAGTTGAAGTACACGGCCGTGTACTTAGTTTTGAAGCCACAGGAAACTACACGGTTGAAGTACACGACCGTGTATCTGTTTTGAAGAATCCACGGGAAAATACACAGTTGAAGTACACGACTGTGTATCTGTCTAGAAGGAGGCACGTTTTGAAGCACGCCATGGTTCAAACCATGCTATACACTGCACAAGAAGGTGGAAATGTGGACTTCCAATAGAGAGAGACACGGCTCGTGATCTGGCCTTGGTGGAAACCGTGCTTGAAGCCGTAGTCGAAGCCGTGGTGGAAGTTGAAATGGAAGACATGCCAAGAATGAGAAATTGTGGAACATCAACCAGAGGATGGCACGGCTTGAGATCTGGCTGTGGTTGAAGCCGTGGTACACACTGATCACGGATGAAGACTTGTAGATTACCCACAGAGGAAGGCACGACTTGACCCACGGCCGTGTTGTAGGGCGTGCCAGGTGGACGATTATTTTCTTCTCGAGATTTACTTGAAAAAGGAAAGATATTTTCGTATCTTGCTAGCAAAAGATCACCTGCCATTCCTTTAACAATATAAATAGAACTAACCCTAGAGGGTTAGGGGGATCTTGGATCATCTTGGAGACAAGAAGGAAAGAAGGAGGCAGAGTAGGTAGCCGGGAACAGAGGCTTGTTATGTTTTCACTTTTAATTTTCGTTTTTGTGATGAACATGTGTAGCTAAGTAGTTTTTCTAGCCAAAGGGTTATAGAAGTGTGATTCTCCACAAATTGTGAGATCTAATTGATTTGTATTTAATCTATTCTTTGTTTTTGGATATTCATATATCTTCTGAACGTCTTGTCATTATTATTTTTGTTGATTGGTATGAATTAGAGCTCTTCTACTCAATTATCAAGTTAATATATTGTCAACTAGTACGTCAAATCCGTAATTGTTTGATAGTTCTAGTCTTGGTGACACAATAACATGTTTGGTTATAAAATAGATGATCGAATTCATGTTATGGAGATGTATGATCATGTTTAAATAGGTTATCTTATAATCTACTGGTATGAATTGGTAGTTTCTCTTGTTTTTAATGCTATTGATAAATTAAATCCTAAGAGCTTGTTTAGGGTTGTCTAATCGATAAGAGAAGTAATCAAAGAGCTTATTTTGGTTATCGAAGAAGTACGGAGAGATAGGTTATTAGAGCTTGTTAATAACCATAACCAGTTTATCTAGAAATAAGAATAGAAAACATTTGCATCGATGATCAATTCCTAGAGTTAAACTATCTTGATTCCTTTGGCTAAGCTTTTATCAATATTCGACTTTATTATTTTGTTTCAACATTATTTGATTCATAAACAAACCCCTCATTTTTCTTTTCTTCTTTATTCTCTTTGAATAGAAATATATTTAACCAATCCTTGTGGATTCGACCCTACTCACCACTATATGCAAATCATACAATTGTCTAGGAGTAGGTTTTTATTTTTGTTGGATTCGACACCCATCACTGCCTGTCTATCGATGGGGCGTCCTAACTGGATCTCCACATCTTGTAGCATGATGGTAAACTCCCCCATCAGCATGTGGCTATGCATCTTTGGATGCCATCTCTCCACCAGTGCTGTAATCATGTGCCAATTAAGCGGTATGTACGGCAGCCGATTGACACCTTTGAATCCAGCCAGTTGCAAGTATAGCTCCATTCGCGCATTGAATGGGAATGTAAGCTCGTCATAATGGAGTGACAACTCACATTATCGCACAACAATGGTTGCTTGCTCCTATGCCAACAACATGTCAAATGTTTTCTTATCTTTAATGCAACATAAACTAATTGATAAGTAAAACGTCCATTACCTCTCCTCCTAGATTGCTTGTGATCAATGACTGGCTTGTTGCGTCAAAACTGAAGGATCAAAAGGTCTAGGCTCTATCTATTATGCAAAATCGTACAAATAATTTACATTTGCAACCAATACAATTTTTTTCAGTAATTAATTTATAACTCAACCTACAAAATCATACAAATATTTTATATTTCTTCCCAATATAAATTTTTCACTAATTAATTTTATAGCAATTAATTATGATATATTAACGACTAATTTTCTTTGATTAATGGATAATTAATAATTAAGTAATTTTATAACTGAGTCTATAAAAGCATACAAATAATCCTACCTTACACCATGCAAATTTTTTTACCAATTACTTTGATAACAAATAATTAACCACATATTAACAATTAATCACCTTTAATTAATGGATAATTACTAACTACTTACTCTTATGATAATTCTACTAAGCCATACAAATATTTTACATTTCCACCCAATACAAAATTTTCACTAATTAATTTCATAGTAATTAATTAATGATATATTAATGACTAATCTTCTTTGATTAATGGATAATTAATAACTAATTAATATATAACTAATTTTATAAAACCATACAAATATTTTAACTTTGCAACAAACACAAAATTTTTCACTAATTAATTTTACAACAATTAATTAACGACTAATCATCTTTAATTAACAGATAATTACCAACTACTTACTTTTATGACTAATTCTACTAAACCATACAAATATTTTACATTTCTACCCAATACAAAATTTTTCGTTAATTAATTTCTTAGCAATTAATTAACGATGTCTTAAGGATTAATCATTGCTAATTAACAATAACTTTATTTACGGCTATGTTTATAAAAGTACATCATAATAACATATATACATAATTCATTTATTAATGTTAATTAATCATATATTAATAATTAATTATTTACTAATTAATAGTTAATTAATAATAACTATTACTTTAATAACATTTATGCAGTATACATATTTACATTTTTTTTTTTTTTGCATTTATCCAAAGTACAATAACATCAATAAAAATAAATTTTTTCAGAAGAAAACATATCGAGATCTTGATAAAGAAATTTTCACACACGTATTTCAGTAGATTAAAACCTGCGTAAAACACAAATTGTGAAAAAAAAAATTGCAAGGTGAAGTTTACAAAGGAAATTCAAAGATCGAAATGTGAAATGTGAACATATGAACTTAACAGATGATTCATATTTATATTTGAAAGTGTCGGTGCAAATTTTTCCTGTGTATTACTGTGTAAATTTACTATAGCACTTTTAAATTTGTAAACATACTTTTACAATAATTTTATAGGTTTGTAGATATACTTTTATAATATTTTATAAGTTTGTAGAAACTTTATAGATTCGCAGTAAAGATTAATGGGGTTAAAAAAAAATTGTACTGAAGGTACCCAAAATTTTTGTATATCTTTAAAGTCGCATATGTGATTTGCGCTTTCACAATCTATTTTAAGAATATGTTTTATGAATACAATATTTAAGCTTTTTTTTTTAAAAGCAATATTTAAGTATGTAACCTGGCTATCCTTCTTCCTCGTGAGCATCATTCATGGCCAATTTCACTCCCCTCTTAACTCCAATCAAAAGACTTTTAAATTCCAATAAATAAAGCTTCATAAATTAGTCAAAAGAAAAAAAAATTGAAGCCTCTATGAATACCTTCTTAATCAGCCTTTGCCCATTATCAATCTATCTCAAAACATTACAGTCCACGGTTGAAACACACCATCTGAACTTCGAAAGACAGAGGCAGTAAGTTGAGTAAGCCTATAGAGTTCAAAAAAAAAAAAAAAAAATCTTGCACTTTGTGAGAAAGATCGAATCTTTCTCAAAGTAATTTTTTTTTTTAAAATTTATCCACAAGGCACCAATAGAACAGGAGGTTAGAACAAAAAAAGTATTAAATATTTTCCTTGTTTTCTATTACTATTACTATTATTATTTTTTTAAACTTCTCTCTCGTAAACTTAAAAAAAAAAGATATATAATATGATATTTACATGAAGGAATTATTAAAATAAGTTATTAGTTGGTGATTTAAAAAAAAAAATCTAACAATTGAGATTTTAAAATGAAGATTGGATAATAAAAATCGAATGGTTAAAATTAAGTCATGAATTCATCTAACAGGCTAAATTGAAGACTTATTTTTAAGTTATTATTTAGTGATTTATTGCAATGCTATCCTATTTATATGATAATGAAATTTGATTCTTTTATTTATTTATTTTTTGTAATCTATGATTCACTTTTAAGTGTTTACTTCTACCGTTCGTTTTGATGATGAACTTGATATGTCTTCAGGGAAATTTACTTTGACTTTCTTGCCCATCTTCTAGCATCCTTGTTCACTGTTTTTAAGTATATTATCCATTCACTCGTTGAATTATTTTATTTTATTTTTTTAACACAATGACATTGTCTATATATAAAATGAGATATAATAAAAATTGATTCTATTTTTCATATAAATTAAGAAATTCTTTTCACAGTATTTAATGCCTACACATTTATTGTCTCTCAGATGAAAGCTTTTAAGACCGTCCTTACGTTTTTCAAACAACAATTATTTCAAGGACAATACGTAGACTATTTTCAAATAGTGTATATATATAAGAAAAAAATTTAAGAAAAATAAAAGAAGTGATGATATTACCCTTTTGCCTTGATATCTAGTCAACTTTGAAGATAAAAAAAAAAAATTGATGAATGCAGAGAAAGAAGTTTGTCTAACTGTTTGGTCATATCAAATGTAAGTTATTAAGTTTAACAAAGCTTAAAACTTCTTCAACCTATCTTAACAGTATATTTTATCTTTCGTAACACTTTAATAGCATGGAATCTTTCTTTGCTACTTTAAAGGTATATTTTACCGTCGTAACATTTTGATATATATGTAATATTTTAATATATTATATATATATATAATATAAAATATATATGGCTCATTTCCAAATGTTGAGTTCATTCATTACTTAATGTACTAGGCCAATATATATATATATTGTTTAATATTAACATTCTTTTCTTTCTTTATCAAATAAATAATGATAATAATTTCCTCTTTTTTTTTTCTTTTTTACTTTTATTTATTTATTTATTTTTTACAAGTTGCTTAGCATCATTGCACTTCCTAGGCTACACTTTTTGACGTTAACGCATGTTTGAGATTGACCTTGTTCATTATCTCGGATTCCTAATTTCAACATGCATCCATATGAGCCTAAGTTTAACTTTTAAAGTTATCTTGGATTCCCAACTTCACCATTTTGAAACCAATGTATAAGCTATACATTTGAGGAACACATACCTGATCAAGGAGGATTGCTCAGCCGTCAAGCGTATAATAGACACTCGAGGCATCAACTAACCGGTAGTTATCTCTCTTCAATAGTTTAGACTTCAAAGTTTCCATAATCAACCATTATGGGTAACGATTCTAAGGTCAACCCCCATCAAGTCGTTGAGGGCACTTGCTAGAGGGACTTACTAGCTCACAACAAGGGACAAGTACCGATAATTCCGTCTCCTCGCGATGATTGGATTGACAATGTGTTCAAAAGCGACTCTTTCTGGTTGCATGTTAGACCCCACGGATCATGCATATCAACAACACCTATAGATGGTTCTCTAAAGTTCATTGTCTCAGACGTCCCTTTAGAATCTTAGGTGCTAGTGAACACAGTGTCCATACTCCGCTTTAGGAGTGAGAGGAAGGAATTACTTCTACCTTTCACTCAATTTACCATTCCAAAACGTCCTATTGATGGGTGGTACACTTGGCTCCAATACATAGCCAGAAATTCAAACTATGCCGCGATATTGAAGCAAGCTAAGGTTTTTGATGCAATTTCAATGTTTGCAAGATTTGGCTTCTCAAAGACAGAAGAAATGAAGGTTTGGAGGACCATAGTATCAAGGTGGAGCATTCACATTCACACTTTTATAGGTTCTTGGGGAGAGTTTACATCAACCATAGAAGATGTCTTTCTAGTACTAAAGCTTGACAACTTCGAGAATAGCAACATAATAGCGACCTTGACCACATTGAAAGACAAGAGTGCTCATACTATCCTATAGGGTGCTTTCAGGCTAAGTAAAACTGCATCAAAACGATCTACATTCACATCATGGCTTGAGCATTTCTATGGGAAAAAGAACAGAATTGGTGGTCTTGGTTATAAGAGCAAGTAAGTATAAGCTGGCCTATACTTGTGAATTCATCCATCTCATGCATAGTGGTAACTTATGGTATTATTTGGTATCGATATGAACTCGCAGCAATCATCGCTTTGTGGCTGTCTATGTATGGCTTTCTTGGGGGTCCTGAAGAAGGAGTTATTCCTAGGCTTTTTCCACTTGCAATTTGTATATCTTAAGGAGAATGTTTTGCTCTTGCACCCTTATATCTGGGCTCGCTATACCGTCCCTTGGATTTGTATCACCACGCTGCAGTTCGTTCAATGGGTCGTTATATGGCATTATGTTACGTAAATGTGACCTTCCTTCAAATTTTCTTCTGCGAGCGATTTGGGAGATACTTCTCCTCCCTAGGCGTGAACATGAAACTAAGTTTAAATCTGCCACGTGTTGGATCCTTAATCCAACGTTGGCCTTATATGTGAAACGATTATGTATTGCGAGCTGTCATATTAAGTTAAGCTTAATTAAAAGTGATCAATAAGATTTGGTTATTTAAGTCTTAATGTATCTAATAGGATATGACCCCTTTTATGTGTAGAGACCTTATGGGTAATTTCTATTTTTATGATGGGTTAAAATAAAAATACCAAAAAGGTAACATATAGTTATCTATATAAATAGTGGTTATGGTCCCCAGGTCATACACACACCTTTCTTGTCTCTTTGATTCCCATCATCAAATAGATTATAGAGAGAAAACAAAAGGGATCTCTAAAAGAAAATGTATTGACCTGGAAGAACGACTACACAATCTAAGAATCGTGGAGCGCAATGGATTCAGGTACGCTTCCGCATATTTATTGTTTAATTCTTAATGATCAAACATGAAAAGATCTAGTATTTTGTTTGTGATGATTTTCACATAAGGATAATTCAAGATTCGACAATTGGTATCAGAGCCTACATTATTTGATCATTAGGAATTACTTTTGTAATTTTTTATAAGGTGTTATTATCTCTAATTTTGGAGATTAGGTTTTGGACAAGCATTAAAACATGTAAACGTTTGTCTCCATAAAAGAATCCTCAACTCATGGATTCGTCAAAATCAATGGCCATTGTCTTGTTCAATATTGTCTCCACGAACAGTATTTAGGAATGGCATGATTCCGATATGTTATCGGATCTCTACACGGTGATTTTGCTTTCCGTGATTGTAATTCACCACGGTGAATTAAGGTTTTCTTCATGGTCCGTTTTCGAATGAATTAGGAACCGCATCAATAAACGATGCATCACGTTGCTTCCTCTACGGCTAAACTCTTCTGTATACACGGTCTCGACCTATAGTTATACACGGCCGTGTACTCAAAACGTGTAACATTCTGTTAGTTTTTTAGGTCAACATACACGGCCGTGTACTCAAAACGTGTAACATTCTGTTAGTTTTTGGCCAACATACACGGCCGTGCCTTCAGCCGTGCATTCAAACCGTGTAACATTCTGTTAGTTTTTGGCCAACATACACGGCCGTGCCTTCAGCCGTGCATTCAAACCGTGCAACATTCTGTTAGTTTTTTGGCCAACATACACGGCCGTGTACTCAAACCGTGTAAGATTCTGTTAGTTTTTTAGGCTAACATACACGGTCGTGCCTTTAACCGTGTACTCAAATACATATTCATAATCAATTATAGATTGATATTTAAGTACGTCAATTTTTCCTTTGAACTCTAATTTTAATGCTTGAATTATTGAGTCACGTTTGGATATGGGTGCTTAGACCCAATAAGTTTTTTAGCTAAAATTAGAGTTGCCTTTGACTCATTGTTTGATATAATTTTAAATTGAATATTGGTATGTTTATATGTATTTAGAGATGAATTAATTGAAGCAACTGCCAAAGTAGTCCCTCTTGCAGAAATTAATTCATTTCAAAATATAAAAGGATGTGTGCTTACAACTTCTGTGAATTTTTAATCGGCCCAAAGGAAGGTTAATGTTTAACAGAATTAGAAGTGCACCTGTGGTAATAAACTTGTGACGATTATTTGGTTTTACATGTGAACAATAAATCGACCTAAAGGAAGCTTTATTGTTTGATATGTTCTTATTGTTAGTGTTTGATTACTACGCCAAGATACGACTTAGTAGTTAATATTTTGTCCAAAGATGAAATATTAATGGGCTACTCAGTATTTTGAGATGGGGTTTACCTTTATTTGAATTTATTATTATTTTGTTGTAAGACTTATGTAAGCTTGTTTATTTGTTTGTTGTTCTCATTCAGCTATGAATAATCCTGCTAATATTACTGCCAACATCAATTCCATTCCTATGCTAAATGGCACTAACTTCAAGTCGTGGAAAGATAACCTATTGATAGTACTTGGAGTTATGGATCTCGACCTTGCGTTAAGAACTGATTCTCCTTCACCTCTTACTGATAAGAGTACCTTTGATGACAAGAGGGAGATGGAAAAGTGGGAGAAATCAAACCGCATGTGAATGATGATCATGAAGAAGGCCATTCCAAAAGCATTTAGAGGTACAATATCTGATAAGATAACTAAGGCTAAAGAGTTCCTTGATGAAATTGAGAAAAGGTTTGCTAAGAATGAAAAGGCAAAAATAAGTACACTCCTGGCAAACCTAATCTCAATGAAATACAAAGGCAAGGGCGATATTAGGGAGTACATTATGGAGATGTCTCATCTTGCTTCCAAGCTAAAAGCACTCAAGCTAGACCTCACAGAGGACTTACTAGTGCATTTGGTTTTAATTTCTCTTCTAGTACAGTTTAGCCAGTTTAAAGTGAGCTATAATTGTCAGAAAGAGACTTGGTCTCTGAATGAGCTCATCTCACACTATGTTCAAGAAGAGGAAAGGCTAAAGCAAGATAAGATTGAGAGTGCTCACCTAGCCTTAACCCTTAAGAATAGGAATAAGGATAATAAAAGGAAAAGGGATAAAGAAGCTGCAAATATGGCACCTCAGAAGACACAACCAAAGAAGTTGGATGCATCAAATGGTATTGGTTGTCACTTTTGTGGAGCTGTAGGGCATTATAAGAAGCAGTGCACTAATTATCATGCTTGGTGTGCTAAGAAAGGTACACTTCTTAATTTGGTTTGTTCTGAGGTTAATTTAACTTTGGTACCCATAGAAACTTGGTGGATAGATTCTGGTGCAACAACTCACATCGGTGTATCTATGCAGGGTTGCCTACATTGCCGAAAACCAAGTGATGGTGAAAGATACATCTATGTAGGTAATGGCAAGACAGTTGAAGTTGAAGCAATTGGGAAGTTTAGATTATTATTAAAGACTGGATTTTATTTGGATCTTAATGAAACATTCATTGTACCGTCATTTAGACGGAATTTGATTTCTGTTTCTGCTTTGGACAAATTTGGTTATTCTTGTTCATTTGGAAATAAGAAATTTAGTTTGTTTCATGATTCAAAATTAGTTGGATCTGGTTCTCTATCTATTTATGATAATCTTTACTTGATTAATATTATTGCTTCATTTAATGAATCCTTACAAGTAAGTACACGAGGTATAAAGAGAAAATTAACTAATGAAAATTCAGTTACATTAAACGGAGAATGGAGAGACTTGTGTCAGATGGAATTCTAAACCCCTTGGATTTTACAAATTTTGATGATTGTATTAACTGTATAAAGGGGAAACAAACCAATAAAAGGAGATTTGAAGTCAATAGGACCTTAGACATCTTATAACTTATACATACAGATATTTGTGGGCCATTCCCTACAGTTGCTTGGAATGGTCAACAATATTTTATAACATTCATAGACGATTTCTCACGATATGACAATCTTTATCTCATTCATGAAAAGTCACAGTCCTTAGATATGTTTAAAAATTATAAGGCTGAAGTTGAGAACCAACTCAACAAAAGGATTAAAAGCATTAGATCTGATCGTGGTGGCGAATACTATGGTAGATATGATGGTTCAGGTGAACAACGTCTAGGACCTTTTGCTAAATTCCTAGAGGAATGCGGTATTGTCCCACAGTACACTATGCCTGGTTCACCCACCATGAATGGTGTTGCTGAAAGATGAGATAGAACGCTTAAGGACATAGTAAGGAGTATGATTTGTCACTCTACTTTACCAGAATCACTATGGGGACGAATACTACGGTAGATATGATGGTTCAGGTGAACAACGTTCAGGACCTTTTGCTAAATTTCTAGAGGAATGCGGTATTGTCCCACAGTACACTATGCCTGGTTCACCTACCATGAATGGTGTTGCTGAAATACAAAATAGAACTCTTAAGGATATGGTAAGGAGTATGATTTGTCACTCCACTTTACCAGAATCACTATGGGGAGAAGCACTTAAGACTGCAGCATATATCCTTAACAGGGTTCCAACTAAAGCAACTAACAAAACCCCTTATGAACTTTGGACTGGGAAAAAGCCTAATCTAAAACATTTACATGTGTGGGGATGTCCAGCTGAGGCATGACCTTATAAGCCTAATGAAAAGAAACTGGACTCAAGAACAGTAAGTTGCTATTTTGTTGGGTACTCTGAAAGATCAAGGGGTTACAAGTTCTATGATCCCACAACTAAATCGATATTTGAGTCGGGAAATGCTCGGTTCTTTGAGGATGTTGAGTTTGCCGGGGGAGATACGGTTAGAGATATTGTCTTTGAAAAGGAATACGTTGATATTCCCACATGTGTTATTGAATTTGGTCAAGATTCTATTCCTGATCTTCTTCAAGACACAATAGAACAAGACAATATTGGAGATCCCATTCAAGATACTGTTTCAGAAGAAAAAACTCTACCACCTCAAGAACCTATGCCATTGAGGAGATCCACTAGACAAAGAAGAAGTGCGCTGTCAGATGACTACATCGTATTTCTTCAAGAACATGAGGTTGACATTGGAATGATGGAAGATGATCCAATTAACTTCCGTCAAGCCATTGAAAGTTCTAAATCTCAAAAGTGGATTGATGCCATGAATGAAGAGATAAAGTCTATGAAAGACAATGACGTTTGGGATGTTATCCCATTACTAGAAGGTATGAAGTCCATTGGTTGCAAATGGATATTTAAGACTAAGAGGGATTCAAAAGGCAATGTGGAGAGGTATAAGGCTCGTCTTGTTGCAAAGGGCTTTACATAGAAAGAAGGCATCGACTATAAAGAGACTTTCTCACCGGTTTCTTCGAAAGACTCTTTTAGGATTATAATGGCATTGGTGGCACAATTCGATCTTGAGTTATATCAGATGGATGTAAAGACCGCCTTCCTAATGGTGACATTGATGAGACGATCTATATGGTACAACCAGAAAATTTTGTATCAGGAGATCCAAAGAATATGGTTTGTAAACTTAAGAAATCCATCTATGGACTTAAGCAAGCATCTCGACAATGGTATTTCAAATTTCATCAAGTGATCACTTCGCATGGTTTCGAGACGAATTTGGTCGATGATTGTATATACCATAAGTTCTGTGGAAGCAAGCATATTTTCTTGGTTTTAGATGTTGATGATATATTGCTTGCCAGCAATGATATAGGCTTATTGCACAAATTAAGAGATTTCTAGCTGAGAATTTTGAGATGAAAGATCTTGGTGATGCCTCTTTTGTGTTAAGAATACAAATACATCGAGATTGCTCTCGATGTACTCTTGGATTATCACAAAAGAGCTATATCGAAAAGGTACTCAAAAGGTATGGCATGCAAAATTGCAAACCAAGTGATACACCTATAGCTAAGGGAGACAAATTTAGTCTTAGTCAGTGCCCTAAGAATGATTTTGAGGAAACGGAAATGCAAAAGATTCCCTATGCATCAGTAGTAGGGAGTTTAATATATGCTCAGGTTTGTACGCGTCCAGATATTGCATACATTACAAGAATGTTGGGCAGATACTTGAGTAATCCAGGATTAGACCATTGGAAAGCAGCCAAACGGGTCTTGCGGTACTTATAGAGAACAAAAGATTACATGCTTACCTATAAGAAGTCAGATCAAAACGAGATCGTTGGGTATACTGATTCCGATTTTGTTGGATGCTAAGATAGTATGAAGTTTACATCAGGCTACATATATCTGTTAGCTGGGGGAGCTATCTCTTGGAAGAGCATAAAACAATCCCTTGTTGCTTCTTCTACTATGGAAGCAGAGTTTGTAGCATGTTATGAGGCATCCAATCATGAAATATGGTTGCAGAATTTTGTCATAGGGCTCCGCATTGTGGATACTATTAATAGGCCACTTAAATTATTTTGTGACAATAAGTCAGCGGTTCTATATTCTAACAACAATAGGAGCTCAACGAAGTCAAAGCATATAGACATCAAGTTTCTAGTTGTGAAAGAAAGAGTTCAGAGTGGACAGTTGTCTATAGAGCATATAGGAACAAACTCCATGATCGCGGATCCGCTCACTAAAGGAGTGCAACCCAAACTGTTTCATGAGCACATTGCTCGTATGGATGTCAAGACCTTGAGTGACATTAAGTTTTAGTGGGAGTTTGTTACCTTGTATGAATTTATGTCATAGACAAACTATAATAAGTTATTTTGGTTTATTATGTTTTGAGGATATCTTCTGTAGAAATAAAGTATTTTGTTTGCCTACACTTTGTTTTTGGTTTATGGTTTGATCTCACTAAGGTTTATGGTGGACCAGTAGAAAATAGACATGTTAAGATCACATTGCATGGAATTTTCTTGCTACACATCCATATCATGATCCATGTCATTCAATTATATCAGCATTATGACCATTGATGGGTAGAGTTACGATAAATGTGATGAATACCTCTTTGATCCTATGTTGATATGACTGATGGACCGGATTGGTTATAGATACATTCAGTTCATGACAGCAAATTTGAGCTCATATGGTTTTGCAAAACATGATTGTAAAGTTACACATATAGTCCAAGTGGGAGATTGTTGGATTCTTAATCCAACGTTGGCCTTATATGTGAAACGATTATGTGTTGCGGGCTGTCATATTAAGTTAAGCTCAATTAAAAGTGATCAATAAGATTTGGTTATTTGAGTCTTAATGTATCTAATAGGATATGACCCCTTTTATGTGTAGAGATCTTATGGGTAGTTTCTATTTTTATGATGGACTAAAATAGAAATACCAAAAAGGTAACATATAGTTATTTATATAAATAGTGGTTATGGTCCTCAGGTCATACACACACCTTTCTTGTCTTTTTGAATCCCATCATCAAATAGACTATAGAGAGAAAACAAAAGGGATCTCTAAAAGAAAACGTATTGACTGGAAGGCTGACTACACAATCTAAGAATCATGGAGCGCAATGGATTCAAGTACGCTTCCACATATTTATTGTTTAATTCTTAATGATCAAACATGAAAAGATATAGTATTTTGTTTGTGATGATTTTCACATAAGGATAATTCAAGATTCAACACCACGATCATGGGCATGGGTTGAAAGACGTCATGAATGTCCATTGTTCGAGCTTTTTGATTCTATAGCGAGTTCACATTCTGTCCATATGTAGAGAAGATTCCTAGGTATCAAACATGCAGTGGACATTACCCAAATAGTATGTGAGGTTTTATTTCTTTGAGCAATTGGGGAGAATGATCTTCTGAAGCATGCTTCCTTTTATGGAGCATCCCAAGGAGTCTTCCTTCGATATTGGATAGTAAAGGTTCTAATAATAACATCTTGGAATTGAGAGTCAGCATATACTCTTCGCATAGGGTGGCACGACAATTTGGATATGATCAAGGCATCCCCCAAACGATAGTTCCTGTTACAGGCTTCAAATCCTGTTATGATCTCATTTTGCCTTCAAACATCAAGATGATTCATCTTGAAGTCTGTCCGTTTTACTTCCCTTCATTAAATCGTAGTGGAGTAATCTCCCCAAGTTGGTCATCTTATTGGGGGAAGTGTTTGAAAGGATTTCAGGCTTACACGTTTGCCTTGGATGTACAACCTTTGAATGTAGTTACAATATATCGAACTGAATTCTACCTTAGGCTTCCTAACAAAATAAGTCTAAAAGGAAGTGAGACATGGACGAAGTCAACCATGTCGATGAAGACATAGAAACTTCAAACCAAGCAAAAGAGAAAGTGGGGACTTCTAAATGCACTTCTCGTCTTCCATCAAGCGAAGATCAATGCAATCCAAAGTGGCTTTGTATTCGGGAGGCGAGTATTGTTCCCTTGGGGATTCAATCCTTACTTCCTTTCTGCTAGTTTAAACCTCTATTATTATTATTATTATTATTATTATTATTATTATTATTATTATTATATTATTATGGGTCTCAGCTCAAAGTAGATCTAATCTTGAGGAAAGGTAGTCTACATTTAGAGATCCTACTCCACATGAAGGAAATGATGGTCAAGACCAAGAATTGCTTGACTACAAAGATCCTCTTGAGAGATATGGGCATATTGGCGACGGTCAGAACTCGTAAAACCAAGCTAACTATGTTGAAATAGTAGGCTTTGACAATGAAGTGGGTATGGATGTGGGGATACACATTGTAAATACCCTATTTTTGTTCCTAATCATTAATAATGTTCAATTTACAAATTTTTTATTTTTTATTTTTTTTCTACTTTAGCAGAATTAAAGGGAAAATAAAAGAAAAAATGTCCCAATTTTGGAAAATAATAATAAAAGGAGTTGAATAATTTTTACAAAATTTTAGAATTTTAAAATAAATAAAAAATGGCACGCTTATGTATAATATTTGCGTAAAATAAAACCGAGAATTGGGCTAGCCCAAATGGTCCGAATTGTGGCCTGAATGTGCATGGGGAGGGCTTGGTCAAGGGTTCGAAATGTGGGCGAAGCAAATCTACGTTTTGAAATTTTTTCATTTACTCAAGACATATGGCAGCATCTGATTAGACGGAGGGAGCGCACGTGCTAGGTTCGTGGTCGTCTTCAACCTCTGTTTGAAATGCTCGTCGACCGTGGAAAATCAAAATCCGGCCATTTTGATACGATTTTTTTGTACAAATCCAACGAATCTTTAACCGAAATAAGATAAACATCATCCAATTTGAATCAAATTGTAACAAAATCAAAGATTTACACAAATCAAAGCAAATCGAAGATTTGATTTGTGCAAATCGGAGGAAATCCAAGCTTATCCAGCTCGATTGTTGGTGGCTATAAATAGAGCATGGCGTGGGGATCAGGCGAGAGAAAAAGAGAGAAAACACGAGGTGTTGAAGCTTGCCAGAGATTTCCAAGCCACGACCATTGATCAAGCTTCAAATCACCACCTAAAGGCGTTTCTGAAGAAATCCACCACCACATTTAGATTACCTACCCTCAAAAAGCTCGAAAGCAACCTTCAAAAGCCACCGGAATGCTGCCGATGAGGATCCTCCTACTGACGTGATCTGACCCGACTCAATCGACCGGCATCCAAGTAAGTTGATTTTTTTATTTTGTTTAGATATATATTTTATTAGAAATTTATAATTTGAGAATAAAAAATATTAGAATTTTAATTAGTTTTTTTTAGGATTTTAATAAATGGATATGTTTAGTTTAATAAAATAATAATAATAATGATAAATAACAAAAAAATAAAAAAAATTTTGAATTAAGTTATTAAATTAGAATTAGTTAAATTAATAATATGAACTAATAATTAATTGTTTTATCACTTAGAAAAATCTTTTTTTAAAAAAATAAATCCAAAATTGGTTTTCCTTAAATTTAAATTTTTTTAGAAAAATAAAATAATAAAGTTTAGGCTTAGATTGTTTTCAAAATCTTGAAAATGATAATGAACGTAAATCAGACAAG
Source organism: Laguncularia racemosa (assembly GCA_037954665.1). NCBI lineage: Eukaryota > Viridiplantae > Streptophyta > Magnoliopsida > Myrtales > Combretaceae > Laguncularia > Laguncularia racemosa. The sequence goes on from JBBMOL010000270.1 coordinate 16,098, forward strand.
TTTTCACAATTAAAACTTAAACTAATCCATTAAAGCTTTTTCATAAAAAGCAAACTACAACTTGTTTGATCCTGAATAGTAGGTACGTAAGCACCCTTATGGGGCAATTCTAAAAAGAAATAAAAAAATCATTTTCCAAATCATTTTCAGCATAATTATTCTATCATTTTTAAATATGCTCTTGTCTTATAAAATAATAATAAAAAAAGATGTTGGAACATGATCTAGATTTCAGAAGAATAAGGTGGTAACTTTAAGGTTTTAATAAAATAGTCCCCGAGTCGAGAATCTCTGGTTTTCCTTGCTTCTTTTTCATTTATAAAAATAAAAGAGGAGATTTCGTCGATTAGTTGTCTAATTAGAACTAATCCGCTTAATTAGTTCTAATCCAATAATTTTCCCAATTTCAGTTGGGTGGCGACTCCAAATAAATAATATAATTCCTAGTTCAAGTCGAGAATTTATATTAGGTAAGCATAAGATCTAATGTAAATCAAATTAAGAATGTAAATGAAAAATAAAAAATTAGACTTGACACACATCAATGTGAATCCTATCAACATTCAAGGACCAACAGTAAATACAACCGCTAAGAAACATGCTGAAGCCTTACTCCGTAAGGGTACTCATGATAAGGGTTCTCTAGTTGAAACAACAGATCTTGCTCATGCACTTCCTTTAATTACTCCTATTGTCCAATCTTCTCCCCCATTTGAAATGTGTCTCATCAAGACACAGAGGCAACTCTAACATGTAACATTGATGCAGAGGTGATAATAGGGTTTCATGGATTTAATGTGCCTCCTCATCTTGTGCAACCAGTAGAACACTTATATGCTCTAGATGGGGAATTTTGGGGAGAGTGTAAATACATCTAAACTCTAGTAAGCACCGGCATTATAGTCATGTTAGGGGAATCCATGCTACTTATGAGTCAACCTTGGGACTCCTTGTCAAAGAAAGAGGCTAACTTGCTGATGGGAAATTTTCCGGCACCATAGATGCTCTTAGAACTCAATTTGGATGATGATCCAAATCGCTCATATTTCACTTTATTTCTTTTATCTAATAAATATTTAAGTAATAATCTTATAGGTACAATAATATTTCTCTATGGGATGCCAACTGACTTACATTAGTTGATGGCCATGGGACATCATCGGATTTGCATCCAAAGGCCCGCTGGGATTGATTTCACTTCAAAGCATTAGCTCTTGAAGATTTATATTATTTTTGTACTTTTTAATTATTATTGGACCATTTTATATTGTAATTTTCTTTTGAGAAACTTTCATTTGTTTGTAATTTTCATTTAGGACCAACCTCCCTAAAAGTGGCATAGTTGTAATTTTGTGGACTTTTTAACCCTAAAGGGAGCAAGTATAAATACTTTCTTAAGTAGGGCTTTTAAAGGACAATTTTCAGAATATACACCCATCATTTTATGTGAGAGAACTTAGGGTTCATCCTAGTTTAATCCCTCATATCAATTTCAATCTCAAGAGTTGGATTTGTGGCAAGTGCAATAAAGAGAAATTGTAAGTTATATCAGTTTCTATTTGTTGTGTTTTCTTTTCTTGATACGATTCCAAGAGCTAAGATACGAGCACTAAAGAAATCAAAGTCAATCTAAGCTATAAGTGGCAGTATAGGGTCCAAAAAAGGAGGAAATAAATGTCGGGAGGACCAAAGGCGAAGTTCGGCTAGCCTTAAGCCGGCCTTGAATAAAGGCCGACTAAATTAACTTCAAGGCCACCGGCCTTGGTGCCGGCTTATATGTAGACCGCCGGCCTTAAATGGCCTCGCACTATTTTTATTAATATGTCTTTAGGTTATTTTTAGGCATGATATAAATAGTCGTCTTTAGGTTTTTTCGTGGAGAATGTTATTTTTGTTGAAAGAAAAACACTTTGAGTGTGTGTGAATCCTCTTTGGATAGTTCTTGAATATTGAGAATTTGATTTCCCTTTATTCTAGTTGTTCTTATCAAATTCTTGGTTCCTATAGAATTTGTGGCGAACATTGTTATTGAATTATTGGAATTCTTTAACCTTAGTGATTGATTTATAGAACGTGGTCTCTATAGTTTTATGATTTGATTGCGAATCAGTTTAATTTTATCAATCTTGGCATCTATAGATTGGTAATTTTATTCATATCCTTTGTTTTTATTTCGTTAGTACTAAATCCAGAAAACTCTAAAATTTGTAACATTTGATTGTTATTAAAGATTTGATTTGCGTGAAGCATTCCGTATCATTTGGTATCAGAGCAATTTCGTATCATTTGGTATCAGAGCGAAGGTTGGTGGATTTGTGAATCGATACGGGTTAAATCGATAAGGCTGTTGAATCTCAATTCAATTGTAGTTTTAAATCAATACTGCCGTTGGTTGGAAAATTTGGGAATTTATTTTGATAAGTATTGCTGTGAATTCAATTGTTGGGTGTTGAATTGTTGTGAATTGGTGTTTTGGGTTGTTGGTGAGAATTGGGGTTTTTGGTGAACATCTATTACTGAAAATTTTGAGTGGTAAAGATGTCGTCGCATGGAAGTGTTAATAGCAACAACAATGGGAATAATGCTGATAATGGGCGTGAGGTTGTGACTAGGGCAGAGTTCAATCAAATCCAAGAAAATATTAGATTGATTATGGAGAGATTGGAGGTTAGGGATAGAAGAAGCTATAGTGGTGCAAGAATTAGGAGGAGACATTTTAGTGGTGAATTTGATGTTGGTAATGAAAGGAGTAGGAGAGGAAACAATGATGACAGGCGTAAGGGGATTGAAAACATAAAGCTAAAAATTCCACCTTTCACTGGTAGTAGTAAACCAGAGGAATTCCAAGACTGGGTGCTACGGGTTGAGAAGGTGTTTAACTGCTATGAGTGGGATGAGCGCATGAAGGTGAAGATGGCGTCTCTAGCATTCTCTGAATATGCTAGTCTGTGGTGGGATAAACTACAAACTGAGAGACGTAGGGCGGATGAGGAGAAAGTGCGTTCATGGGCTTTGATGAAAAGATTGATGAGACGCAGATTTGTGCCAGATTACTATAAACAAGAGATGTTGATGGAGTTGCAATCCTTAAGGCAGGGTAAGAAAAGCATAGAAGAGTATGTAAAGGAGTTTGAGACATTAATGGCAAGGTGTGATATTAAGGAATCATCAGATGAATCCATAGCTCGTTTCATCAATGGGTTGAAGATGGACATTGCTAATGTAGTGGAACTCCAGCATTATCAGACTCTAGAGAATGTGATTAAATTAGCCAGTCGGGTTGAGCGGCATCAGTGTAGGCGGGATCAGAAATGGCGGGATCAGAAATCATATCACCACCATAAGTCAGATGGTGGTGAGAGGGAGGAGAAAAGGAAGGAAAAAGGAAAGGCAGTCGCTGGTGAGGCTGTTGACCAAAAATAGCAAAAGAAGAGCAGGGATATAAAATGTTTTAAGTGTTTAGGACTTGGCTATATTGCTTCTCAATGTCCTAATAAAAGGGTTATGGTCATAAAGGGTGATAAAGTTGAGAGTGAGGAAGAAGAACAGAAGGGTACTGAGGCAGAAGAGGAAGATGAAGACATTATAGTGTATCTGGTATAGGGAGACTTGTTAATGGTAAAGCAGGATGAAGCTGTTCCTAATCAGAGAGCCAATATATTTTATATTCAAGGCATGGTGCAAGGGAAGACTTGTTTGATTGTAGTTGACACAGGCAGTTGCACCAATGTTGCTTCAGCAAGCTGGGTTACTAAGTTGGGTTTACAGGTGGAGTAGCATCCAAGACCTTATGCACTTCATTGGTTGAGTCCACAGGGAGCTGTTCATGTACATAAACAGGTTCGTGTTCCATTAGTTATTGGTAATTATACTGACGAGATTGTTTGTGATGTAGTTCCCATGGAAGCTACACACTTGATTCTTGGAAGACCTTGGTAGTATGATCTCAAAGCTAAGTATGATGGATACACCAATGAGTATACCATTTAGCAATAGGACAAGGCATACAAGCTTCGTCCTATGAGTCCAATTGAGATACAACAAACAAGGTTGATTTGCCTTAAGAAGCCCAAGGGAAAGAGGAGTTTGTTTATGTGGTCTAGTAGGATGGACGATACAGATTCGAGGTCGAATCTTTTTCAACATGGAGGGAATGATATGATTCCAAGAGCTAAGATACGAGCACCAAAGAAATTAAAGTCAATCCGAGCTATAGGTGGCAGTATGGGGTCCAAAAAAGGAGGTGATGCGGATTCGGGTATGCTCTGAAACCAAATGATTTCGAAAACGGATTCTAATTCCTTCACACAAACCAAATCGTCAACAACAATTAAATAACTCAAATTTTTTAGGTTTTTCTGGATTTTGGTACTAACTAATAAAATCAAAGATATAGATAAAATTATCAATCTATAGATGCCAAGATTGATAAAATTAAACTGTTTCACAATCAAATCATAGAACGATAGAAACCACGTTCTATAAATCAATCACTATGGCTAAAGAATTCTAAGAATTCAATAACGATGCTCGCCACAAATTCTATAGAACCAAGAATTTGATAAGAACAACAAGAATAAAGAGAAAAAAATCAATCCCCAATATTCAAAGATATCCAAAGAGGATTCTCACACACTCAAGTGTCTCTGTTTTACAACCAAAATAATGTTCTCTCCTCGAAAAACCCTAAGGATGCCTATTTATATCATCTAAAAAATTTGTGAGAAAACATTCAAGGCCGGCGGCCTTCACTTAGGTCGGCACCAAAAGCCGGCGGCCTTCACTTAGGCCGGCACTAAAATTCGGCGGCCTTCATTTAGGCCGGCTCCAAGGCCGGCGACCTTGAAGTGAACTCGGCCGGCCTTTATTCAAGGTCGGCTTAAGGCTGGCCAGACTTCGCCTTGGGTCCTTCCGACGCCTATGTCCTCCTTTTTTTGGTGCTCGTATTTTCGCTCTTGGAATCGTATCATTCTCTCTATGTTGAAAATGATTCGACCTCGAATCTGTATCGTCTATCCTGCTAGGCCACATAAACAGACTCTTCTTTCCCTTGGGCTTCTTAAGGTAAATCAGTCTTGTGTGTTGTACTTCAGTTGGACTCATAGGAAGAAGCTTGTATGTCTTATCCTGTTGCTGAATGGTATACTCATTGGTCTATCCATCATACTTGGCTCTGAGGTCATACTGCCAAGGTCTTCCAAGGATCAAATGTGTAGCTTCTATGGGAGCTACATCATAAACAATTTCGTCAGTATAATCACCAATAAGCAATGGAACACGAACCTGTTTGTGTACATGAATAGCTCCCTATGGACACAACCAATGAAGTGCATAAGGTCTTGGATGCTGCTCCACCTGCAAACCCAACTTAGTAACCCAGTTTGCCGATGTAACATTAGTGCAACTACCTGTGTCTACCACAATCAAACAAGTCTTTCCCTACACCATGCCCTGGATATGGAAGAAATTGGCCCTCTGATTAGAAACAATTTCATCCTGCTGAACCATTAGCATATCTCCCAGTACTTGACTTGCTATAATGTCTTCATCTTCCTCTTCTGCCTCAGTACTCTTCTGTTCTTCTTCCTCACTCTCAACTTTGTCCCCCTTGATGACCATAACCCTTTTATTAGGACATTGAGAAGCAATATGGCCAAGTCCTAAACACTTAAAACATTTGATATCTCTGCTCCTCTTTTGTTGTGTTTGGTCAACAACCTCACTAACGACTGCTTTTCCCTTTTCCTTCCTTTCCTTCTCCCTCTCGCCATCATCTGATTTATGGTGTTGATATGATTTCTGATCTTGCCTGCGCTGATGCCGCTCTACTCGACTGGCTAATTTAATCACATCCTCAAGAGTCTGATAATGCTGGAGTTCCACTATACTGGCAATGTCCATCTTCAACTCATTGATGAAACGAGCTATGGATTCATTTGATGTTTCCCTGATATCACATCTTGCCACTAATGTCTCAAACTCCTTCACATACTCTTCTATGCTCTTCTTACCCTGCCTCAAGGATTGCAACTCCATCAGCATCTCCTGTTTATAATAGTCTGGCACAAATTTGCGTCTCATCAACCTTTTCGTCAAAGTCCATGAACGCACTTTCTCCTCATCAGCCCTACGTCTTTCAGTTTGTAATTTATCCCACCACAAACTAGCATATTTAGAAAATGCTAAAGACGCCATCTTCACCTTCATGCGCTCATCCCATTCATAACAGTCAAACATCTTCTCAACCCGTTGCACCCAGTCTAGGAATTCCTCTGGTTTACTACTACCAGTGAAAGGTGGAATTTTCAGCTTGATGCTTTCAATCCCCTTACGCCCGTCAACATTGTTTCCTCTCATATTCCTTCCACTACTAGCATCAGATTCACTACTAGAGTGTCTCCTCCTAATTCCTACACCACTATGGCTTCTTCTATCCCTAACCTCCAATCTCTCCATAATCAATCTAAGATTTTCTTGGATTTGATTGAACTCAGCCCTAGTCACAACCTCACCCCCATTATCAGCATCATTCCTATTGTTGTTGTTTTGAACACTTCCTTGCGACGACATCTCTACCCTTCAATAGTCAGCAATAGAAATTCACCAACAACCCAATTCCCAACAACAGCCCCAAACACCAATTTCACAGCAATTCAACACCCAACAACTGAATTCAGCAAAAATATTCACAAAACCCCAAATTCTCAACAACAGACCAATCACCAATTCTTAGCAATACAATTCACAAAATAAATTTCCAAATTTCCCAACCAACAGCAGTATTGAATTAAAACTACAATTGAATTGAGAATCAATAGCCTTACCAATTTAACCCACGATTTGATCGAATCATTTGCTCTGAATCCTTACGAATCCAACCTTCGCTTTGAATCCTTACGAATCCAACCTTCGCTCTGAATCCTTACGAATCTAACCTTCGCTCTGATACCAAATGATGCGGATTCGGGTATGCTCCGAAACCAAATGATTTCGAAAACGGATTCTAATTCCTTCACACAAACCAAATCGTCAACAACAATCAAATAACTCAAATTTTTTAGGTTTTTCTGGATTTTGGTACTAACAAATAAAATCAAAGATATGGATAAAATTATAAATCTATAGATGCCAAGATTGATAAAATTAAACTGTTTCGCAATCAAATCATAGAATGATAGAAACCACGTTCTATAAATCAATCACTATGGTTAAAGAATTCTAAGAATTCAATAACGATGCTCGCCACAAATTCTATAGAACCAAGAATTTGATAAGGACAACAAGAATAAAGAGAAAAAAAAATCAATCCCCAATATTCAAAGATATCCAAAGAGGATTCTCACACACTCAAGTGTCTTTGTTTTACAACCAAAATAATGTTCTCTCCTCGAAAAACCCTAAGGACGCCTATTTATATCATCTAAAAAATTTGTGCGAAAACATTCAAGGCCGGCTTAAGGCCAGCCAAAGGCCAGTGGCCTTCACTTAGGTCGGCGCCAAAAGTCGGCGGCCTTCACTTAGGCCAGCACTAAAAGCCGGCGGCCTTCATTTGGGCCAGCTCTAAGGCCGGCGGCCTTGAAGTGAACTCGGCTGACCGGACTTCGCCTTGGGTCCTCCTGATGCCTATGTCCTCCTTTTTTTGGTGCTCGTATTTTCGCTCTTGGAATCGTATCAGGAGGACATAAGCGTCGGGAGGACCTAAGGCAAAGTTCGGCCAGCCTTAAGCCGACCTTGAATAAAGGCTGGCCAAATTAACTTCAAGGCTGCCGGCCTTAGTGCCGGCTTATATGTAGACCGCCAGCCTTGAATGGCCTCGCACTATTTTTATTAATATGTCCTTAGGTTATTTTTAGGCATGATATAAATAGTCGTCTTTAGGTTTTTTCGTGGAGAATGTTATTTTTGTTGAAAGAAAAACACTTTGAGTGTGTGTGAATCCTCTTTGGAGAGTTCTTGAATATTGAGAATTTGATTTCCCTTTATTCTAGTTGTTCTTACCAGATTCTTGGTTCTTATAGAATTTGTGGTGAACATTGTTATTGAATTCTTGGAATTCTTTAACCTTAGTGATTGATTTATAGAACGTGGTCTCTATCGTTTTATGATTTGATTGCGAATCAGTTTAATTTTATCAATCTTGGTATCTATAGATTGGTAATTTTATCCATATCCTTTTTTTTTTTTATTTCGTTAGTACCAAATCCAGAAAACCCTAAAATTTGTAACATTTGATTGTTTTTGAAGATTTGATTTGCGTGAAGCATTCCATATCATTTGGTATCAGAGCAATTTCGTATCATTTCTTCTCTAGTGTGTCATATTTAGGGTTAGATTAAAACATTTCTTGGTCAGATTTGATCCCTTATTATTCAAAAATATTATGCTTGATTGACTTCCTTTTATATTTGTTTTCAATTCATCTATTGTACACGTTTCTTGAACCGTGAAATCAATCCTCTTGGAAGGTGGATCATAGTTATTGTTCTTGTTGATTTTGAGTGGTAATCATGTGGCCTTTCAAGTATCGTTTGTGATCTTCATTCAGAAATACTTCTTTGTGTTAATCATTTTATGAAATTTAACATTCGGATCCAAGATTGCATTTAGGGTTCATGGTGGAATATTACCCTAAAAGTAATCCGAATTGGCCTTGTCTTTTAGGGTTGTTAGTTGGATTGTTTTTGCTTATGCTTAAACCCCATTTAGGAACTTCATCTTTTTGGTATCAGAGCATCATAATACTTGGAATTAAGATTGATCACATCTTTGTTAGTGGAATTGGTTCATAAATAGAAGAAGTTTACGCCATTTGATTACTATTTTGATTGACATTGTTTGATTGTCATTCAAATTGGTTTTGCATGTGCTTAAACCCCATTTAGGCACATCACTTGCTCATGGATACTTATGAAGTGGCTAAATTATTAAGCTTTTATGTGGACAACATGGAGCTTGTAGTTAGAAAGGCCCATAAGCTTATAAAATGCAAGGATCTTTACAACACCCAAGAGGAAATTAGGCGTGAGATTACAACACTAGCGCAAAAATAGGATGCTCTTAGTGCCAAAATAGAAGAAATGCTTAGTGATGTGGATACTAATGCTACATTAGAGAAAGATCTAAGAATTTGATATACAACATTCATTGTAATAATTGACATAAGTAATAAAAGATTGAACTTTTTATTTTTCTTTTCTTCTTTTTTACACTCTCACTTATAGTTTATTTATTTGAAGTTATTGCCATCATTTCCATGTTTTAGCAATGTGTCAAAAAGGAATTTATTTCTAGCCCATTGTGGAAAGAAAGACAAAGTTGCATATCAATAAGAAGCAACTGTTGGACTGCTTCATCTTGTTAATAATATATAATCACTTCGGTCTTAAGCATTGAAGAGAGGAAATCTATGGAAGCTTAAGGATAGTGTGTCTACTGTGCAATTGTAGTGATAGTAAGAGAAAGAATTGCTTCAATCCTTTATAGCAGATGCCACTTCATCCTCAAAGCTTGTAATAAATGGTGTTATGGCTACCAAGCCCATTGTGGAGTCACTTCAACCCATCACAACTGAGATGCTGCAATCTTTTTAGTGAATGTTGTAGAAGAAGCACTATGCTTGCCACGTATTTAAGAGCGATGCTGCTACTAAGTTACTTGCAACTATCATGACATAATTGCTTCAATTAGTCATAGATGAGATTATGATAGGAATCATATACCTACATGACCTATCACCAGGGCGAGAGCTAAAGGGTTACAAAATTTGGCAATGATGGTCCTCTTTGAATAATTAGACCCCGAGAATATTTGTTTAGTATCTTCTTTTCTATTATATATTTGTTATGCATTGCGGTAGGTACATTTATCGGTTTTTGCAAGATGATGGATAAATTCACTAATACTCAGTTTGTGGGTCATTCATGGACCTACGTGAATTAAAGAAGAACTGGTCCAATATTGTTCCATGGAGTTGCAAGAAGTTGGTTACTTATGAGGGTTTACTTATAATTTCCTTAGGTGTTAAAACCGATCACTTGTTGCTTTTTTACTTGTAATTTTGTTTTGTTAAATTTATCCTATTTGGAGTAAGTATAAATACTTACAAAGTAGGTTTAGAAGGGGACTTTTTTTTTAACACATATTTTGGCTGCTTATTCACGTGAAATGATACTTCCTTTTTCACAAAATACTCTTATCAATTATTCCATAGGATTGTGGCGAGTGGACTTGGATTTGTTGTGAGTGATATCAACAAATTACAAGTTGATCTTAATTCCAACTAGTGCGTAATATCTGGTAAGGAATTAGTTACTTTATGTTGTTTTTAATTCATGCCAATTAGGGTTCAATTTTCAAGCTTGGATTTACACCATTTGTTTTGGAAATTGGAATCAATTGTGTTGTTTATTTGATTGGTTTTGGAATTCTAATTGAGTTAATTGTAATTGCGTATTCAATCAAAGTGGTTCTTGCAATTAGGGTTCACGTGGAAGTGGAATCAAGCCATTTTATGATTTGTGTTTAGTTGATTATCTAATTAACTTTTGTGTGATTGTAATTAGATACTAGGTACATTATAATTTTTGGTATCAGAGAAAGGGTTTTTGAGAAGGGATTGTGTGATTTCAATTGGGAATTAGGGTTCTTGAATTTCCATTTCTTAATTGAAGATTATTTGAATTGAAATTGAAGTAAATTAAGTGATTGTATTGTAATTTACCTTCATTGTTGCAAAATTGGAAGTAGAGATTTTAGATGTGAACTTTCTACTCTTCACCTTTGTTGTGAGTTGCTTGTTTGAGGAGGAAGGGAATTGCATGTCTTGAGAGATTTCAGAATTAAACTTCACTTTCATTTCCAGATTTTGTTTTCAATTGCATGGAGGATTTGGAAACAATTTGAAATTCAAAAGAAAACATTAAGTTGAAGGAGTTATTGTGCATTGTTAATCATAATACACTTTGACTATTTTGAATTGTTTACTTACCATTTCGAGAAGCATCGTTAATTATTTCCATTGTTGTTTGCTGCCATGATTAGAAGTGTGTGTTGCATCGCGGTTGAAGTGAGTGTGTGCGGTTGAAGGGTGTTGCACTGTGGTGAAGAGAGTATGTGTGGTTGAAGGGTGTTGCACCGTGGTGAATTATATGTGTGTGTGTGGAGTAGGAGTGTGTGTATTATGATTTGAAGAAGTGCTGCATTGTGATTGTGTGTGTGTGTGTCGTGGAGTAAGTGTTCATTAAAGTGTTAAGTGGGTGTGTGGAACCGTGGTGTGTGTGTAGTAGTGGAGTGGTTGTGTATTAAAGTGTAGAAGTGTGTGTGTAGCCTTGGTGTGTGTATTACTTTAGTGTTGTGTTGAACCGTGGAAGTGTATGTGTGTGTGAAGTATTGTTATAAGGTTTAAAACAAAAAAAAAAGGGGGGGGGGGGGGGCATTATGGTTGTCTTGAGTTGTTTTGTGTCAAAAGATAAATTCATTAACCATGTTGAATGATAATATGAATGAGGGACTAGGTAATGAGACCAATAATCAGGAGGGAGGTGATTTGTATTTATCTATTAATGTACTGCGTCGAACTTTGACTTTGTTTCCTACCATTGATGATGAGTAGAGAAGCTTGTTTCATACCTCTTGTAGAGTACAAGGCAAACTAGAGAAAGCTTGTTTCATACCTCTTGTAGAGTACAAGGCAAACTATGTGCTATTATTATTGATGGCGGTAGTCGTACTAATGTAGTTGCTGCATCATTAGTATCGAAATTGAAACTTGTAACTACCCCACATCCACAACCCTATAAATTGCATTGGCTGAGTGAGCAGGGTAGTCTGCATGTTATTTAGAGGGCTAGGGTACCTTTTAGTATAGGGGATAAATATCATGACGAGATTGTATGTGATATCCTTCCCATTTGTGCATCCTATATATTGCTTAGTAGGCCTTGGCTGTATGATAGGAGGGTTTTACATGATGGCTTTAGAAATACTTATATGTTCCAGTAGGAGGGTAAATGTATAGTGTTGAACCCAATGTCACCTTCAAAGGTCCAAGAGGTTCAGAGGTAGATGAATAAACCTTTAGAGGACCAAGAGGTTTAGAGGCAAATAAGTAAACCTGCAGAGGTTCAAGAGCTTCAGAGGTATATGAGTAAACCTTCAGACGACCAAGAGGTTTAAGAGAAGATAAGTAAACCTTCAGAGGTCCAAGGGGTTTAGAGGCAGATAAGTAAAACCGAGAAGAAGAAGACCTCATTGTTGGGATAGTATGAGTTAATGAAGGCCATAGCAGATAAGGGACCAGTATATTTATTGCAGATGAGGTATACTCTAGAGATGAAGGAGCGTGAGCATCTACCCCTTGTGGTATCTTAGGTATTGGATGGCTACAGTGATCTTTTTACAGATAAATTGCCAGGAGGATATGAAGTCTCTACTACATTTAATGTTACAGACCTGTCACTTTATTTAGTTGATGATTTTCATGAAGACTTATCAGTTTTGAGGGCAAATCTCCTTGAGGCCTAAGGAGATGATAGGAATCATATACCTACAAGACCTATCACCAGGGCGAGAGCTAAAGGGTTACAAAATTTGGCGATGAGGGTCCTCTTTGAATAATTAAACCCCAAGAATATTTGTTTAGTGTCTTCTTTTCTATTATATATTTGTTGTGCATTCTAGTTTTTACAAGACGGTGGATAAATTCACTAATACTCAGTTTGCGGGTCATTCATGGACTTATGTGAATCAAAGAAGAACCGATCTAATATTGTTCCATGGATTTGCAAGAAGTCGGCTACTTATGAGGGTTTACTTATAATTTCCTTAGGTGTTAAAACCAGTCACTTGTTGCTTTTTATTTGTAATTTTGTTTTGTTAAATTTACCCTATTTAGAGCAAGTATAAATACTTGCAATGTAGGTTTAGAAGGGGATTTTTTTTTTAACACATATTTCGGCTGCCTATTCATGTGAAAGGGTACTTCCCTTTTCATAAAATATTCTTATCAATTCTTCCATAAGATTGTGGCGAATGGACTTGGATTTGTTGTGAGTGATATCAACAAATTACAAGTTGATCTAATTCCAACTAGTGCATAATACTTGGTAAGGAATTAATTACTTTATGTTGTTTTTGATTCACGCCAATTAAGGTTCAATTTTCAAGCTTGGATTCATGCCATTTTTTTTGGAAATTGGAATCAATTGTGTTGTTTATTTGATTGGTTTTGGAATTCCAATTGAGTTAATTGTAATTAAGTATTCAATTAAAGTGGTTCTTGCAATTAGGGTTCACGTAGAAGTGGAATCACGCCATTTTATGATTTATATTTAGTTAATTATATAATTAGCTTTTGTGTGATTTTAATTGGATACTAGGCACATTGGATTGCTTTGACCTCAAATTCTACAAAAAGGCACTACTGCTACTAGCTTGCTGTGGGATTGCTCCAATCCATTATAGCTGAGATTACTTCAATCTCATGGATGTAAGGTGCAGAAAGACATAATGTTAGCTGCATACTTAGAAGTAAGGCTATTGCTAAGCAAGAGTGGTTACTATGGTAAGATCACTTTGATCTTTCATAGTTGAGGTCACTTCGGCCTTAGAATCTACATTAAGGTGTTATGATTGCCAAGATTACTATGGAATTTCTTCAATTCAACATAGCTAGGATCCTTTCGATCTTGTAATAGGAATATGATTGCATGAAAAGTATAAAGAGAATGGACACAAATGGATTTGTAATCATCTCATTTCATTGAATTAAAGTTACATTGGTGATTGCAAATGAAACTTTTTTATATATTGGAAATTGATTGGAGTAGTTATTGCAACTGTTCGGGGATTATGGAGTTTACAGTATTCGCTATTTTAGAATTCCTCCACTATAAATGGACCTTCCCATTTTAGGGTGAATTACGAGGCAAGGAGGCCTTTCTGAACTTATTCTGTTACATAAAAGACAACGTCACCTTGCTTGAAAGAGCATTTCTTAACAAGGTGATCATAACTAACAATGAACCTTTGAAGGTAGTTAGCAAGGTGATGTTTGGCCATGTCAAGTCTTTCATCTAACGCTTCTAAGTCCAGCATTCGGAGTGTATTGAGCTCTAATTTAGCATTTAAGGCCAAGCGTGTTGATGGTATCAAGACTTTTATTAGTATTATGGCTTCTATCCCATAGACTAGGGAGAAAGGAGATCCTTGTATAGGAGTTCGTTTCGAACTCCGATAAGCCCAAAGCGCTAGGAGTAGTTTATCATGCCATTCTTTCTCGTTGTCAAGCATCATCCTACTAAAAACTTTAATCAATGTCTTATTTGTAGCTTCCGCCTAGCCATTTCCTTTTTGATAATAAGGTGTAGACTTGATGTGATTAATATTGTACGACTCTAGTAATTGCTTAACATGTAAATTAATAAACGGAGTCTCATTGTCTGCTAAAACACGTTTTGGGATCTTGAACCAACAAATGACATTCTCTTTGATAAATGTAGCTACTACTAGTCTAGTTGCCTTCTTTAAAGGGATGGCTTTCACCCACTTTGTAAAGCATTCAATTCTTACTAATATCCATATACAACCTCTATATGATGGATGTATTGGACCAATTAGATCAAAGGCCTAGGTATGGAATGGTAAGGGGGTAGTCAAACTATGGAACTCAACTACCAGAGCATGGATTACATTGCCATGGTGTTGACATGAATCACACTTTTTTGGTAAAATTGAATGCATCATTCTTCATGGTTGGCCAATAGTATCCTTTGTCAAGGAGCTAGTAATACAACTTTCTTCCACCTTAATGTCCATTGCAGTCTTTGAAATGGAGTTTGTTCAAAATGGCTTTAGTTTCAAGTGGTGCCACACATCTCAAAGGTTGTCTTCATAAAGAGATTTGGTACGACTTATCATCTTGCAAAATGTACTTCCTTACCTTTCATTTAACCATGTTGGCATCTCGACTATCAATGGGGAAGACGTTATTCTTCAAGAAGCTTATATATGGGCATTGCCAATCTTTGGGGCTTGCAATGAATTTGCATTTTACTTCATTAGGCACTAATGAGCAGTTTGGACAACTAAGTTAAAGCTGAGATGCATATTTAGAGATGGAGGGCTAGTAATATCTTGCACATTGGATTCAATGATATAAAGGTGGTCCATCCCCACCATACAAATATCATGAAACTTGTGGAGTTTTGATTGGGCTTCCCCTATAGAAATAAAATAGAATAAGATTCCTTCTAAGCCTTATATAAAAGAGCGCTATAGATGGAGATAAAGTTCTTAAGTGTCGTTATAGAGGCTACTTCAAGCTCACTAATTGTGCTTTAATAGGAGTACACTAATCATCTTGCAAGTCCTTGTCATCTTTAAGCAACTGCAAGGTGGTACAGGGGACAGTCTTTTTAGTGATTTGAATGCTCAAGTCATCATTAGAATTCTACATTAGGACTTTAGATGCCAACATTGCTAAAGCATCAGCATAATGATTGGTTGATAGTTTGGCATGCTCATATCTTACCATTTGGAATTTAGCAACTATAGTTTGCATTGCAGCTCTATATAGAGCCAGAGTAGGTTCTTTTAATCTAAACTCCCCATTAACCTATTTGATGATTAGATTGGAGTCACCTTTGATACGTAGTTGAGACATGCCTATTTTTTTGAGTCGAAAGCAATCTAAGTAATACAACATCATATTTGACTTTGTTATTTATGCAACAAAAGTCTAATTTGAAGGTTAAGGGAATCTCTTGGCCATTTGGGGATGTTAACATAACTCCAGCTCCCCATCTAATATTTTTTAATGATCCATCAAATTGCAATGACCATTCCCCACTAGCTTCTACCATAAGCAAATCCTCATGAAAAACTTTGGGGATGGTCATAATGTCATTAATTTTATTGGCACTTGGAAATTGAGCTAGAAGGTCAGCAAGTGCTTGTGACTTGATTGCCTTTGAAGTTGACACAACTATGTCAAATTCTCAAAGAAGCAACATCTATTTAGCAATTATTCCAAATAGGGCTGGTTGTGATAGAAGGTACTTGATAGGATTAGAATTGGTCATCACAATAACCTTATGTGCTAAGAAGTAGTGTTATAGCTTCTAAGTAGTAAATACTAATGTGAGGCAGTGTTTTTCATACATTGGGTCATTAACTTCAATTCCTTGAAGTGTGTGGCTCAATTAATACACTAGTTGTTTTCAACACCTTCTACTTCTTGCACTAATAAGCCCTTAATGGATCTATTTGTGGAGAGCTTAGTATTTCTTTATTCCTTTAGAATGCCTCATCTTGAGTTGGACCCCATTTAAATTGCACTCCCTTCTTCATCATTTAATGTAGTGGAAAGGAGATTTCAACAAGAGCTAGAATAAATCATCGAGTATAGGGCACTTTGCTCATGAATCCTTCAATTCTGTCTGATTTTTACACGATGGCATGGATTGGATCACTTCAACCTTTGATGGATTAACATCAATTCCTTTTCAATATACAATAGATATGAGGAGTTTTCCTAATGAAACCCTAAAGCCACATTTTAGGGGATTCATTCGCAGCTTGTAAATTTGACACCTCTCAAAAACTTTCCTCAAAATGTCATCCGCATAATCTTCCATGTAGTCATGCATCATGTCATGGAAGATAGCGATTATAGCCCTCTAATAAGTGGCTCTTGTGTTCTTTAAACCAAACAACATCATGGTGTAGTAGAAGTTTCCAAATGAGGTTTGAAAGGTTGTGCACTCAGTGTCTCCTAGTGCCATTTTTATTTGGTTATACCCACTAAACCCATCCATAAATAGCTCATGTCTAGCCATCACATCAACTAGCATGTCAATGTTGGAAGTGGAAAATCATCCTTTGGGCAAGCTGATGATCGTAATCACACAAATTTAAAAATCCCTTTTTCTATGACTCTCTGTTACGATCAAATAGGCAAGTGCACCTATCGATTGTAATAGTATAGAATTGTGTTCGGGTATCGTATTCTCAGGGATCAACAAGTACCAATAATAACTCTAAATCGACTATCTAACCGCACAAATTCAAAAGATTTAGATTAAATTAAGAACACTTAACAAAACCTATAGCAATTAAAAATAACACAATAACTTGATTACTAAATCCGATAACTAAGAACATACCTTACCCTAACTACTCCTCTAATTGTCATGTAACTTCACCCTTTCAATAAATTAGTTAACGAGCAATGGTTATCTCTAAACCGCGGAGTATCTAACACTAAGCCAATGTTCTCCCCAGATTCATTAGCTCTTAACCCTAATCGCTTTGATAAAGATCCCTCTTCTATCAAAAATTAATTAGAATTGCATTAATACTCTTGAACCCTCAATTAGATTGAATTATCTAATTTAATCTAATACAGAAAATTCACGTTCTCTATTCCTAGATTACATACGAATTCCTTTATTCATGTAAGATCTATTCAAACAAGAGATTTTCCAATCATCTTCTAAGAAATCAATACGAATTCAATGTTGGCCTATACATCAAATTAGCAATACTAAATGAATAACATGAATAAATTCAGAGAATTCCACTATTCATTAACTATGCAATCAATCCAATGTTACATGACAATTAGGGTTCATAAGGTTCGGGTATGAAATAAACTAGCCACTCACGGTTTTCAACTTACAACTCAATGAAACAAAATGGAAAAAAAAGAAAGAGAAAACCCCTGTGCATGAGCCCTCCGGTGTCATCTTCTTCTTTTTCGTCCCTTCAGCCTCTCTTTTGCGTCCCTTCGGCCTCTTCGGCCTCTCGGCTTCTCGGCCTCCTCTTTGGTACTCCCCCTTTCACCCCCCTTCTGTTTCTGGAAAAATGAGAGTATATATATGCATGGAAACCCTGAAATCGTCTGAAACGGCCGACTCTTTTTTTATATACACGGTCTCAACCCATGGTTATACATGGTTGTGTACTTAAATCGTGTAAGCTTCTGTTGGTTTTTTAAGATGAACACATGGCCGTGCCTTTGAAATACACGCCCGTGTATTTCTGCTGTTCCTTCCAAAAAGCATTTTTCTTTGTGTATTCCTCTCCGATCTCAATCCAAATCGATATCTCCTCTCAAATAGTGGTCCTCATCCTTGAAACTGAAATATTTCTCTTTTAAGTATAAAAATTTCTTAAAGATAACATCAACTTATTACACAAACAACTAAAATTCATGCAAAATACAAGTGTTAGTTTATACTTATCACAAGCCTTATTCAAGTCACAAAAGTCTACATAGATGCATATCTAGCCATTCTTCTTTCTTACTAGTATGATGTTGGCCAGCTAGGTGGAGTGGTCAATTGGCTTAATGAAGCTAGCTTGTGAAATCTTTTTGATCTCAACTTTAGTCTGCACCTCAATCTTAGGATGGAATACATGTTGATGTTGCTTAATAGACTTGACTCCTAGTATAATACTTAAATGATGCGTTATTAAGCCAGGATCTAATCCTAGCATCTCCTTGTATGTTCAAGCAAAGAAATCTCTGATTTCTACAATTAGATCCACTAAAAGATCCTTTATTTCCTCCATAAGGCCTTTACTAATAAAAATGGGCCTTGGTGTCTCTATTGGAGTTGCCAAGTCAAACTCCTCAATTTCTTTTGATTATGGTTTTGCATGGTCTTGTAATTGTAGAGGGGCTAGTCGGGCTTTTTGTTGGTCTAAGGGTTCGAGAGATGATGCAAGTGGCTCATCCTTAGATCCTATAAACTGTCATAAGCGGTATATGGTGTGACCATCAACTCTGGTGTAAGTTTTAATCTTCATAGATTGATTACTACTTTTTCTCTTCTTATCACCTTTGTATTTAGGGGAGGTCTTTTTCTTTTTATGCTCTTGCTCTTGTAACTCCTCCTATGTTAGTAGTGGTGTACTAATGGGTTTCCTAATTGCAGTTTCTCCTTCACTTGTGTATTTATAAAAAAATTTTGCTTTGGTAAAGTAAGGTTCCCCAGTAGGAATGAGATGTCTTTTCCTTTCTAACTTCCTTTAATACATTGATGTAGTGTTAAAGGAATAAGACCATGATCAAGAAGCCACGTCTTTCTAACCAAGAGGTGATAAGAAATAGGAGCATCTAATATGTGGAACTTAGTCGACCCATGGATAGGGCCAACCTTAAAGTCAACATTGATAAACCCCAGTGAACTTATAAGGGCATCATTGAAGCCATGAATATTGATTGGTTGTTGAACTAGCCTCCTCATATCAAGCCTAGTGGCTTTAAAAGTCGATGTGGGCGTAATATTCATCAAATATCCATTGTCAATGAAGGTCCTTTCTATAGGATGGTCATTGAGCTCACTCTCCACATAGAGCAGATGGTTATGGCTTGAATTACTAACACACATATCATCATTGGTGCATATTATGGAATTCTTGTGTGCTTTAGCCATCTTATGAATTGGCTGCACACTATTGCATTGCTCATATTGCTGATCTGATGTTTCTGCTAATGCATTAGCTGTAGCAATCTTAGATTTCTCATCAAATTTAAGGAGATTGAAGAAGCTTCTCACATTTTTTGTTTTGAGCAGAGCTATAGCTATGTGGTTGCTCGAGCCTTCGTGATGTGCCTAAATTCACTTGGAAGCACAATTAAAAGACTCAAGAAAAAACTAACTCAAGTCAACAACAAAACCGGTTCCAAAAAGGGCAAAATTGCGTGAACCTAGTGAAGGTGCAATGAAATCCAAATACTCAATGATGCAATTGTGATACCACAATAATAATCTCTTCTAACATCACACTAATCACATATAATCCCACGTGAATAATCCACAAATTCAAAAGAAATCTTCAATTCTAAGAGCCCCTTTCCACAAGTGATAATTACGTTTCAAGAAGTAATCTTCAAGGAAAAACCGAATTCAAATGCAAAGGATCTTAATTAAACACAAGAATTCAAAAATAATAGGAAGCAAATCTGTCCAAGAACTATCTCAATTCACCCCTAGATATGACACACTAGAGAAGAAAAGAAATCACAACAAAATGAAATTGATACTACTCACAATTTCAAGGTGTTGCACTCGCCACAATTTCAACTCTTGAGATTGAAATTGATAAGAGTCTAATGACAATTAGGAAACCCTAATCCTCACATGAAATGAACTCTCAATTATGCAAATTATGGCCTCCTCAAACCCTCTCTTAAGCAAGTATTTATACTTGCTACTCCTAGGGTTAAAAAGTGCTCAAAATTACAAGTTTTCCACTTTTAAGGAGGCTAACCCTAAATGAAAATTACAAGGAAATAAAAGTGTCCCAAAACCAAAATACAACCAAAATAGTTGATAAAACAATTACAAGATACAAAATAACATAAGTCTTCATGATCTAATGCCTTAGAATAGAAAAACAATCGCAGCGGGTCTTTGATTGTCATCCTAAAAAATGTTCTGTGTCCAACGGGAGTTGTAGGACATATTGGCATCCCGTGGAGAATTATCATTGTACTTGTAAGATTATTCTCAAATTTTATTAGAAACAAAGACATAAGGTAAATATGAGCAATTTGGATCATCATTCAAATTGGGTTCTGAAAAGGTTGACAGTGTCAGAAATTTTCCCATCACTTTGTCTATCCTTTTTTCCTTTACTTGGAATGTTTCCTCCCACATAACATTGATTGACTCACTAGCTTGTGGTTGATCATCTCCTTAGGAAGCTATCGGATCATGTGAGATCACATTGGCAACCCTTTGATTGTTATGTGTCAGAAGTGGGTTTCTACACACAACATTGTTATTATCCAACTCTAGCTCACCATTTTGAACCTTTTCGTTGAAGATCCTCCCTAATGTCCAACACTCTTTTGTTAGATGTCCAATAGTCTTGTGGAATTGATAGAATTTAGCATCATTTTTGTCTTGTGCTATAGGCTCCCTCTCAACTTGTGGAAATCTAGTGACGTTGTCCCTTAGCCAACGATCAAGGATAGCATGAACCTTGTAGGGGTTTTGGCTTAGGTGCGAGGTTACGTGGGTATTTTGTGCAAACACACTATATGAGACCTAACGAGGAAGTGACACGTGTGAGGATGATCAAAGGGTGATCGAGATGGGAGGAGTAGTTAGTCTTAAATAAGGCCTGACTCTACGGTGACAAGTGTATAATTTGTGAGATAAATGTGGATAAGTGATAATTTGAGTCTTCTAGAGAAAATTCAGTAGACTAACCACAATTTTTCCAAAAGAAGTCCCCTTTTAGTGAGGATACCTAAGGTATTTATAGTATTTGATTATAAACCTCATTCGTCGGATGATTATGGTGATCAACAGTTCATAGTAAATGAGGCCTCATATAGGCCGTGCATGGGTTTAGGCCCACCAAAGGCTTTTAGTGTATGTGAGTCTTTTAAGAAGGTTGGATTGAGTGGGCCAATCCAACGGGCCCTACTCTAAGCCCACAATGTTAAATCTCCCTTGATCATCCAATAATATGGACTTTACTCTTTGGGCCCTATCACCTCGGCCCAAAGAATTGAATCCATTAAAATAATAGGGTGTAAGCCTATGAATTAGATTCAGTACACCTACATTTTGTGCCCTAACCAAAATCTTTTGAGTGAGGTTGAAGGGACTTGGGCATTGGATAAGCCTTTGTCATGGCTAGGAAATTATTTGGCGCATGTGCGCTTGTAGAATAGCTGCACTACTACCACATACACTTACATAGCATTAAGGCTTAGCACCGGCGCTTGCTAAGTAATTTAAGTTTTTCTTATTGTACAAATACATAATATCATTTGATCGCACTTGTGGCTTTGGCTAAATGAGATTGCATCCTTCCTGAATACCACAAAATATAGAGTGGACGTATAAATGATAGCTTCTTTAACGATTAATAAACTTGACTTAATTTTTTTTTGCTCTTTTCTCTCTCTTTTTTTTTTAATATTGCAAATAATAGAATATTATTAAAAATTCTATGTGCAATCTCAAATTTTTGTTTTCTCTCCTTTTTTTTTTTTAGTTAATAAAATGATATCTTTGTACATGCCAAGTTTTCTAACAATAGGCAGCTTCACTTCACATTAGTAGCTCAGTTGAAATACCATCAATGACGGCTATATGCTCGTACAACGTAATCCAACTTCGATTTTTTTTTTTTCTTATTTCTTTTTAGAACTCACGTCTTTGGTCCAATTGTCCAAGCCCATGGCCGAATCACGCATAGGGATAAGCAAGTCACAGGCTCGAGCGTCCCAAATTTTTATTATTTCTCAAACTGAAACCTCTAAATAACGTGGGACTTAGTAATGAGCACCACTTGAGCAGTAGTCCATCACCTTGTAAAGATGAATTCGCTTTGGGTAACCATCATTAGAGACATATATATTAAGGATTGTGTAGTATGGCTTTTACATGAGCTGGACCGGCTTTTAGTCTAGGAATTAACTTCTTCCTTAGCCCGAGGTATGAATGTGCCGATACAATCCAGCAAGAAAATATTATAAACCAATTCGTGCATAGCCAAGTTCACACATGGCTATCCACATGATATGATTTTATTTTTGTAGTTCCATGGACTGTGACTTAACATGCAGGACATAGCCCAAATTTGCACCAGATCAAAGGAGATGTTATGTCTTTGCAATAAATCACTCTTGCAATTTTTATAATGAAAGCTGACCCCGTTTTCGGGTAGCCACGTTTTTAAACAAAGACAAAATATTCCTAAAGGCATATCCCTTTTTCACAAATAATCCTGGACTTTGAATTGTGCCATTACCCATACATAAAGTGTCCGTATGAAAAATTGTATTGCACACATATCAGCAAATGGATAAGGACAGAATAGAACATGTTCCTTATACTGTCACATGAGGTGATGATGTGTCGTAATCCAGTTCGTGCATTGTACAATAAGAATATTTTTCCGTTATTGCCACCTCACTCTAGGTGATTTTTGGTGTCCCTTCTTTGTTTTATTTTTCTTTGCTTTTTACGGGTGTCGAGCTACGGACCAGAGCAGCAGAAAAGAAAGCCAAGGAAAAGGAAGAAAGGAGGAAGCATTGAAGCTCGAAAATGGCGGAAGGATTTCAATGGAAAATGATGGAACCATAGAGGTGTTGAAGGCGGAAGACGGAGAAAACCCATTGAAGTCGCGCAGGAATTCTTAACGCAGGGGAGTAAAGAGGTAGAGTTCCTTGCCTTTCATTCAGATTCTAGTGGACTTGGAACTGATTAGTACAGATGTAGTAAAGGACCGTTGTTCGTTTTCAAAATGGGAAATTTATTACAGCATTAAGTTATTAATTTGATGACATCATCGGGATACTCTATAGATTTTCAACCCTAACCCACTATAGCAGGTTTGTTTTCTGCAATTTTTATTAGGTTGCTTAATGAGATGCTTGAAATATTATTGTTCTTTAATTATTACCTAGATACATGATCTTAAAATATTTGCTTCAACTATCTTAGAATTTATAGGGAAAGGATAAAGATATACAAAGTGCATTTTGGTTAAGAACATCCATATATTAACACAAATCAGTGAGTAAATAAGGAATCTGCTTTACATGCTAATGTTGAAAGATTGAAGAAGAGACATGTGATTTATATATATTTCTCGTTTTCAATGTGTTTGAGAAAGGCAAGGACAGAGAAGCTGTCTTTTAGTTTTGGGAAGATAGAACGTCGGCTTCGTTGGCACTATTTACGTATATTTCTTACCCCTACATATCATGCACAGAGCATTCTTTTAGTTTTGGAAGTAGGGTAATTTTTCTCTGTTCAAAGGAGTAGAACTGGAATTTCCAAGTAAATGATAAAGATGACAAATATGTGTGCTTTACAAGCCACCTGAACTGTATGAAGTATCCTACGATTACTTTGTTAAGTACATTTTTTTTTTTTTTATGTAGGCAGATATTAGGTATGTTGGTTTTCCTTACTGCTGGGATAAAATCAAATTTGAAATAAGTCGTTATATTTCGACTAGAAATATGTCATATCTATAGATTCCACAATGAGAATTCAAAAGATTAGCAAGGATTTTTAGGAAAGGATCGCATAATGGATATGGCCATTACTCTACTTAATTGGTTAGGAACTTCTCTTGACCTCATTAAGAAAGTTGGAATAGCTATTGGAAAGTTTGCTCATGCTCGTCGGTTTTTTTTTTTATTTTTTTTTATTGAGTGTTCTCTGAGTAACATTTGTCTTGGTTTGTCCATGAAGTTGTTAGAAGAGGAGTTTACTCATAATGCTCATAGCCTTTTTTTTATTACAGCCCACACTACTCTTGTATAAACCTTCACATGGACTCCACATATACTCTTCTTCCGCATGCTTGTCCTGTCATCTTACCTATACAACATAGGAAAGCGGCTGCCAATATCTAGCATGTTACTTTTGTCTTTCTATGATAGTTATTTAGGTGCCTAGCTTTTAGTACTTAAGAACTTTAGTTGCTAGTTATGGGTATGGTATATTGCTGGATCAGCAAAATTTCTGGGATTTGATGTGTTCTTTGTAGTTTTTTGTGTTGCACTAGCTTGTGTCATTGGGATTGCAGCGTGCTGCTGTCTCCCATCATCGATTATAGCCAGATTTGTGTTTTCAGGAACTATGAGAGTGCTCGGGTCCTTTTGAGTAACATTCTCCACATCTATAATAGTTGCATCATCAGATTCAGACAGGATTTCCGGACTCTCAATAGGTACATTTCCCACAGAATCGTTTTCATGTTCACTATCTCCATTCACCATAATTGAGGGCACCCCCTTAGGAGACGGCTTCTTCACATGCTGTCTCTTGCTGAAATTACGATGGCGCATTTTGCAGGAAGCTGGCTAGAGACGATGGAAAGGCAAAGCAAAGAATCGCACATTCATCTGCTTATTAATATTGAACGCACTCAGTCCTCGACTCAAGAAACACGTTGATATCGTTTTCTCAGCCATTTTTCATCACCACTTTTTGAGCTGACATAGCCTTTTTATTTTTGTATCAACTGGCACCTAACTTCATCATAGATTTTAGAATGGCTACTGCTGCTGCTTCCGCATTTAACTAAGTTGTTCCTTCTTCCCTTCTTCTTCTTTTTCTTTTTTTTTTTCGTTGTGCATTCTATCTTTTCTTTAAGTTTTCTTACTATGCATGTTCCTTTGTGTCCTTGAGTTTCATCTTTCTTTCCTTAGCTATATCAGCATGTAAAAACACCAAATGTGCTGCACATTAGAGGACTAATCGATTAGTATTGCAAGGAAGACTTGTAGATGCAAGAAAAGTGCTTGTGGTGCCCTCAGGAGATAGAAACTGGTAGCACACTTCGTTTGAGGATGATAGAGAGAGGTTGCACTTGCGGCTTTCACATTGTTGGCGTAGGCACGATGGTACACGTCATACCAGCATCCACCTTCTTTTGTTGAAGAGGATTTCGTGGCAGAAGGGGATGAACGGAGGAAGTTTGGGGCAGCTGAGATGCTCAAAATCCCAGATGAAGTAGATATCTCTACTCAAAGTTAAGCATCTTCGATTTGCTACTAACTTCTCTTCATTTGATCTCAATTCCGTGGAGAAATTTCCTCCAATTGATCTCAATATTTACATTTGATTGAAGATATAGAAATACTTTTACTAACATGTCTCTTGTCTTACTCTTCGGAATTAGCGAGTTCTTATGGTTTTCTCACAACTATATATTCACTTTAACAGATTTAAACATGCTAAGTTCGTGCTTCAGTATATATATATATTTTAAATTATCCAAAAAAAAAAAAATCAACTTAGCTTCGATAGCAACGTTGAATGACTATGATTGTTATATCAGTTTATGTTTCCTGCGTTCGTTCTTTATAGTGGGACATTCTATAGCAACAATGGAATGACCATAATAACTGCATCGGACCTTGTGACGTAAATCTATTCTTCGTCACAGGACATTCTTGTTGCTAGAGAGCTTTTGTTGGTTAATTTCAATTAGACAATTCTTAATAAGTTAAAGATAAGGTTTCTCTCCCCTCACGAGAACCTTCATGGTTTGTGAACTGTAATTTTGGTATTGTGCATACATTTTTTTTTACTCAATCAACTTTATCTTGGATGGTGGCACAAGATGACTACGATGACTGTGTCGAGCCATGTCGCTTATGTTCATGCTTCATTGCGAGACATTTTTGTTCATGTGGCAACATAGAATGACTGTGATAGTTGCATTGAACTACATGATTTGAGTTCATGCTTCATTGTGGGACATTTTAGCTTCTAAAAGGATCCTTGATGGTCATTTAGGGTTCTCACTTCCTTGTGTAGATTTTTTTTTGAAATAAGTTTGATGATTTAGTAGGGTTTTGTAGTATTATGCTACACTCCCAATTGATAGAATTATTACTCTCACTTTTTTTTTTTTTTATTCTAGTGTCTTCTTTTTAGTATCTTTTCTTTTTAGTGTAAGAGTAATCTACCTTCGTTTGCCTTTGCAGGTAGTAAGGTTATTGGGAGACTTTCAATACTTTTCTCTCCCCTCGTTTTTTTTAGTAGCATTGATTAGATTTGGTTATTACTACCACTTGCAATGGGTAAGGACACTAGAAAAGTTAAATCATGTAGTGGGATTAGCAACAAAGGTAAAGAGATAGTAGCATATTTTGACGGTCGTATACCCAAGGTGCCTTCTTGTTAGAGTAAATGGCTTGACTCGATGATTAAGGAAGATTTCTTTTAGAGTTGCATAGGCAGGAGGGACACGCATGAGCACCAACATATTGATGGCATATGGCATTTCATAAGATGGGAGCCTAAGGTTGAAGCCAAAGAGAATATAGAGGGGACTTCTATATTATGTTTTAGGAATGAAAGGGGGGAACTTCCCTTGTCAGATACTCAATTTTTATTTATAAGCAAGCCATGCTGGGTTGGCGTCCTTGGGTGAATCTCATCATGGGTAACCCAAGATGTGTGGATACTATAGAGTTTGCAGAGATTTATTACCTTGTAATGATTTCCTCCTATTTCGGGTTTCCTTGACCAAATGAAATGGATTTTTGGCAAAGTATTATAACTTGGTGGAGTACACAGACACACACTTTTATAACCTCTTGGGGTGAGATTACTCCTACATTGGAGGATGTGTACACACTCCTTCACTTTCATGATTTTAGGTTAACGGACATTGTAACTGCTCACTAAGGAAGATGAAGAAGTCATATCGACCGTAGAAGCAGTGATGGCGGTAGCCATCGATAGTCGCAAGAAATCTACTTTTTGTACATGGATCAAATACTTTTTCGAGCAAAAGAGTTTAGATGACTCAGATGATCGATACAAGTAAGTTTTCTTCTAGTCCCACATGTGATGACTTCCCTTTTTTTTTTTTTATCATATAAGATTTAGTTTTATTAACTTAATTACCATTTTTGTTGTTCTTAGGTTTGAGCTGAGGCCTTCCTAACATGTTGGTTATCTTTGTAGGTATTTCCTAGTGGTCCAGCCGATGGTGTTAGTTGTCGGTTTTTTCATTTGGCCGTTCATATGGTACATGGCACATGTTTTACTTTAGGGCTATTTTACCTTGGGTCCTTATATCGGTATCTAGATTTGTATCATGAGGCTTTTGTTCGATCGAAGGGACGTTATACCATACCGTCACATGTCAATGTGGTGTTTTTGTAAGTATTCTTTGCCGAGCAGTTTAGAAGACATTTTAGTTCACCTCCGAATAGACCTAGTGCTATCGAGCCTCGAGTCTTCGCGTGGATTGATAGAAAGCCTTTAAGTTTGCTATTCCATGTGATAGATGACATGAAGGAGGTGAATTTTCGACCTTACATGAGCAGATTAGCCAGTTATTTATGGTTTCCAAAGTTTTATCCCAAAGGGTCGAAGGATATGGTGAACCTTCTTGGGGCTCGCGAGAGACTCAATGTTGGCAAAGTAGGGTTTATCTTATGGTGCCGCTTGAGGGTCTTCCTTCTCTTCATGATTGGAGAGACTCCTCTAGTTGTTTTCTAGAGTGTAAGGTTATGTCATACTCGCCTCATATAGTGCACAACAGTTTGGTTTCGATCAAGGAGTTCCTAAGACCATCCACATAAAGGAGGATTTTAATTCGTGTTGCCAATCACTCAATCCTGCAGATTTTAAAGATGTTTGTCTAGATACGAGGCAATTATATTTCCCCTCTTTATCATGTTTTAGATTTGCCTCTATTGGGTGTTTGACATACTGGACTAACTGCTTAGATGATTTTAAGAAGTATGTGAATACGTCCATTGAGGATGAGTATCTCGAGGAATCTATTTTTAAATATGACTTTCAATTTTGTCTCTCGAACGTAAAGGCAAAGTCATTTGCTAATGCAAAGAATAAAGCACCAAGTAGTCATTCTACTCCTTCTTCATTGATTATAAGGCAAGTAAAGCGATCCCCTGTTTAGGAGGTATTACCATTATTTATACATACCTTATTCCTCTAATTTTCAACATTTACTATGCACTCATGATAACTTTTTCCTTTCTTTTATTGCAGGACAAAAGCGATCATGTTGCTACTGATCCTCCTGTTGGTCCTTCGAAATTGACTCCCCCTAGTATCACACCATTCCTTAGTCATTATGGTGTTGGGAAGGAGCTTCGAATTAGGGATTGTCCTGCTATCGTCGATGTTACAAATGAAGAAGATGATAACAAAATGGTTAATTTGGAGGACACTCTCGAGCATAGTATCGATATTGGTAAAACTACTCCAGTTCATGTTGATGATAGGGAAATTGAGCCCTTATCGAGTAATAATGTTGAGTCAAATGCTATCATTCGTATTGATGACATTGATAATGATGACATTGGACATTTCAATGAGCATGACATTTGGGCTTATGCTAATGAATTGAGAGAGGCAGGGCTCTTTGATAATCAGATAGATGAGACATTAAATGAGGCTTCAATCGGAATTGCTATGTCTTATGACATACTTGCTCTTTGCAGCGAAGTTACTTCACCTGTGACTCTTCCTAATATCCTCCCTCCCCCAATTATTGAAGTACTAAGATAGAATGAAGAGGGCTCCTCGAGTATTGCAAGCATTTTCATTTCACGGGTTCGTGGTTCATTTATAGCTCCTGCCATCGCTAGAGCATTTGTACGAATTGGAGAGATTCTGGTCTGAAGCTATTTGTCAACTTAGCAATAAAATTGTTAATCCTCTATGTATTTTCAACTAAAGCAGAGAAGGATCGAAGAGATAAATTTTTGAGATACACGGCATATCCTTTGAACATCCTTTGGATACATATTTTGACAAGTTCTTTTTCATTGTAGATGTCTTGAATATCCAATGAGTGTTCTCGGAAGCACTCAACGTAATCCATCAAATCTTCCCTTAAACACCGTTGGATGCATCATATATTAGTCAAACTCACATGTTCTTGAGTCTCAAAATTTTTTTTCAAGAACAACTTGTACATTGTACCCTAAGAGTCAACCGACCTTAGGAGGAGATTAATTTACTAGGTGTATGCCTTCTCGATTAAGGATCTAGCAAACTCTTTCAATTTAAGATCATCATTAAGCTCGTAGACTTCGAGAGTCTCAATGAATTGTAGGAGATGCTCCTTAACACTACCTTATTTCCCATTAAATTTGATGAATTTTGGATTCATGTAGTCTTTTGGATAAGGTTTCTCCACAATCTTCTAAGGATATGGGAGCTTCAACTTAAGGGCACCAATTTAGGCAGTCAGCTATATCTATTTCAAATATTTTTCTAAGTCTTCTTTTATAATGTTGGACGAGGAAACTAGAGTAGAGTTAGCTTCTATTTAGAGTGCTGGAACGATGTTGTGAGTTGCAATCATGCCAGTCGCAAGAGGTTGTACATTATATCTAGAAGAAGATGACCCTCTAGGGTGGGTCCTTACCTCTTCGGTTACAACAAGAACTCAGTCAACTTGAGTTATAAGCAATATTTGCTGTAGTCCTTTCCTATGCTGAATCCCTTCATCCTATGTAAGAACTTGATTCATCTGCTTTGCATTGTGTGAAGTGTCACATTGGGTACCTTCTAAGGTAGGAGTAGTAGTGGAAGTCACTCTAACAGCTTGCACTCTTAGCATAGGGAAAGCTATAGTAGGCTAAGTAACATTGGTTGTTGTGTTGGCAGCGGTAGTTGCCATGCCTGGCATGAATTACATGAAAGCATTTAAAAATTGGTTGAGAACACATGTGTTCCCCTACATGGTTTGAATCATCAAAGTAGATGTATTAGCAACAAATGTTTGAAGCACAATCATAGGCGTAGTAGTCTCTCTTGTCACTTGAGCTTGATTAGTGACTTCAAGGTTAATCTCATGAGAGCGAGAGTCTTCCTCTTGTCAATTTCTTCCGTTAGCAGGGGCTATTTCTCAATTTAAGTAATCTTATCCCTAGTGGAGTCACCAAAATAATTTATGGGGGGTTAATGCTGATGGTTAATCACGTATAACAAGTATGTAGTTTGATCTTGGAGATTACTTAATCTAACAACATGTGTATGGATGTGATAGAAAGAGACACAGGACGAGGAACATGCAAACTCAATATCTTGTATGCGCACATGTGATAGTAGATTCGATTTTATGTTCTTGATGAAGAGGTGGTTTGATCTTTTGAAAAAGTATTTCATTAGAGCTTTCACGTTTGTTTTAAACATTGTAGTGTCAAATGTCTGAAAAATGAGAGCCTTAGCTTTCCATTTATAGGTTTTAGAAGTTAATCTTGATTGTTGGATCACTATGAGATGAACTTACGTTATTGATGACCATTGGATCGCTTCTGATGATCTAATGGCTAACATTTATCCCTTCTTTTCTTACAGATATGGGCTTGGATCATAGGCTTGCATGAGCCAAAATGCTTAGAATAATAAAAAGAAGTCCATATCTATATCAAGGCTTATCTTAGCCCTTTTAAGGCCTATTGAAGTCAAATAAAGCCCAAATGAACTTTGAAAGACTTTCTTTAAGCTTATTTATTTATTTGCACGCAAGACAACCAAGTAAGGTGAGAACGGAAAAGAACTAGTTTAACGATTCTCGTTCTGAATCTATCATGCTAATACTCCTAAAACATCCATAATTAGGCTTAGTTTCCTAAACCTTATCACTAACTTATTAAAGCATTAAATTGGGTTAAAAGCTCAATTACAATAATGACCCTCTACAACTTAAAAGTCTTCAAAATCTTCACTAGAAAAATTAATAAATAATGCTATTCTTTCATTTGATAGCAATAACCCGACAAGGACAACATGAAAATAAAGTGATTCTATCCTATGTAGCCGGTGGAATAAAGTCGAATGTTCCATTTCAATCCCAAGCTGTTACTTTGTATTTTCCCAACATATACTAAGCAACTTATCCGCGTCCGATTTTTCAAAGATGGCATGCTTTATATGCTTTGAAAATCAAAGCAACAACAGTAGCTTTATGTTTTTGATTAATCTGGATACTATTAATTTAATCCGCTGCTGATCACTTGGCTTACTTAGGCATATTGCATCATTGTCCACCATCGTCCCATAGCAAATGGCCAATAAAGAAAAGTATAGATGGGGCTTCCAGGGCATAATTCTTCTAAAACCAGTATATGGTACCGTATGCTATATTTAAGCAAGGTAAGTTGCAGTAACATAGAGAGAGAATATTTCTTGGTACAAGAGTGCTTTACACCATAGAATAGAATGTGGTTTTATCTGTATCTAATTTTGTAGTACTTTAAAATTTATAGATATAAGATATATTATGAAATCTATAAATTTAATAATTATTAATCATTTTATGTTCAAAATATTATAATAATGATTTAATTCTGAACCGAAGTTTGTGGAGGGAATTTGAAAGTCATATTAAAAGTCTATAAATAGGCTGAGGAGATTGGAATTTGTGAGAGGGGGAGAGAAGTAAAGGGATTCATTGAAAAAGATTGTCATTTTTTACCATTGAATTGATATCCAAATCAACATAATTTTGTAAAATATATGTAAATAAGTTTGAAATTCAGGAGGTATTGTATGTTTTTAGCCGATGAAGAATGTTTAATAATGGTGTTTAACTTGATGTTAACAAAAGGGGAATATATTTAAATAATATGATTTTTGAAAAAAAATTCACCAAATAAGATACTTGCAAAAATTATTCTAAAAACAGGTTACGAAGGCATGTATATTTTCCGTTAACAAGACTTGAGATAAAATATGTAATTATTTTTTATGCCATGTTTGGTACACAAGAATATACTTGGAATGGAATCATGATTCTAGGTTTTATTCCCTTTCTCTTTGGATGTATTTTTAAAAGGAGAAATTGTAATTCCATTTTGCTTTCATTAGTTATGATTAATTTGAATTACTTATTTAATTTTTCCATTTAATTATAATACTTAATAATTAAGGGCATTTTTGAGAAGTACTTATGCATTCCATTCCATTGATGTTTGACATTAGACATAGCTTTTTTTATTCAACTAATTTTTGAAAGAAGTTTTTATGAGAATCTTTTTTTTTTTCTTGTGCATTTGAATTTTTATCTTTTTTGTTTTTGTTATAGAAATACATATCATGTATCTTTAGTTTTTTTGCGATTTTTTGTTATTTTTTGCATGGTATCTTAAACATACACCCATTCTAGATTTTTTAGAATCAAAGTTATTCTTTTTTTTTTTTTAATTTTCTTGAATGCTTTACAAATAAATTTAAATAATAGGTTAAGTTTTAGCAAGCTTAATAAGAATATTTATATGATATAAAACAAAGAGATTTTTTTTTCTTTGCCAGTAACTTGTATTTATGAGCAATTCGATTTGTAAAATTAGCTTTGCAAGTAGATTATTCTAGTAGAATGAATTAGACAACATTGCATGCATAATGCTAAGACTAAATATATCTATACATAAAGCTATTTACGTTATGCATCGTTTTCTTTTTTTGAGTGTTCAATGAATTAATTTATTAGATAATTAGGTTTTCAAGAAGGTTAATAAAGAATTTATGTATAATATTAAAGGAAAAGATCTTTTTAATAGTGTGTATTCAAAAACAATTTGATGTATATAAATAGCTCGACAACAAATCATATATATATATATTATATTGTAAACTATGGTGTTATAATAACAAAGATCAATATATCAAATGAACATTTTTCTAAAACTACTGAATATTGAAAGCTTTAGAATGTTTATTAAAATGAGTTGTAAAGTATTTTGATGTAACGATAAAACAACATATATCTAATAACTATTTTTTCTTTAAACCATTAATGATTAATTGTTTTGAGAGGTCTATTATAATTAACCTTCTATTGAGAATAGTTGCTTTTACCAAATTTGACTACTATAAAACTACAAAAAACTACT
The DNA here is from genome assembly GCA_037954665.1 of Laguncularia racemosa. Lineage (NCBI taxonomy): Eukaryota > Viridiplantae > Streptophyta > Magnoliopsida > Myrtales > Combretaceae > Laguncularia > Laguncularia racemosa. Next base: position 49,480 of record JBBMOL010000270.1, read on the forward strand.
TAAGATATAAGATTATTATACGAGACTGGAAAATTGTAATGATTGATGGGTACTTAACTTTTGAACAGATTTAATTTGGGAAATCAATTTTATATATGACTTTGGAAATTTGTATCATTTATACCTTTTTATTAGGAATAACTCCGTCCATTTTTAATATTTTGTTTATACTTTTTAATTATGCAACATTTGCATAACCTAATGCAAATCAATGCAAGTCTTTATATGTAATGTTACATTCTCTTAAAGGGCCATAAACTTTTTTTAAATGGAAAATAACGTTTTATATAAATGTGGAAATACTACCAATAATCATATAATACCACAATTCAATGTGTATTTTTATACAATTAAATAATAGCATTAACCTAATATTTAGATCTGTTGTGTAAATGTATATTGTCTTACATGAATATTATAATCATTTAATTGAATATATTATACTAATATCCGTGCATAAAGCTTCCCTTAACCAGTTGTAATAATAAATTCAAAGGGATGCATGCCCTTTTCCATGTGGAATGATTATGCTTACATAAAGGTGCGATTATTACAATGATGTATACCTGATCAAGTTTACTTAAATTTAAGAATCTGGAGGAACACAAACACGTCCAAGAATTTGATGAGTCATATAAATAAATAAAATAACAGGTATCATCTGCGAAGCAATTAAGCAAATATTTAAGCATCCACTTGCCCGGCTATTATTGCTCCAATCAAATACTGGAAGTGACAGCTCTGATATTATAGCTAGTGAGTGAAGAAGAAGGTGTAAGCATAGGATAGAATGGGGAGGGCTCCAAAAAGATATGGGAATGATGAGAACGGAGTGAAGAAGGGTCCATGGAGTGCGGAAGAAGATGAGAAGCTCGTGGGCTATATTAGCAGATATGGCATCTGCAATTGGAATCATATGCCTAAACTCGCAGGTAATTACTAGTTAAAATCATTATTCAAACTTTAGATTTTTACAATCAATTTTACATTTAAAATTTCATTGTCAAATTTTACTCATGAATTTCTTTCAAATTTCCATATGTGTACTTTTTTTTTTTATTTCCCCGTTCAATACTTGTCATACTGTTGATTGGGATCTTATCATGTACAAAACAGGTTTGTCGAGAACTGGAAAAAGTTGCAGACTTCGTTGGATGAATTATTTGAGGCCCAACATTAAACATGGCAACTTTACCAAAGAAGAGGAAGAAATTATTATTGAGTGGCATCGACTGCTGGGAAATCGGTAACAGATAGGCGACAATTCTTTCTAGCTAAGATAAGATCTTGCCAAAATTATGAACAGCCAAGAGAGAATACTGTATTGTAATTGAAAATTCTCTCAAATAAGAAATATATTTATGTTTTAACTAAAAAGATTCCAACACTTATATCAGCTTACTCGAGAAATTAGGTTTTGTTTCTTTCCCCAAAAAAAAAAAAAAGGTAAATAAACTTTTTTGGTTTTGATTATAATCGAAATTCTATAATTGTCAAATATTATAGTAAATATCTCAATATGTAGCAAATGCTAATAGTTCTTATCAATAAATGATGAAAAGAGTTCACAGAATTAGCTGGTTTTAAATTATGATAGTTGACAATCAAGAAAAATATGAATAGAAAATAAGAAAAATAATTAGAAATTATTTTCGTTATTTTCTTTTTGAGATGAGTAATCACTGATTTCGGTAATTGATTATCACCTTCACCTTGTACTATCATTTAGCGCTAAAAGTTTTAGTAATTAAAACTTCTTGAAATTAGAATGTTAGTACTTGACAATTGTAAACCTTTGATTGTAACACATATAGAAAACAATCTAAAAATATTTCTTGTGAAGTAAATTAAAAACACCCTATGCTTAAAATCCTAAAATGTTAACGGAAAAAAGGATGATATCTTGAATTAATCATAGGGACACAATTTACCCACTACGAAATTCACATATAGTTCCTTTTTTTATGTATTTAATGTCTTCCAAAGTCGTAAAAATTGAACATATAGTGTAGTCTAATAAAGCCTATAATTGCCTAGATTCCTTTTCACTCTTTTTTAAATTATTATTATTATTATTATTTTCACTACAGATGGTCAGAAATCGCAGCGAAACTTCATGGAAGAACAGACAATGAAGTAAAAAACTACTGGAATACCAGATTGAAGAAACGGTATGATAGGAGCAATACAAATTTCAATAATGCAGTGAATCCATCAACTTTTCCAGCAATAACATGTGATCACGAGCTGAAACCAGTTCAGCACATTAGCAGTATCAGAACGACCTTGGTTCCTAATGAAAGTCCTCATGATGATCAATTAAAACCTAACAAACACATACTCTGGGAAATGCCAACCGTGGTTGCAAATGATTTCTGTTCATCAAGTTCAATATGTTGTTCATCAAATACAAGCCTAGTAGGTATAGATGATGAACTTCAAAGCTTATCGACCCAAACGTTTCTAGAGGAAGAAGATACCTACATGGCATTCACCGATCATTATCATGGGAGGTCAGAATATACAAATACATTAGTAGCTTCTCAAAACATTGATGGAACAGCTGATCATTTTGAAGATTTCATCTTTGATTATTTATGGGAAAGCTGGTGACGGATATTGCATCGGAGTAATATTATCCAGTGGCATAGAGATTCTGCAGGACTATCTTAATAAAGCAATTCAATTGCTGTCTATTCTTAATAAGAGCTTTTCACTATATTTGTAGAGTATCTTAATCAATAGAAAAAGTATTGTCGTAGAGATTTGCTTTCTACTTGTATTTTTATATAGATGAGTTCCATAGATTGTTTGTATTTTAGAACGAAGATAAGATCATTATCTGCCAGGGCTCAAAAACACAAGATCAACGTAAGTTGTCGTTGGTCGAACAAATGTAAACATTTAGACTAGAAGGTTGAGTAACTTAGGTCTTTCTCATTTAACCAAAGAAAGATATCCAGGTCTGGTCATAGTATGCGGGTGCTCAAGTAAGACTATAACTAAACATACCAGAGGACCGGTTTTGGCCTGTGAACCAGCCCAAATGTGGAATTGGCCAGGTGGGTCGGAACCGTCGAGTCGACGGTTCGAAAGCTGGGTTGCATTATACAACTCGGCAAACTGACGGACCCTAAATCGGTCTGTGAACCCGTTGGTTCATGTATAGGTTGAACTAGTAGGTTGTGTCGACCTTAATACAACCATCAATAAAAAAAAGACCATAGCTGAAAAAAAAATAATTAAAAAAATAAACTTCATAGGACCAATTCAGGATTCAAACCGGTTTATGAACCACTGGGTCAGGATAATCGACCCGACCCTTCCTCTCTCGGGCCGATTCCGATTCCACCTCCCACTGACCCTTGACCTGAAGGTTTCGGGGCCGGTTTTGAACTGGCCCCATGTCTAACTATACCTGACTCAATCTGTATTAAGGAAAAAAGATACATATAAATACATCATGGTTATTCAATGTGTATTTAGAAAAAAAGACATTATATATAAATACATGATCGGTTCCTCGTCTTTTGCAAGCAAGCATATGTCTTCTTTCCCTACTCGTGGAGCGCCATACCTTTTATATCACGAAAAATATCTTGACAAAGGGCTGCAAAGAATGCGGTCAATGAATACAACTTACAGCGTGAGATGGTGGTAATGAGTCAAGAAGAAATTCAATCATTTTCATAGTTAGAAATGCATGTGCCTCCCACCTTTTGATAGAATTTTAAGCGAGCAAATGTCTGCTGTCATGGCAGGACGTTGCAACATAAAAAATTTGAGTCATACCATTTCATTGGATCAAAGAAAAAGGTTAGTTAAAAAATGGCCACATGCATTGGAATAATATGAGATACATGATTGGATGGTTGGAGCATCCTTATCCCTAGGAGGGTTCCTATGTTACCACATTAGCACTTTAAGGACTTTTTTTTTTTTTAAAGAATCTTCTCACTTTATTCTTGAGTTCTTAAGGAGAATTCCTTAGTATTTTCTTTTATCTTTTTATGGATTCTGCATTGATTATTTTTTATTAACACTATTAATATTTTATAATTTAAAATCTGATTTTTATTAAAAAAAATGGTTAATTTGAGTAGTTTTTTAGGGTTTTTCATTGAGGACCCTAAAAACTATAAGGACCTCTTTCCATCTCTTCAAAACCCCTAAAAGTAAGTTCTTAATCTTAGATTTTATGTCAAGAATCAGGGATGAGGATAGTCTTAGTAACTGCTAGATGGTTATGTTGGTTTGTAATCAAGATAGAGTTTCATCTCCATACATTGAAACTTAGAGGATTACATGCAATGACACATAGAAACTAGTACCATTTTAATAGTAATTCTGGTTAGATTTAGAATCCAGTAGTTAATTATCTGACAAATTAAATTCATAAGACACCTGATGCAACTGGAGCAACTCCTTTAATTCACTACTCCTTCTCAAAGCAATTTCAAGGATAATCACGTTGCAAATTCTTCACTTCAAATACAAATCCAATCTACAACTTACACAAAAAGGCAACAATTTAAATTTGAAAATCAAACCACTTCACTAATTGCAACCCTTTCACAATTGGTAAGAAGTAATTTTCAAATTCAAACAAACACACATTAACTCCTTCACTCTTAATGCTTGTTTTGAAATCAAATAACTTCCTTTTTTTTTTCCCCACACTACTCAAATTTGGAAATTGCAAATGCTCTCCCCAATTCCGAATTCAAACAATGTAAGGATCACAATTCTTTTCCTACACAATTGTATTTCCGAATTGTATTCACAAGTGCACTATCTTTCCTCTTTCCTTCACGGTGAATTCCACAATAAAGAGGCTTCAACAAATATTCAAAAATCACTCAACAAGTAGTAACTTCAACTTCCTAAACAAGACAATCACGCCACTTTAAGCAATCACATAAACAATTCAATTTTTCACTTTCAATTTCAGAATCAAAATGTAAACTCAAGAACCCTAAATTTCCGAAATTCAATTTGCAAATCCCTCCTCTTAAACCTCAAGCTTTGATACCAAAAGATGATATGCCTAAAACTAAGGTCTAAGCACAATCAAATGAACCAAAGGAACAACTTCAATTCACAAAAGCCAATCTGTTCAAAGGGGTCAAAAATTGCGTGAACCCTAATTGAGGAATGATGAATCAAATGATAAAATCAAGGAAATGAAATCCACAAAGATGTTAATCCTCAATTGAATCAATTAACCAACTTAATTTCAAGAGAAATCCAATCAACAATACACAAATCAAACCGTGATCCTCTTTACAACAAAGAAGCTTTACGCCATAAGAACAAGTACAAATTGATGGAATTAACAAGTGCTAAAAACCAATAAATTATGCAATGAAGGTTTGATTACAAAAGCAATAAAAAATCTGATCAAGAAGACTTCAATCCAACCTTAGATATAACTTACTAGAGATGAAAAAAAAAAAAAAAACACAACAATTAGAAATTGATATGACTCATAATTTCCCCTTGTTGCATTCGCCACAATTCCAATTCTTGGGATTGAAATTAATAAGAGAAATTGAACTAGGAAGAGACCTAATTCCCACACGTAAAGTGTATGTTCTATTATGAAAAATTGGCCTCCTCAAACCCTACTTTAAGTAAGTATTTATACTTGTTCCCTTTAGGGTTAGAAAATGCACAAAATTACAACTATGCCACTTTTAAGGTGGCCGGTCTTAAATGGAAATTACAATAAAAATGAAAGTATCCTAAAAGAAAATACAATATAAAATAGTCCATACAAATGAGAAATATGTAAAAGAAATGAGTCTTCATGATGTCGGTCTTCAAGGTACTTTAGATTTAAACCCCGATGAGAGTCCTAACTCGCTCAAGAGTATAGGTGATTTGGTATCCTATAGGATTGATAAGTGAGCCTGTTGGAATGCACTACAATTATAATGTAGAAATGAAGAAAATAGATTAGCTTCCTCAAGATTAGGTTTCTCATGCAAAATTCTCAAAACTAAGTTATGGGGACCCTTAGCTCGAGCCTTGGTGATAGGTCCTATAGGAGTCTGATTCCTATCACTATGTAGCAATGTTAGTGTTTGGCAGAGCCACACTTTGTTGCGTAGTAGCAATGGTAGCTACCCTTGTGACGAATGGAGCAAGCATGGTCATAAGTTGATTTAGGGCCCTTGTGTTCTCTTGCATAGTTTACATCATTTATGTAGAATCTATGGGAGCCTCAGGCTATGAATTGCCTTGACCAGTATTTTGCGGTATTTGAGGTAGGTTCTGCTTCACCAGTTCAGTGTTAGGATTTTATTCTTGATAAATATTATCAGATGGTCCTCTCTTCCTAGGGGGTGCCATTACTCTTCTATCACTTAACTCTATCCCTAGTGGAGTCACCAAAATGTAGATGGGGGTTCCCGGTAGGAGTGGTCATGTGTATATCATGCGGATACCACAGTGCATGTGACTTTAGAGAAAAGCAATTCTGATATGGCACGTGATGGGATGACTAGGAAGAGAGAGGTAAGGAGGAGGAACAAGCAATCTCAAGTGTCTCAAATGCATAAGTGAAAGACAAGGGAGTTAAGGGAACCTCGAGCGTCAATCTTGTAGTTCTTGAGCGATAGAGATCGTTCTTCGCCTGATCTCTTGTTTGATCTTTAAAAGCAGAGAACTCTTGGTGGAACACCATTTCTCTAATCTTAGGAATTTTAAGAAAAAAAGGTCCTTTAATGAGTAGGAATGGTTGAGTATTTATAGACTCTTAGGTCTGATGGCATCCATTAGATCACTTTAGCGATCAACGGGCCAGATGGAGTCTACTCAATTTAAGGTTATCCTAATGAGCTTATCATAGGCTGAAGACCGGTAGCCTTCCTCATAAGTACATGAGCTTGCTTGAGAAAGGTTGGATGCGGATGGTCCGATCCAACAATCCCTGTTTTGAACCTACTAAGCCAATTCTCCCTAAGTCATCCCAATAAGTGAACTAGACTCTTTAGGCCCTATCACCTATCCCAATGAGTAAACCAAATAGTTAATGGGCTTAGCCTAATATATTTACATAATATTTTTAGCCCTCTACAGAAAAAAGTCTATATTTTTCTATATGATGCTATATACATTCTTACTAAAGCAATCGGGTGTAAGTTACAGTAACTAAATTTTCACTTGCTATATGAAATTTTAAGTTACATAGTCAAAATAGAAATAATTTGTAGTGGGACTTAGAATATGCTTGTAACGAGAACCCCTAAGATGTTAATATTAATAGGTGACTTTAGTTTCTAGTTTGTGCCATTCTTCAAAGTAGAGAGGATATGGAGAAATAAAATATGAGAATTCTAACTGCATATCTATATATAGGTTGTAGACTATGTTAGTAGACATAAGCTACAACGTTAATGATATCAAAGTTCGATGGAATGGATCGAATGAAAGTTAGAAATATTAAATCCAAAATTAAACTAAGCCTAAATCCAACTTGCAATATTCAATGATAGGTCCACTTACCTATCTAAGTTGAGTAGACATTTTTTAACTAAACTTATCTAGTGTGATAGAAGATAGGAAAATAAACCTTAGAAGCATTTCAATTATCTAAGCCTACAACAACTTAAATAGGATAGCCCCTAAATTGACAAACATGTTTAACCTATAAAATTAAACCGATTAATTTAACTATTTTATAATTTAGGAAATAGTATTTGATAGAATCCAAAACTCCATTTGATTTACCCAATATCTCATTTGATTAATTACGTTACCCCTTTAAATTTAACGAACAACATTTAATTTACACATTAATTTAACTAACTATATAATAAATTTAAAATTTAACCCTATCTAGGAAAAAATAAAAAACTAAATGAAAAGCATGCTACCAACCTAGTCTGACCCATAACAATAAATAAATAAAAAAATTCAAAATAAAAATATCTTAAATTAAATGTAGGCTTCTTGAGCTTCAAAATGACTAAGTATGTAAAAATTTTGACTTAATAGGAGGAAAATAGAACCAAAATACTAAAATGGGTTGTAATCATGAATTAGGAAAATTTCAATAGTCATTTAGTTTATTTTATGAAGCTTTTCTAAAAAATTAGTAAACCTTATTCTATCTCTAGGTAATTTTGAGCTGAAACATGGATTCTTAGTGAAACAGTACAATTAGTGCATTGCCATACTTAGTTGAGTGAATCTCTATGATTACCATACTTGCTTATACTTATTGTATAATGGCATTTTAGTTAATGTAACATGAAATTGAATTGCATGGGGATATAGGAAATGCATGTGCTTGGAAATGCTTACTATGTTACACAAAAGTACCTTAAATTATATGAATTGAAAAATTAAGTGTCATATTAGTAATTGCATTATTATTATTGAGTGCCTACCTTATTTCTTTGATCACCTTGTAATGAATATAATAACTATTCAACTTAAAACATGAATCGGACATACATTACACACTTGCATGAAGAAGGCTATTAGCATCACATCGGGGCATAGGCTTTATGAAAGTGATGCTTCGTCCGATGTAACCTTGCCTCGACCTCTAGAAACGATCACATATCGAAGAATGTAGTCTTTAGATTGGGGCTTCATTTGCTTATACAATCGCTTAGGGTTAGCCATCCTTTTGAGTAATATATGTATTATGAGATCACTAATTTTATAATTATACTAAAACCTTGCTTGATTTAAACTTGTAGTATTTTGATATATCATAATTAATTCACCAGGATTAGGCCATTACTTGATTTGGCTTAAAGTGGTGGTGTTTAGAGTTGATGAGTTAGAATTTATTCCCTAAACCCTAGTATTAGAGGGTGAAAATTGGTACTATACATAGTTTTTGGATGATTGTATATATTGCCCGAATCTTATGGTTGTATATGTATAGCATTTTAATACTTAATAACTTGCTTGCTATTGTTTATTGTATAGTATGAGGGAGGATCTCACTAAGCAATGGTAGCTTACACCCTAACAGTTTCTTTCGTAGGTAACTTGAAAGCTAGGAAAGGAACTAGGATTTGTGTGAAAAGTACTTCTCCGACTTAACTCTATTAAGAGGAGTCTAACTAGACACTTAATCTAGTAGAAATTGCAAACTATAAAAGACTAAAACTTATTACTCCATAAAAATTAGATTTTTATTTTTTTAAACTTAGGTTAGTTAAAATGGTTTACCTAATCTTATTATTTGATAGAGAATATCGAGTTTTCGCAATTTTAACTAAATGGGATATTGGTTTCCATAGTTATTTTTAGATAGTAATTAACTATATGCATCGTAACTAAATACAATTTAATTAGAGATTTGCAATCTTTAACTTATTAGATGATTCTCATAGCATGGGTGCTTTCATGGTAAAATAACTTTTAGACATTTTTACTAGGCCACCTTTAGGGTCGTGACAGGCAAAGAGGTTCTAAGTCTCCATTTATACTTAACTTCATCAAACATCCATTTTAGTGTTTCAATTCATCAACATAAGTTCACCCACTTATCTTTGAGGAATTCAAGCTTTCTTCCCTTCACCAAGCTAGAAGCCACTTGAATGGAGTCTCCAAAATGTTTTTCTCAACTTCTATGACAAGTTTTAGTAATGAAATTCACTAATTAGTGCCTAAGACCAAGATTAACACACTAATACTTAATTAAACATGCTAAATTACCCACTTACCTTTATAATGGTTTAGCCAAAGCTTGTTGCCCCCCTTTCCTAGAGCTCCTTACTTTGATTAGTTCCTAAAACCTCAAGAAAAGTCATTAAATTAGAAATGGAAATAAGGGGTAATTAGGTTTAATCAAGGGGATTAGAGTTTTAATAAAGTTTTTGGGTTTTTACTTTAGGAGAATTTTCTAGAAAACAAATGAGGGGGCTACCTAAGGGTTTTGGCACAAGAGGGTACATAAGGGGTGTTTTAGGAGGGACCACTTGGTAACATGACAATTTCTCTTATGCTACCATGTGTCCTTCTTTTGAGCATGTAAGACAAATTTTGTAATCCCTTTATTAACACCTTAATTTTCCTAAGTTTATTTCACTCTATTTCTCCAAATTACGTTACTTATCTCAAACTTTAGTTATTCCTTAATAAAACCTAGCTTAGGGGTGTTTTGGTGGTTTGCGAAATTGGTCTCTAAACTTCAATTAACCATCTCTAATTGACTTGGAATAATTCCACAATGATTTCGTTCACCTAATTATTATCTTAGAACTTTATTTAGGGTCACTAAGCTATTTTGGAGCTAGTTTTAATAAAATCGAGTCCAAGGGCAAAAAGGTCATTTTGAAAAAACTTTGTAATTTCCCTTTTATTAGACTTCAATTTTTCCTTTTTAATTCAATGACTTCATTTATTAATTTGGGGTTTTTCACTTGGGATGCCAAGACTATGCTGCTTGTTTTTCTTAAATAAAATGATAGTAAATCTATGGTTGTGATAACTGTTGCATAATTGCTTCAGAATTGTGACGCAACGCGGAAAGCATAAACGATATGAGTCCAATTCTAGGATTGGTCCCGTAACAAGCAAAGAATAAATATGAATTATCCCTTGGAAAAATCTCGATTGCGCATAACTGATAAAGCAGAGAAACTCTTCTCTAAAAGTGTATATTGAATATTGAGTAATGCGTAACCCTAAAATGACCTAGCAACTATATATACTCCTCTGGAAAATACGTAAAAAAGGAAATATAGATGTACACGTGGAAATAAATATAAGTATACACGTCTATCATCTGTCGTATACACGACCGTACCTGAAAGCCGTGTATGCTTCTAGGAATATTTCTGGCATAATACACGGCCATGTCTCCTGGCCGTGCATGCAGTCGTGTATGCTTCTGGGAGAGATTCTGACAAAACACATGGCCGTGCCTCCTGGCCGTATACGTTTCTGGGAATTATCCAAGTATCTCAAGTGGCCGTGCCTCCTGGCCGTGTGTGTTTCTAGAAGTTCCCTGACATGATACACGGCCGTGTATCAACTCGTGTCCGCTACGATGTCCGCATCATTCTCTCCCACCAATGAAAAACTCGACCCCGAGTTCTCTTCAGGATATAATGGTGTGTCATCGGGGTGGAAAAGAGATAAATCCGCCACATTAAAAGTGCAGGAGATGTTCATATCTTCGGGAAGCTGTACAATGTATGCATTGTCATTTATCTTGCGCACTACTTCATAAGGCCCATATTTCTTTGGTTGGAGTTTCCTATATCTGCTCGCAGGGAAACGCTCTTTCCGAAGATAAACCATTACCTGATCGCCCACGTCAAATAGTTTCTTCCGCCTATGCTTATCCGTAGCCCCTTTATATCGGGTATTGGCTTCTTCTATTTTCCGTCTGACTTCCGCTGTGGTGGTTTGGCATTTTTCTGCCATATGCTTAGCAGCGACGTCACCCACCATACCCTTGGGTAACTTGATCAGGTCCAGTGCGTGTTGTGGCGTCTTGGTGTACACCACTGAGAACGGTGATCTTCCAATAGTTTGATGGACGGAACTATTGTAAGCGAATTTAGCTTGAGCCAACGCTTGATCTTACTGCCTTGGCTTCTCACAGCAAATGCTTCTAATGAGGTTTCCGAGGGTCCGGTTGGTTACTTCCGTTTGACCATCGGTTTGAGGATGAGCTGTGCTGCTGTAATTCAGAGATGAGTTAAACATGTACCAGAGAGTCCTCCAAAAATGGCTAAGGAACTTGCTATCTTTGTCGGAGGTAATGGACTTTGGGACCTCATGTAGGCGCACCACTTCCTTAAAGAATAGCCGTGCGATTGCCCGTGCATCAGCGGTCTTCCTGCAGGGAATAAAGTGCGCCATCTTGGAAAACTTGTCAACTACAACAAAAACAGAGTCAGCACCTCGTTGGGTACAAGGCAAACCAAGTACAAAGTCCATCGACAGGTCCTCCCAAATGTTTGTCGGCACAGGGAGGGGAGTATATAGGCCAGTGTTCTAAGATTGCCCCTTCGACACTTGGCAAATATAACACCTTTCCACAATTCTATACACATCCCTCCTTAACCGAGGCCAAAAATACCTTTCGGCAACTGCAGCTAGGGTCTTATCTCTGCCCATATGTCCTGCCAATCCACCACCATGCAGGTCTCGGATAAGTTTTTCCCGTAAGGATGACTCAGGGATACACAGCTGATTCCCTTTCATTAAGTATCCGTTGTGAATATGGTAGTCGTCACAAGGTTCCCTATTGGCACATTTATTCCATGTTTCTTTAAAATCTCCACCCCCTTCATACAACTCCTTTAGTCTTTCAAATCCGACAATGTCTACACTCAGAGTGAGTAGGACATCAGCTCTTGTACTCAGGGCGTTCGCTACCTTGTTTTGCATACCTGACTTGTGCATCAATCTGAAAGGAAATCTTTGTAAGAACTCAATCCACCTTGCATGCATGTCCTTACTTATCTGGGTTTGGCCGCTTAGGTGTCTAAGAGCCCTGCAATCCGAGTACAAGATGAACTCCTTTCCAACCAAATAGTGTTCCCATACTTTAAGAGCTCTTACCACGGTATAGAACTCCTTATCATATGTAGACCAACTCCTCCTGGCTTCATACAACTTCTCGCTATAGAATGCTATTGGTCTTTTCTCTTATGATAACACCGCCCCGACCTCAACTCCACTGGCGTCGCAATCTACCTCAAATAACCTGTCAAAATCCGGTAGCGCTAATACAGGGGCGCTACACAATCGTCTCTTCAAGTCTATAAAACTTGCTTCAGCCTCTTCGCCCCATCGGGATTTCCCTTTTTTCAAACATTTAGTTAAGGGAGCAGCGACTGTACTAAAGTGTTTAATAAACCTCTTATAGAAGCTAGCCAAGTCGAGAAAACTTCTCAACTCAGTAACGACTTTTGGAGTAGGCTACTCTCTAATCACTTTCACTTTCTCATCATCCACCATCACCTCCTCATTGCTGACTATGAACCCAAGGAACAATAGTCGCTTTGACAAGAATGTGCATTTCTTTAGATTGGCGAACAATTTATTCTCTTTCAGTACAGACCTAACACATCTCAAATGTTCAAGATGTTCCTCCTTAGTTTTCCTGAACACCAAGATATCATCAAAATACACGACAATGAAGCGACCATTAAAGGGTTTTAATACCTGGTTCATCACTCGCATGAAAGTACTTGGGGCGTTACTGAGACCAAATGACATCACCAGCCATTCATACAACTCCTCCTTTGTCTTGAATGCCATTTTCCATTCATCTCTAGGGCGGATCTGAATCTGATGGTATCCACTCCTCAAATCTATTTTGGAGAAGATAGTGGCTCCGCTCAACCTATCCAACATATCATCGAAGCGTGGAATGGGAAATTTGTATCCTATGGTGATCTTATTGATAGCCCTGCTATCAATACACATCCTCTAGCTCCCATCTTTCTTGGGAGTCAATAATGCTGGGACCGCACACGGACTCAGGCTGTCCTGGATAAACCCCTTGTCCAATAGCTCTTGGACCTTATCTTGCAGGATCTCAGTTTCCTTAGGGCTCATTCTATAGTGTGGTAAGTTTGGGAGACTTGCTCCAGGCACCAGGTCTATTTGATGTTGGATGTCTCTCAGAGGCGGTAAACCCTCAGGTAGGTCATTAGGAGCCACCTCCTTAAACTCCTCCAGTAAACTCTTTACTGCTTCGGGTATTTCCACACTAGCTTCATTTTCTCCAACCGCCACATCTTTTACTATAAGAGCATGGACCACCTGTGACTCCTTTAAATCTTCCACCAAATCTTTCTCCAATTGGGTGACTGTTAAGAAAGAACGACTTTCTGTCCTCTTCTCCTTCAAGCGTCCTTCTTTCTTCAACGGCAACAATGTGTATCTCACACCCCCTTTCTCCAGTCTGTACACATTCTCCTTTCCCGCGTGTTGTGCATTCACATCAAACTGCCATGGCCTACCAAATAAGATATGACAGGCATCCATGTCTACAATGTCACAAAAGGCTTCATTGCGGTATTTCCCTATTGAGAATGGTACCCTACATCTTTCCTTTACTTCGATTCTCTCTACAGCTTTGATCCACCCTATAGTGTATGGGTTTGGGTGTTTTTTGATAGGTAGCTACAACTACTTCACAACGTCACTTCTTATGATATTTTCACAACTCCCACTATCTATTATTAGTTCAAACACCTTCCCACTAACAGTACACCTCGTGCGAAACAACTGGTGTCGCTGTGTGATCTCTTCTTGTTTCGGGGTTAGCATCATCCGTCTAATCACATAGGTTGGTTCTGCCACCTCTTCCTCCTCATTATAGTAATCTTCCTCTCCATCAGGCTCACAGCATATCTTATCCTCATCCCCCTATCAAGAATGTTAACACTTCTCCTAGCAGGACATTCATTTGACCTATGACCAAGTTGATTACATCGGAAACACTTACCTAAAATAGGCTTGGCATACGGGTTACTCTGCCTCTGGGTTCCCTTAGGTTCCATCGGTTTCTTTCCCTCAATCTTTTCTTCTTTCTTAGCGCTGTCCTCACTAGGTTTGTATGCAACACGTTTGTTTTTCTCAAATCCCGACTTACTACCGATGCCTATAACTTCACTAACATATCCCTTTCTTCCACCTCAGTACCTACTACTCTGCTCCTGCAACATTAATTCAGCTTGGAGGGCCAAGTTCTTCGCTTTAACCAGGTTCCTCACCATTGTGACCCCTATTTTGTCCTTGATCTGGAGCTTCAGGCCTTCTACATATCGTGCTACTTGCTGGCCTTCACTCTCCCTCAAGTCATTCCGTTCGGCCAGTCTCATGAACTCAGCAGTATACTCGTACACTGACCGCTGTCCCTGATGGCACCGCTGATATTGTTGGAACAATATCTGCTTATAGTCCGGCGGGAGAAAATCGTGTTGCAACAATTGCTTCATGCGATACTAAGTTCTCATCGGATGCTTACCCTCTCTCTGCCTCCTGTTCTACAGCCTCTCCCACCATGCCGAGGCTCCACTCTTCAGTCTACACGCCACCAATCTCACCCGGCGGTCTTTTGGAATTTCCATGTAGTCGAAAAACCGATCCACTTCGGCAATCCAATCCAGGAAACCTTCGATATTAAGGCTACCGTCAAACCACAGAATGTCGACCTTCAGGCGGTAATCTCCTCCATCTCGTTGATCATACCCGCCACGGTTTCTCCGATAATTACCGTCTCTATGCCGCGCCCTCGCTGTGGTCTACCCCCATATGGGTCATCATTCTCATCACTAGAGTCTTCATCCTCTACCCGTCCCCACCTGTTCTCGACAACAGGTCGGACCATTTGTCCACCATAGACATCAACTGCCCGTGGTGGATTCCTCCCAACACCCCCAACCCCATTGGGGTCTACTGCTATGGCGTCGAAACACTCGATCAGTTCATCAAGGCGCCGTTCCATACGCCTGACCTTCTGATGCATAGCGTTAAACTCTGCCCTCGGAACCCATTGATGGGCTCCTTGTGATCTCGCATCTTGAACATAGTCAAGAACACGACTGCCGTCATCGCTTTGATGAGTTGACATCTCCACAGGAAATTACCTTGCTCTGATACCAACTGACGCAGCATGGAAAGCGTAAACGATACGAGTCCAATTATAGGATTGGTCTCACAACAAGCAAAGAATAAATATGAATTATCCCTTGAAAAAACCTCGATTGTGCACAACCGATAAAGCAAAGAAACTTTTCTCTAAAAGTGTATATTGAATATTGAGTAATGCGTAGCCCTAAAATGACCTAGCAATTATATATACTCCTTTGGAAAATATGTAAAAAAGAAAATATAGATGTACACGTGGAAATAAATATAAGTATACACGTCCGTCATCTGTCGTATGCACGGTCATGCCTGAAAGCCGTGTATGCTTCTGGGAATATTTCTGGCATAATACACGGTCGTGTCTGTTGGCCGTGCATGCAGCCGTGTATGCTTCTAGGAGAGATCCTGACAGAACACACGGCCGTGCCTCCTGGCCATGTATGTTTCTGGGAATTATCCAAGTATCTCACACGGCCGTGCCTCCTGGCCGTGTATGAAGCCGTGTGTGTTTCTGGAAGTTCCTTGACATGATACACGATCGTGTATCAACCCGTGTCCGCCACGATGTTCGCATCAAATTGTGACTATGTGACATGCGTGAGTGGTTATGGTACTCATGTACTAGGTGTTAGTTGATCCTTTTATTTTTTTTCAACTACAAGTATGTTTGAGGAATGTGTAGTGTATGATGAAACATGAGACAAAAACTATTATTATCACTATAATGTAGATGATTGGTAGTGATAGGATTTGTTGATAGTATTGGATCTTTTTATTACTTAACTAGTTGTTGATTTTTCTTGGAGAGATTGACTCTAGATGTTCTTGTAGTTTGATTTCTATTTTAGGAGTGGAGACTTTGGTGTTAGATTTCTCTCAATTGTATTGTGGATTTGTAGAAGTTGTTAGTTGTACCACTCTGACTATTTGTGTGGAGATATATATTCATGTGTTGATGGCAGTCATAACAAGTGCCTTTAGTTATTTTAGATCTTTAGAATGAGCCTTTTCGTGTCATTACCCCATAATGACAAGTGGCGACTTGTAATATTCCAAGTTTGGGGTTTTACAAGTATGATCCATTTATCAATTGTGCCAAAATTTGCTTATGCAAAACTATTTATATTCATACCATATTATGCTCAAGTTAGCAAGTTGGGTGCCAAACTACTAGTCCTATTAGTTACTTCTATAAGTCACTAATATTTGCAATTTGTTCTTACTATTACTATAATATTTGATAATTATAAAGGTGTATTAGTAATAAGTACGAAAAAAGTTTGGAAAACATTCTCTATGAAAACACACTAGTGAGTTTGGCTTGTGGAATGGAGTTATGTAGGAATAGAATTGTAATTCCTAAGGAATGGATTATATAAGTAATAGCTAGAAATAATGTAAAAAATTATCAATATATCCTTGGCTTATTGCATAACTTGGTGGTGGTTTGAAGTTTTCTCCCCCACCTTAACCCACCTCCTTTCAAAAAAAAAAAAAAAAAAAAGTGAATAACTATTTTTGGGAATAGTATGGTTTTAGTAAAAAAAAATTATTTTATTTCACCCCTACAATATTGGATGCTTCTTTTAAATACTATTATAAAGATACTCACCTTGACCCGAAAGTTGTAACAAAGGCCATAAGGGAAAATCTTGGAACCAACCTAACCTCGTAAAAGCGTTCCAGTTCTCGTGTTTAGCTTTCCCACTGATTTTTCATCGTTTGCCAATTACTTTCTCTCTCCACGTGTGCGTGAAATCACGACATGAGAATGATCTCGCGTTACTATTGTGGTTGACCGTTGACGTTGAATGCCATAGACATCCGGGATAGTAGTAGCGTAGGCATTTAGCTTTGTCTTGTAGCCTTTTTTTTCACGTCATTCTCCTAGCTAGAACCATGATCTCACTTTCTATCATTATAATATCTTTTTATGAATTTCACGTGCACTACTACTAATTAATTTCATGGGGATGGTTGTTTATGACCATTTATAACTTGGGTAGAGTATATTTAAAGTATCTATGTTTTCATATTTTCTCACTTCGAATATATGTGTTTTAATATTTTACATTTTGGATATCTATATTTCATAAAGTAAGAAAAATCCAATGTCGCTGGCATGTGCCAATATAGAAGAAAAGACCAGCAAAGAAAGCAGTGATCCTTCTTCCTCGACTATTTCTCTCCTCCATTTCATATTCCAAAAAGATCTCCGTGGTTGCATCTTGTAGCCAATAACCATCCAAGTTCCTTTGCCTTTGAAATTCTGAAGAAATTTTCACCCACTTAATTTTGGGTAGCTATCCTTATTAATTTCACTAGCGTCGTGTGTTCCCATTGGTCTGAGTGTGGCTCTCCTTAAGAAATCCACCCATTACTAGAGAGCCAAACAAGTGATTCTTCAACTATGAGGCCTCCCTCAAGAAGTAGATTTCCATCTAGGTTTGAGATTTTAGGGTTGTAAATTTGGTAAAGGACAATTTGTCTTACTTTGTTTCTTTTTATTTAGAGTCATAGGTGCAAAACAACTTTTTTTTTTTCTCTTAGTTTTCTGAAACAAGGGTACCTAAAATATAAAAAATAAAAGCACATGTATCAAAAGTGAAAATTTTAGAAAATTACAGATATACAAAGTGTAATTTATCATAATAATTTAATAGGGATGGAAGAGAGAAGAATCAAATCTATTTTATCATGATATATATAAGAAAAAAAAAAACTTTTCATATTACTTAGACATATCATCATGATTAGGGGTGAGTGGGTAAACTACTGTATAAGATACCTACCCATACCCTACTCGTTCAGATAGGTATTAAGAGTTACGAAGTAGGTTTCGTGTATAGATTTTCAGCAACCCTCTTCCATAGGGTAATATACGAATACAAGGTCTTTTTAACTTATACCAACCTTAGAATCCATACTCCAAAGTATACAGATTATAGGTTTTGTGCTATCTTGTACTTACCCTATAAATATTATTAATAAATAATAGTAAATAACAATATTATAATTTTTGGGATAAATGTTTTAGTAAAAAGGAAAAAAAGAGTGTAAGTCCACCAATTAATAACCCGAAATGGTTAAACCAGATGCCATTCCTCTTTTTTTTTTTTTTTTCTTGATTCTTTCCTTGCTTTCCTCTCTAACTTTAAGTTTTCTATTCTTTTGCCTTATTATTTCCCATTTACTAAGTAATAAGATTATAGAACATGAAATAATTAACATCGATTTTTTTTTTTAATTTTATATACTTTGTTATAGGTCTCATAAATTTTGTATGTTAAGAATTTATAATTCACATATATGTTATTTTTTTAATATCACATAAATTTGAAATTTATAAGAAGAAAGATAATATTTATAGGCTTCATAGGGTACTATATATCATATTGGTTTTATAGGTACAAAGTAGTTTCAAAGTACTATAAGGTAGGTTTTGATTTAAAAAATTGGGAAGATGAACTTGATAAGGTAGGGTATGGGTAAGGTCTCATGCCTTACTCATCTTTTACTGACTTATCCCTAATCATATTATATTTATATATTTGATACTTCATATTATATTCCAATATAAAAGGATTGTATTGGAAGTGAAACTTTTCGATGTTAACATTTTTAAGGGGTGTAAATGTGATATTTTAGAATTTTAAGATCTTTCTATAATTTTAATAGTTTTCATGAGGTAATGTTGTAATTTACCCCTACATAAAACATGCATATATTTTAACCTTTTCAGTTTTTACATACACGAGTTTTGGCCCTTAATACTTTATAAACATGTCTTTAGTTTCAAAAAAAAAATTTTACTTAGAGGCTAAAAATAGGTATGTTGAATGTACATTGGGTAAAATGGAAAGACCATAGAAACTCTTCCACTTTTATTTATTTAATCATAATATATGTATTTTTTTTCCCATATGTATCCAAGGTGTCTATTTTCAAACGTCTAATTAGACACATGAATATAAAATGTAAGAAAGGGGTGAAAAACACATTCATGTTTTTTTTTTTTTTAATTAACCTAATGAAAAACTACAAACAGAAGACATATTATTATAATGAAAAACTACAAATAGAGGACATATTTAAAGTAATGACAGAGGATTTGAAAAACTCATTCAAAATATAAAAATCATTTGAAACAAATTCTAGTATAACTATAATGAATTAATATAATTTTCTCAACACGTAAAGGATTTGATGAAATTTTGATACAAATATAAACAACTTCTAATATGTACTCATATTCAGTTATTGTAAGTGGTCCTCCTGCATATATTGTCCATAGCCCTAGATTTCTTTCACTAGAGGAATATTTCTTGTACTCTTTCAAAAGGATGTTTTATAATGTGAAAGTTGGTGTCTTAATGGGTTATTTTTATGTATTACATTTTCGTAAAACCAATTCAATAATGTTAATTTCTTTGACTGTAAATACTTTAAATTATTCTTTGCTGAATGTGTGGAGGACTTCATCATTATGATCTCACCTGCTATAACCAATATAGATGGCACACATATAATATGCATTGTACGGAGACACATTAATAGATAAGATTTCTATCGCTATTTTTTATTATATATATTTTATTTTTTATTTTCATATTTTCATACCTCCCAGTTCACTATCATCTAAACTGCTAACTCTTCATTCTTTAATTCAGAGTCATTCATCTTTGTGTTAAGATTCAGGTCGTGCCTCCCAGTTCAGTCACCATTAACATCTGCAAGTTGCTGCAAATTTATGATGTATATTTGATAACATAAGAATATAGCTAAAATTTATTTAAAAAAAAAATTGATTTAGTATTCTCTTGGAAGATAAAATATCGTGGATCAGCATGTTTAAGGGTATAAGTATGGTAATAAAGAAATTTAGGATTTTTTCTATAATTTTAATAGTATGAGGAAATATCATTATAATTTACCAAAAAAAAAAAAACAAGCAACTGTTTTCATTTTTTTTTTTAATTTTATACCCGTATTTTTGTTTTTTACACTTATACCAATGCTTTCCTCCATTTCGAAGGAAAAAAAATTGGTTAGTGGTTAAAAATAGGTATGTGGAATGCACACGGACACAAGAAGAAGAAGAAGAAAAACGCTTCTCTCTTTTATGTCTCTCATCCTAACCTTTTAAAGTATTTTTTATTTTTTCCTCTACAGGCGTCAAGCATGCCTGTTTTTAATGTCAAATTACATACATGTATACAAAGGGTAAAAAATTAAAGTACATGTACACCAAGTGAAAAAATAAATAGGTGAAAAGAAGTATATATATTTTTTATAATTAATATTATTTCTTACATTGTTAGACATTATATATACATGGCCTATATATAGTAATAACATCAATATAAAGGAATGAGTAAATTATATTGACAATTCATGTAAACTTTGTCAATGCCATTGATACCTCATTTTTTTCAAAATACAATACTTATCCCCTTCTTTTGCTTACATGTATGATGACATGGCATAAAAGTTAACATAGCATCATCATGTCTATTTTGCCCCTAACTTCTATGGCGATGATAAATTGCTACATAACCTATTTAAGTAAAATACATAAGTCCTACAATTAGCTAGTTGGTTTCTAATCCTGTTTTAGGATCTTGAAATCATTTAATTAATTTTGTAAAAAACATTTGATGGTTGACTTAATTTAAATAGTTGGGAAATTGAAACTGAACCTAGAGCTAAAGTTCATCTTAGGTCATAACTCCTAAGTGATGAGATCCATGATGAGAGTCAAGCTGGAAGAAGGAATGTGGATCCTCTTGAAGTGCCGCCTGGACCGATCTCAAGAAGTCGAGTGAAACGACTTAAGGAAGCACTTAACGGGTTGATAAAGGATGTCCATGAAGCCGAGAAGGATTGGGTCAATCATGAAGTTGGAACGGATTGGAACAACCATGGGAAGACCCTTGCTCTTATACAAGTCACACCGGACACGGGTTGAAGAGGGCGTGTACTTTCAAGGCACGGCTGTGTAGGACTCTCAAGATTGCACAGAATCATACACGACTAGATACACGGTTAAAAGGCACGGCCGTGTATGGAGTCAAGTAAATCTACAGAAAGATACACGGCTAAAGTACACGGGCGTGTATGTTGCCAGAAGTTGCATAGAAAGATACACGGTCAAAGTACACGGGCGTGTATGTTGCCAGAAGTTGCACAGAAAAGTACACGGGCGTGTATACAGACCGTGTATCCCCTGTCGGCCAGCTTGTTCTGTTTCGCGTTTTTATGTCACTTAACTAAACTACGTCGTTTTGGACTTGTTTTTACAAGAATTGCAACCCTAGTATAAAAGCTCCTAGGGTTTAG
Organism: Laguncularia racemosa; assembly: GCA_037954665.1. Lineage (NCBI taxonomy): Eukaryota > Viridiplantae > Streptophyta > Magnoliopsida > Myrtales > Combretaceae > Laguncularia > Laguncularia racemosa. The sequence goes on from JBBMOL010000270.1 coordinate 71,407, forward strand.
AGCAACTTAGAAAGACATCTTTGAACATTAAACATTTTTTAGAGGCACCTCTCTTGGTTCTTCAAGAACTAAATCGAACTTATCGGATTGATTTCCGTGGCGTTCATCCCGACTTATCAATCGGTCTTCCATCCCGATTGTGGCGTCTTCACTTTTATACCAAGGTTCTTGTCTCGCTTATAGACAACGGGTCGCGGTTTTCCACTTTAGGTGTTTGGGCGTCTTAGGCAACGAATTTCCGAACGTATTGGTATTGGGTTACGTCACGGGTTGGCGTGGTTCGTATCAGTTTGGTATCAGAGCTTAGGTTTGTCAAAACATCAAGTTCGGTTGAGGAAGGTAATATCAAAAACCCTAACTCCAATCGTTCATATCCATTGTTAGCATTCAATTCCGCAATATTAATTGTCTTTGATAGTGTAGTATTTACTAGTCGATTGTAAAAAAAAAAAAAGAGTAAAAATCACGACAAAAAAAAAAGAAGGGAAAAGAAAAGAAAAGAGAAACGTGATCAAAGGCAAAAAACAGAGACAAAAAAAAAATTCGGATAGAAAAATAGAGGAAAATTTTACGAACTAATAGAGCCATTTTATACTCAATCTTTATAGTATAAATTGTGTTAAATTATTATTGATTTTATAGAAATCATAAGGAAATGGTACTTTAATTCTATCATCGTGATAAATCAGGTTAAATGGAGTCAAGGATGCCAATTCAAGTAAATTAGAGAAGTCATCTACAACTTGGTTCAAAGACAAGGATTTACATCGCCGGAGGGAAGTACATGGGCGTGTAATTGAAGTACACGGCCGTATACTTGGTTTTGAATTAATAGGAAGATACACGGTTGAAGTACACAGCCGTGTATCGGAAGCACGGTTTTAGGCACGGCCATGGCGCAAACCGTGCCCCTCACTGGACAAGAAGGCGAAAATGTGGACTTTGAACAGAGAGAGACACGGCTTAGGGCACGGCCGTGGTGGAAGACGCGGGAGAAACCGTGTTTGGAGCCATGGTGGAAGCTAGACGTGCTAAGGAGAAGAAAGTGTGGAACATCAACCAAATGAAGGCACGACTTGAAATCTAGCCGTGGGTCTAACCGTGGTACACACTGGACACGGATGAAGACTTGTAGATTATGCACAGATGAAGGCACGGCTTGAAATCTGGCCGTGTGTGTAACCGTGGTACACACTGGGCACGGATGAAGACTTGAAGAATATGCATAGAGGATGACACGTCTTAACCCACGGCCGTGTGTTAGGGCGTGTCAGGCGGACGAACATTTACTTCTCGAAATCTACTTGGAAAAGGAAAGATATTTTTGTATCTTGCTAGCAAAAGATCACATGCCATCTCCCTAACAATATAAATAGAACCAACCCTAGAGGGTTAAGGGAACTTTTGAACTTTTTGAATCTTTGAATTTGGAATCACCTTGGAGACAAGAAGGAAACGAGGAGGCAGAGCAAGCAACACGGTTCATTATGTTTCTATTTTTTATTTTCGTTTTGCTGATGAACATGAGTAGCTAAGCTACTTTTCTAGCCAAAAGGTCATAGATGTTTAATTCTCCACGAATTGTGAGGTCTAATTGACTTGTATTTATTCTATTCTTTGCTTTCGGGTATTCATATATCTTCTGATCGTTTTGTCGTTATTATCTTTGTTGATTGGTATGAATAGAGCTCTTCTACTCAATTAGCAAGTTAATATATTGTCAACTAGTACGTCAAATCCGTAATTGTTTGATTGTTCTAGTCTTAGTGACGCAATAACATGTTTGGTTATAAAAGAGATGATCGAATTCATGTTATGGAGGTGTATGATCATGTTTAAATAGGTTATCTTATAATCTACTGGCATGAATTGGTGGTCTCTCTAGATCTTAATGCTATTGATAGATTAAATCCTAAGCGCTTGTCTAGGGTTGTTTAATCAATAAGAGAAATAATTCAAAGCGCTTGTCTGAGGTTATCGAGGAAGTAAGGAGAGATAGGTTGTTAGAGCTTGTTAATAACCATAACCAGTTTATCTAGAACTAAGAATAGAAAACATTTGCATCGATGATCAATTCCTTGAATTAAACTATCTTCATTCCTTTGGCTAGGCTTTTATTAATATCCGATTTTCTTACCTTGTTTTACTTTATTTTGATTCACAAACAAACCCCCCCGATTTTTCGTTTCCCTTTTATTCTCCTTGAATAGAAATAAGTTTAACCAATCTCTATGGATTCGACCCTACTCACCACTATATGCAAATCATATAATTGTCTAGGAGTAGGTTTTATTTTTGTTGGATTCGACACCCATCAAATTTCGGCGCCATTGCCGGGGATTGGTGTTAAATTTATTTCTATTCTTGTATGACTCGTTCTTCTCAGACAGGTGAACTAACTTATAATCCGGAGATTGAGAAGACTCTAAAGAGGCTGCGACAAGAAGCTAGATCATCCCCCGGACCGAACTTAGTATCGGACTTGTCTGATTCATCCCTTGATTCTGAAAAAGAGGACGACATGGCAAATCTCGAGAGAACCTTAAGGGAGTTAGCTGCACCGGATGTGAATCAACAACCACTTTGTATTCACTATCCCGAATTAGCTGTGGAATTCGAATTGAAATCTGGGTTGATACATCTGCTACCTACATTTCATGGTCTTGAGAATGAAGATCCATAAGCATTTGAAAGAGTTCCATATAGTGTGTTCTAGTATGAGGCCGCAAGGAATAACCGACGATCAAATCAAGCTACATGCTTTTCCATTTTCTTTAAGTACTAAAGCTAAAGATTGGTTGTTTTATTTGCCTCCAGGTTCTATCACCACTTGGACAGATATGGTAAGACTCTTCTTGGACAAATTCTTCCCCGCATCCAGAGCCGCTGGTATAAGAAGAGAAATTTGTGGTATAAAACAAAGGGACACCGAGACTCTTCATGAGTATTGGGAGAGGTTCAAGCAATTGTGTGCAAGCTGCCCACAACATGGAATATCTGAACAACTCCTTATCCAATACTTCTACGAGGGCCTACTTCCGATGGAAAGAAAGATGATGGATGCTGCAAGTGGAGGCGCCATAGTAAACAAAACCCCTGGTCAAGCTAGGGAATTGATCTCCATTATGGCTGCCAATTCGCAACAATTTGGGTATAGGCATGATGCATCTTCAAGGAAGGTAAATGAGGTAGGTGTGTCTAACCTTGAACATCAAATTTCTAATCTTACCTCCCTTGTGTAGCAGCTAGCTCTTGGAAAAACGCAGCAGGTGAAGGCTTGTGGAATTTGTGCTGCTCCTAGTCATCTGACCAACATGTGCCCCACATTGCAAGATGACAATCATGAACACGCCAATGCGGTAGGAGGATTTCCAGGACAACCGCAAAGGAAGTATGACCCCTACTCGAATACTTACAATCCCGGATGGAGGGATCATCCTAACTTCCGATATGGCAATAACCCTCAACATTTCCAACAATTCCAGCCAAAGCCATCACACCACGTACCCCAAGCTCCTTCCACTTCAGGTATGTCCCTTGAGGATATTGTTAAGTCTCTAGCTGTGAATACCAAACAATTTCAGGAGGAAACAAAGCAAAGCATTCAAAACTTGGAGAATCAGGTAAGCCAACTTGCTTCAGCCGTAAACAAGCTAGAAACTCAAGGTAAGTTACCTTCTCAAACTATTACAAACCCGAAGCAAAGCGTTAATGTAATTACCTTGAGAAGTGGAACAGAATTGCAGGGATCAAATAAGAAAGGACATCCGTCTAATCTTGAGGAAGAGACCAAGAAAGAGATTTCAACTCCAAGCCAGCAGGGCGACCAGATTAGCAAGTCTCTAGTTGAGCCATCAAAGGTCACATTGATACCACCTCCTTTCCCCTCCAGATTAGCGAAATCCAAGAATGAAGCGGAAGAAAAAGAGATTTTGGAAACTTTTCGCAAAGTCGAGGTAAATATTCCTTTGCTTGATGCAATTAAGAAAATACCGCGCTATGCTAGATTTCTCAAAGACTTATGCACTAACAAAAGAAAGCTGAAAGGTAATGAAAAGATTAGTGTGAGTGAAAATGTTTTAACTATTATTCAGAAGAAGCTTCCTCCCAAATGTAAGGATCCAGGTATGTTCACCATTCCTTGCAAAATAGGTAATCTTGGAATCGTTAAAGCCATGTGTGATCTAGGAGCTTCTATCAATGTCATGTCTTTGTCTGTTTATCAACGTTTAAATGTTGGTCCTTTAAAGGAAATGGGTATTATTGTTCAACTTGCTGATAGGTCCAATGTTTATCCTAAGGGAGTTCTAGATGATGTTTTAGTTCAAGTCAATGGGTTGGTTTTTCCTGCTGATTTTTATGTGCTTGACATGGATGATAGTGATTCTCATACTTCATCACTGATATTATTAGGGCGATCATTCCTTAAGACTTCTAAAACGAAAATCGATGTAAATGATGGCACCCCCACTATGGAATTTGATGGTGAAGTGATTAAATTTAACATTTATGATGCCATGAAACATCCTAACGATATCTCTCCTGTTTTTGTTACGGATGTTATTAACCCATCACCATAGGCACCAAGGCTGGAATCAAAATCCTTATCCGAATATTTAGCCAGGAACGTCTAGCCAAAGACATTAAAGAAAGGCGCTTCATGGGAGGCAACCCATGTCAAAAAAAAAAAAAAATCCTTTAGTTTTGTTTTGCTTTAGTTTTGGTTTGTTTTAGTTTTGTTTTGATTTTAGTGTAGTTTTTGAACTTTTTGGATCAGCTGCAGCAAGGATACACATAATCAAATGACACTTTCTAGAAGCTTAAGGGGAGAACTCCAATACCAGGGAAGTACCAGTATTTCCTTTCTCTTATTCTCTAATGCTCCTTGAGTTGTTAATTCCTTTTCAATTGTGCTAAATTAGGAACAGTGAGGAAACTGTTCAAGCTAAGTGTGGGAGAGAGGATAATAAAATATAGAGAATAGAGAACTAACTTATACTCTGAATATTTGTCCTTAAGCAATTTTAAGCCAAATTTTTTCAACATTATCATGAAATCTAGAGATTGTACTAAATGTTGTAATAAGCATCTACAAAATGTGAAATTGACTTGTTCAAATGTTTTACTCACCCACTGCTGTGATTAGAATACATGGTTAAAATTAAGTAGTGAAATCTTTAAGAAACAAATTTACCTTGTATTTAGCTTTAGAATTGGAAGTCTAAGAGTAAGTCGAGTCCCTAAGTGAAAAATAAACAAGTTTACTTCTAGGTTATATTAGCTACTGTATACTCTTTGAAGTTGTTTGTAAAGCAATCATAACACTTAGTGAAAAAAAAAAAAATCAAGCATAGCCATTACTCCAATGATTCAACTAATTGAGTTAAGAGTATTCAAACTTGAATGTTAGAGTGAGGAAGAGTCCATAGGGGTATCTCAAAACCCGGTCACTTGAGTGATGAGCTCGGGATGTTGCCGACTCAATGAACTCACTATAACGATAAGGGCGAAAAAGGCAAAAGTTCATGAAAAGAAGCGGGCAAAAACCCGTCAAAATAGATGCTTAAATAAATCAAAAGAACATGAATGTGAACATTCATTGAATAAAACAAAGATGTATAAAAGGGAGAATATCTAGCAAAGAGCTTATACTATATGCTTTTACTTTATGTTGCAAGGATTATATGTTTGCAAATATCCAATGAAGTTTAATTGGGTGTTTTTCCTTAATGGATTAAGTATTTACTTTTGGAATAAAAATTCTTTTGCTAAACATGAGGATTAAAGTTTGTTTTGTTTAGATTAGCTATTGAATTTTGTCCATAGTAATTTGATCACAGGAAACCAGTTTGGTTGAAGTAGTAGCCGTTAAAATTACAAGTCTTGAATTACAAATGAATAGATGCTTGGAATGATAAAAAGAAAGTTTGTATAATCTATGACAGATTTCTCAATTGATTTGATGCAATTGCTTGAGGACAAGCAAGAGTTTAAGTGTGGGGGAATTTGATAGAGCCATTTTATACTCAATCTTTATAGTATAAATTGTGTTAAATTATTATTGATTTTATAGAAATCATAAGGAAATGGTACTTTAATTCTATCATCGTGATAAATTAGGTTAAATGGAGTCAAGGATGCCAATTCAAGTAAATTAGAGAAGTCATCTACAACTTGGTTCAAAGACAAGGATTTACACCGCCGGAGGGAAGTACATGGGCGTGTAATTGAAGTACACGGCCGTGTACTTGGTTTTGAATTAATAGGAAGATACACGGTTGAAGTACACGGCCGTGTATCGGAAGCACGGTTTTAGGCACGGCCATGGCGCAAACCGTGCCCCTTACTGGACAAGAAGGCGAAAATGTGGACTTTGAACAGAGAGAGACACGGCTTAGGGCACGGCCGTGGTGGAAGACGCGGGATAAACCATGCTTGGAGCCATGGTGGAAGCTAGACGTGCCAAGGAGAAGAAAGTGTGGAACATCAACCAGATGAAGGCACGACTTGAAATCTAGCCGTGGGTCTAACCGTGGTACACACTGGACACGGATGAAGACTTGTAGATTATGTACAGATGAAGGCACGGCTTGAAATCTGGCCGTGTGTGTAACCGTGGTACACACTGGGCACGGATGAAGACTTGAAGAATATGCACAGAGGATGGCACGTCTTGACCCACGACCGTGTGTTAGGGCGTGTCAGGCGGACGAACATTTACTTCTCGAAATCTACTTGGAAAAGGAAAGATATTTTTGTTTCTTGCTAGCAAAAGATCACATGCCATCTCCCTAACAATATAAATAGAACCAACCCTAGAGGGTTAAGGGAACTTTTGAACTTTTTGAATCTTTGAATCTGGAATCACCTTGGAGACAAGAAGGAAACGAGGAGGCAGAGCAAGCAACACGGTTCATTATGTTTCTATTTTTTATTTTCGTTTTGTTGATGAACATGAGTAGCTAAGCTACTTTTCTAGCCAAAAGGTCATAGATGTTTAATTCTCCACGAATTGTGAGGTCTAATTGACTTGTATTTATTCTATTCTTTGCTTTTGGGTATTCATATATCTTCTGATCGTTTTGTCGTTATTATCTTTGTTGATTGGTATGAATAGAGCTCTTCTACTCAATTAGCAAGTTAATATATTGTCAACTAGCACGTCAAATCCGTAATTGTTTGATTGTTCTAGTCTTAGTGACGCAATAACATGTTTGGTTATAAAAGAGATGATCGAATTCATGTTATGGAGGTATATGATCATGTTTAAATAGGTTATCTTATAATCTACTGGCATGAATTGGTGGTCTCTCTAGATCTTAATGCTATTGATAGATTAAATCCTAAGCGCTTGTCTAGGGTTGTTTAATCAATAAGAGAAATAATTCAAAGCGCTTGTTTGAGGTTATCGAGGAAGTAAGGAGAGATAGGTTGTTAGAGCTTGTTAATAACCATAACCAGTTTATCTAGAACTAAGAATAGAAAACATTTGCATCGATGATCAATTCCTTGAATTAAACTATCTTCATTCCTTTGGCTAGGCTTTTATTAATATCCGATTTTCTTACCTTGTTTTACTTTATTTTGATTCACAAACAAACCCCCCCCCCCCCCCCCCCCCATTTTTCTTTTCCCTTTTATTCTCCTTGAATAGAAATAAGTTTAACCAATCTCTATGGATTCGACCCTACTCACCACTATATGCAAATCATATAATTGTCTAGGAGTAGGTTTTATTTTTGTTGGATTCGACACCCATCAAATTTTGGCGCCGTTGCCGGGGATTGGTGTCAAATTTATTTCTATTCTTGTATGACTCGTTCTTCTCAGACAGGTGAACTAACTTATAATCCGGAGATTGATAAGACTCTAAAGAGGCTGCGACAAGAAGCTAGATCATCCCCCGGACCGAACTTAGTATCGGACTTGTCTGATTCATCCCTTGATTCTGAAAAAGAGGACGACATGGAAAATCTCGAGAGAACCTTAAGGGAGTTAGCTGCACCGGATGTGAATCAACAACCACTTTGTATTCACTATCCCGAACTAGCTGTGGAATTCGAATTGGAATCTGGGTTGATACATCTGCTACCTACATTTCATGGTCTTGAGAATGAAGATCCTCATAAGCATTTGAAAGAGTTCCATATAGTGTGTTCTAGTATGAGGCCGCAAGGAATAACCGACGATCAAATCAAGCTACGTGCTTTTCCATTTTCTTTAAGTACTAAAGCTAAAGATTGGTCGTTTTATTTGCCTCCAGGTTCTATCACCACTTGGACAGATATGGTAAGACTCTTCTTGGATAAATTCTTCCCCGCATCCAGAGCCGCTGGTATAAGAAGAGAAATTTGTGGTATAAAACAAAGGGACACCGAGACTCTTCATGAGTATTGGGAGAGGTTCAAGCAATTGTGTGCAAGCTGCCCACAACATGGGATATCTGAACAACTCCTTATCCAATACTTCTACGAGGGCCTACTTCCGATGGAAAGAAAGATGATGGATGCTGCAAGTGGAGGCGCCATAGTAAACAAAACCCCTAGTCAAGCTAGGGAATTGATCTCCATTATGGCTGCCAATTCGCAACAATTTGGGTATAGGCATGATGCATCTTCAAGGAAGGTAAATGAGGTAAGTGTGTCTAACCTTGAACATCAAATTTCTAATCTTACCTCCCTTGTGCAGCAGCTAGCTCTTCTAATCCACAAATGTATTCCAAGGGCGTAAGAAGGAGAGTCGTTCTAGGAGAGTGCCAAGGGGTGGAGATGAAATGACAGATGATGATTTGTATGAGCCTTCTGTTGGGAGTTATAGAGGTTATAGTGGTCGGAATAGAGAGGATGATCAATTGAGTAGCATAATGATGAAGATTCCTCCGTTCCAAGGGAAGAATGATCTCGAGGCGTACTTAGAGTGGGAGAAAAAGGTGGAGATGGTGTTTGATTGTCACAACTATAGTGGGAGAAAGAAGGTGAAACTTGCTGCCATTGAATTTTCGGATTATGCTATAGTGTGGTGGGATCAACTAATGTTGAATAGGAGAAGGAGTGGCGAGCTACCTATTGAGTCTTGGGAAGAGATGAAAAGAGTGATGAAGAAGCAGTTTGTACCTGCGTATTACTATCGTGAATTGCACAACAAGTTGCAAACTCTGAGGCAGGGAAGCCGGAGTGTAGATGAGTATTTCAAGGAGATGGAAGTCACTATGATTAGGGTGAATGTAGAGGAGGATAGAGAGGCTACAATGGCTAGAATTCTTGCTGGGTTGAATAGAGAAATCCAAAATGTTGTTGAATTGCAGCATTATGTAGAATTGGAAGATATGGTCCACATGGCTATAAAGGTTGAGAACCAGCACAAGAGGAGAGGTAGTAGTAATGCACGGTTGCAACAGGGTAATGGTTCATCCACTTGGAAGACTAATCAATGGAAGAAAGAAGAAAAGCCTTTACCCACCAAACCAAAAGGGGAGCTGAGGCAAGCGGGTTCTACTCCTGGTAATCAAGGTAACCCTGAATCTTCTACTTCTAGAAATCGTGACATTAGATGTTTTAAATGTCAAGGTAGAGGCCATATTGCTAGTCAATGTCCAAATAGGCGTGTGATGGTTTTGCGTGATGATGGAGAGTATGAGACTGAAGGGGATAGTGAAGAAGAGGATATACCTCCATTAGAGGATGCTAGTGATGATGAGGAGCCTACAATGGGAAGGCTAGTGGCAGTAGTGAAGCGAGCGCTGAATGTGCAGGTGAAGGAAGAAGAGGAGGTGCAAAGAGAGAATATATTTCATACTAGATGTTATCTAGGAGATCACATTTGTAGCTTGATCATGGATGGAGGAAGTTGCACCAATGTAGTGAGTAATTTTATTGTTGAGTGGCTGGGGCTCAAAACTGTTAGATACCCTAGTCCATATAAATTGCAGTGGTTGAATGATAGTGGTGAGACTAAGGTGAGTAAGCAAGTTTTAATTGGGTTTCGCATTGGTAGGTATGAGGATGAGGTGTTATGTGATGTAGTGCCAATGCAAGCATGTCATGTGTTGTTGGGGAGGCCATGGCAATTTAATAGGAAGGTTGTTCATGATGGCTTTTCTAACAAGTATACGCTTGTTCACCAAGGGAAGAGCTTTAATCTTAAACCGTTAACACCTAAGCAGGTGTATGAGGACCAGTTGCAGCTACAATAGTCCTTTGCAAAACACAAGGTGAGTGAAAAGCAAAGTGAGAGTGAGAAAGCAAAAGACAATGAGAAGAAAAAGGAATATAAAAGTCAAGATCAAAAGGAAAAGGAGAGGAAGGCTGGAAAGAGTGTGAGAGGCCAAGTTGAAGGGGAATCAACTTTGGTAGTGAGTGAAAAGGAGAGGGCAGCTTTGCAAAAGGAGAGTTGTGTAGCAAGAGCAAGTGTAGTAAGGAGAGCGTTAGTGATGAGGCAACCTATGTTGTTGCTAGTTTTTAAGGAAACATGTTTGACTACTAACGACTTATCTAACTCTTTGCCTAGTGTGGTTGTGTCTCTTGTGCAGGACTTTGAAGATGTCTTTCCTGAGGAGATTCCAAAGGGATTACCACCTGTTCGAGGTATTGAGCACTAGATTGACCTTATACCCGCAACATCAATTCCAAACAAGCCAGCTTACAGGAGCAATCCGGAGGAGACAAAGGAACTCCAAAGGCAGGTCGATGAATTAATGGAGAAGGGGTACATGAGAGAGAGCATGAGTCCATGTGCAGTGCCGGTGATTTTGGTGCCTAAGAAGGATGGGACATGGACAATGTGTGTTGACTGTCGCGCCATCAACAACATCACGGTAAAGTATCGTCATCCCATTCCTCGCTTAGATGATATGTTAGATGAGTTACATGGGTCTAGTGTCTTTTCTAAAATTGATCTGAAAAGTGGATATCACCAAATTAGAATGAAAGAAGGTGATGAATGGAAAACTGCATTTAAGACAAAATATAGATTATATGAGTGGTTAGTAATGCCTTTCGGGTTAACTAATGCACCTAGTACTTTTATGAGACTTATGAACCATGTTTTGAGGACATTTATTGGAAAATTTGTGGTTGTCTATTTTGATGACATTCTTATTTACAGCAAAAGTTTGGAAGATCATATGTCACACTTGAGAGATGTTTTAGAAGTGCTTTGAAAGGAACAATTATATGCTAACCTCAAGAAGTGCACTTTTTGCACAAACAAACTTATGTTTCTTGGTTTTGTTGTTAGTGCGCAGGGAATACAGGTTGATGAAGAAAAGGTTCGTGCGATCCAAGAATGGCCTAGTCCAACCAATGTAAGTAATGTGCGGAGTTTCCATGGACTAGCGAGCTTTTACAGGAGGTTTGTGAAGGATTTCAGCACCATTGCAGCACCACTTACTGAGGTAATTAAGAAGAACGTGGGGTTCAGCTGGGGAGAGCAACAAGAGAAGGCCTTTCAGACGCTTAAAAATAAGTTGACTCAGGTGCCGTTACTTGCTTTACCTAACTTTACTAAAACGTTTGAAATTGAGTGTGATGCTTTAGGATTAGGTATTGGAGCAATGCTTATGCAGGAGAGAAGACCGATTGCATTCTTTAGCGAGAAGCTAAGTGGGGCAACCTTGAATTACCCTACTTACGACAAGGAGCTATATGCATTGGTTCGAGCCCTAGAGATGTGGCAACACTACCTTTGGCCAAAAGAGTTCGTGATCCACACTGATCATGAATCCTTGAAGTATTTGAAGGGGCAACACAAGCTGAACAAAAGGCATGCTCGTTGGGTGGAGTTCATCAAAACATTTCCATATGTCATCCATTACAAGCAAGGTAAAGAGAATGTAGTTGCTGATGCACTTTCTAGAAGGTATACTCTTAACTAAAACTAAGCCATCCATTATTCACGGTTTATTAATTTAATTAATTCATGTTGTTATAATTGTTAATTGGTAATTTAATTATTTAATTTCTATTGGTGCTTAATCCAAATGAGTTTTACTTATTTAAATTACTTAAAGTTAAGCTCATTAGGCTTTGGCCCATACTAGCTTAAGTCACTTATTTAATTTTTAAGTTCATAGCTTTATGTCTTACTAAGGCCCATTAAGTATTGAGCCTTAAAGGAAAGTAGGTCCAAATAGTTTAGGATTTAGCCCAACTGACTTAATTTAGTTAACTAGCCTTATTAATTAAAGCATTCCATTAAGTTAAACACTTAATTAAATAACCCAACTAAGTTAATCTAATTGGGCCCATAATACTATAGTTCATTTATTTATGCTCATTTAGGTTTCTAAGTCCAATTTATTTAGTTTAAGCTCATTTACTTTGCTTAGTCCAATTATGTATTATAATATTCAACTTTGGTCCATTGAAGTTATTTTTACCAATTATTTCAATTTTAAGCCCATTAAGTTCCATTATGCCTAATTTATCTAATTTAGTTTCACTATTATCAAGGCCCTAATTTTCTATGGCGACAACAATTTACCACATATCCTACTTAAGTGGAATATGCAAAGTTACAATTATTAAGTGGGTTTCTAAGCTAGTTTTAAGATCATGGAATCATTAGTTAAAATTTGAAAACATTTGACAATTAATTGATTTTGAAAACAATTGAAGTATAAATATAATATAAAAAATGAAAATTACTAAGTTTAGGTCAAAACGAGAAATAAAAAATTGTCATTGTAATCTATGTTCGTGAACTTATCCTTGTATTCCTCTTCAGAAGCAAAACCTAGTAATTCGTAAATTAGATCCATAACACATCTCAAAGTGGTGATTTACACTTCCTTATCCATCTGGCACATCATCATGCATTAAACTTCATTTCTATCATCAAATCTAATACCCAACAACATATGTAGCATGCTAAACCATGAATCAACATCCAACATCATCAAAAGACATTCAATCTATATCATGAAGTGGTAGGTTTATGAGTTTTATGTACCAATTTCATCAAGATTTAATCAACCAATTAAATACTAGGCTTAACATCTATAAACACCATAAATCACAAAATCAAAATTGGTATTGAACTTACTTGAATGGAGATCAAACTTATCCAAATAAAACTCCTTTGTTCTCCTTTGTTGTCTACATTTAGTCCTTTAAAAATGAGTTTTACTTCACTTTACAAGAAGATCTTAGCTTCAAGGAGTTATACTTGTTGATTTAGTGTAAGATTTAAACCTAACATTGGCTAAATACTTAAATCATGAAAAAAAAAAACCCTCACCTTTTTAAACAATGAAGGTGATGGCAAGGTTGAATGGCCTCTTTATGCCTTTCTTTGTATCACCAAAGCTATCTAAACATGAAGATTTAACATAAGGTAGTATGGATTTATTGATAACCACTAGGGTTTTAGTTAAAAAAAGGTGTTGGGGTGGGGGTCGGGGGGAGGAGGAGGAGGGGAAAGGGGGGGTGGGTGATGAATTTTTGGGGCTTTTTAAATGGTAAAACCCTAAAGGTTTAAGGGAAAGGAGAGTGGACTATTTGGGCTTTGTATCAAATTTTATAAAATTAGCATGCATCCCCTATTTTGGTATATAAAGTGTCTTTTTTTCCTTATTTTAATTTCTCCCCATTTTCGTTGAAAATACTTTATCCTAAGTCTCCAAAATGGCCTACTAATTTGAAAATTTAACTATCCCAAATTGATATTGGCTTAGGGGCATCTGATCATTTTGCTCAATTAACAATCAAATTTAAAATTTCCGCTTTCAAGTGTCTCCAAATGATTTGATAATGATGTTTTTTACCTAATTAAGGTATTAGAGCTATATTTAGGGCTTTTAAGCTAATGCATGGTCAAATTTGATAAAATTAAGTGTAGGGGTATTTTGGTCATTTTTGGAAATTTGTCTCCAAACTTCAAAAGATCACTCCAAATGACTTCAAATGACCTAACTAAGTTATCTAATGATTTTGGGCATCAAATTATGGTCAAATTGGGTTGGGGGTAAAATGGTCATTTTACAAAATGGATTTCCAAATTTTAATTTTTCTATTCGAATTAACTCCAAACAATTCCTTAATGATTTTATTTACTTAATTAGGGTCTTGAAATTTTACATAGGCTCACTAAGTTATTTTAGAGTTTTTTTCTTTATAAAACAAAGTTCAAGGGTAAAAGGGTCATTTTAGAAAAATTTAGTCCTAAATTTTGATATCTCCTCTCTTAATTGAATCTAAATTATTCCTTTTTAATTTGATTCACCTTATTTAGAAATTTAGGGTTTTTCATCTTCTCCTCCTTAAAATGAATTTCGTCAAAATTTCTCTTGATGATAAAGAAAACTCTTATTACTTGTACTTCTTATCTTATTCTTCCTCAAACTATTTCTTCTTCGATATTCATAATCAATCCACTTATTAATTCTTCATATTCATTAGCTTAGAGTAACCTAGGTCCCAAATAGATTTAAGTTAGATTCTAATCCCCATTATCTCTTATCTATATGCATGAAGTATTGGTCTTTTTTTTCTATTTTTTTCCTTTTTTTTTTTATTGTTCTCAATTGCTTGCTTTACACAATTTATCAATTTATTGATCCATATAGATCTCCTAAAACCTATCCTTCATTAAATCTTATCCAAATTCACCATATTCCTCTTGCCTCTAATGAATGTCTTTCTCTCTAATGGTGATGTGCCTGAAACCAAGATTAAGCACATACAAAACCAATTTGAAAGATAATCAAACAATGTTAATCAAACTAGTAATCAAATGGCACAAATCCTCACTATTTATGAGCACAACACCACGTGATCAATATTGAAATGAACCAAGTATGTGCAACTTTGATACCAAATATGAAGTGCCTAAATTAGGGGTTAAGTATATGCAATTGGTGCAAATTATAAACCTCAAATGCACTAAATCAATCTCGGTTCAAACTAGTAGAATTTATGTGAACCTTAATGGAGATGTGATGGGAAAATTTCTGACACTGTCAACCTTTTCAAAACCTAATTTGGATGATGATCCAAATTGCTCATATTTTACCTTATGTCTTTATTTCTAATAAAAATTTGAGAATAATCTTACAGGTACAATGATAATTCTCCATGGGATGCCAATATGTCCTACAACTCCTGTTGGACACATAACATTTTTCAAGATGACAATCAAAGACCCGCTGCGATTGTTTTCTATTCCGAGGCATTGGATCATGAAGACTTATGTTATTTTGTATCTTGTAATTGTTTTTTGAACTATTTTGGTTTTGGGACACTTTTATTTCCTTGTAATTTTCATTTAGGGTTAGCCACCTTAAAAGTGGCAAACTTGTAATTTTGAGCACTTTTAACCCTAGGAGTAGCAAGTATAAATACTTGCTTAAGAGAGGGTTTGAGGGGGCTAATTTTTACAGATTTGAGAGTACATTTCACGTGAGGATTAGGGTTTCCTAATTGTCATTAGACTCTTATCAATTTCAATCCCAAGAGTTGAAATTGTGGCGAGTGCAACACCTTGAAATTGTGAGTAATATCAATTTCATTTTGTTGTGATTTCTTTTCTTCTCTAGTGTGTCATATCTAGGGGTGAATTGAGATAGTTCTTGGACAGATTTGCTTCCTATTATTTTCGAATTCTTGTGCTTAATTGAGATACTTAGCATTTGAATTCGGTTCTTCCTTTAAGATTACTTCTTGAAACGTGATTATCACTTGTGGAAAGGGGTTCTTAGAATTGAAGAATTATTTGAGATTGTGAATTATTCACGTGGGATTATATGTGATTAGTGTGATGTTAGAAGAGATTATTATTGTGGTATCATAATTGCATCATTGAGTATTTGGATTTCATTGCACCTTCACTAGGGATCACGCAATTTTACCCTTTTGGAACCAGTTTTGTGATTGCTTTGAGTTTGTTTTCTTGAGTCTTTTATTGTGCTTCCAAGTGGGTTTAGGCACATCAAGATGCAATGAGATCCGAATGTTCAAAGTTGTAATTATAATTCTACAAAGATAATTTCCTCCATTATAACACTAATCACAAGTAAATCCCACATGATTAACACACAAAATCAATAAGATCCAATTTCGTGATCCACTTTCCACACAACTTAATTTCACGGTTCAAGAGTGATTAATTGAAAGACTAGAAATCAAGGATAAAAACCACTCAATTAAGCACTAATAATTCGATTACAAATGCACTTATCTTTCACTATTTTGCGAGTTCACATCATCTTCTTATATTGCTTTTTATCATTATCATGTCACTACTCACCTTTTAGGGTTTAGTGAGATAGCTTTTATTTTGGAAGTGTTTGATCCTTTTTCATCACTATCCATTTACTATATTTGTTATTCTATGTCTATGTTGCTATCTTTTGGGACGATGATTAATACTGAATTGCCTCACTTTTGGATATTTGGCTAGGTTTTACTATTTTATGCCTAAATCATTGTTTGGTTGTGATTGAATTTATACTTGCTACTTCCTTTATAAAATATTCTTTTGGTGTTGGATTATAGTAATAGTGTTTGTTGTTATCATACAAAGTTGTTACTTTGGTAAGGAAATGTTACTATCTATATGGGAAAGGTTGATCAAGATAGATGTTTGTTAGCTTACGAAATCTTTGGAAGAAGTTTCATTCTTTGGTTCATGATTGCTCATTTTGAGAATGTATTCAAATCTTTGCATATACACTAGACAATTTGGTGGTCAACTTGGAGGTGCCTTAGCTGACCATTGGTCGATTTTAGCATTATTGTTCATTTTTGTCTTATGGCTTTAATGTTACCTTCCATAGAAGGTTTATCCAATCATTCCAATTCTATGAGAGTAAGTCTTATTTTATTATTCTAGTCATTTTTAGACCTTATCGTGAGATATTGCATCCTAAAATCTTTAGGGGAAAACCTAATCTTATTCCATTTTTGTCAAATCCTAATGTTATCATTTCCACTTATAATTTGTAATTTCTATGCTAGATTCCTATTTATATATGACTCTAATTATACCCAGGTAAAGATCTTCCTACCGTTCTGATTTCCAATGTTTGAGGAGTGAATCCCAAGTTAACTATAAATTAGGCTATTTCCATTAATAAGTTTACCTATTATTCATTTAAATTAGATGAGTAAAGTAATTAAGCCTAATTGCATTTTATTTTCTATTTTATTATGGGAGTATTGTCAGTTCATTTGCTAACGGTGGCATGTAGTACTTAGATTTTAGCTCCTATTTCATTCATTTTATTCATTATTTATCCTAATTGAACATACATTTTTGTTTAGGTCATAATAGTCAAGTTCAATCCAATAACATACATTAAATGAGATGGCATATACATTTCAATTAGGCAATCCACATGTAAGATAAGAAATACTATAATAATTTACATTCAAGTCCTTGTTAATTATCATGTTTATTTAAGTCCAACAAGTTTAAGGAAAAGAAAACTTAAGTATCGAATTCACAAGATTCCCACTCTCAAACTGATAGTCCTAAATGCATCCTAATCTATTTTAGAACCCTATGCTTAGATACCACTAAAACTATCATGCCCTTAATTTTCTATGGTGATGACAATTCACCACGTCCTAGTTAGATGGAATACATAAGGTTACAATTACTAAGTAGGTTTCTAAACTAGTTTTAGGACCTTAAAATCATTAATTAAATTTTAAAAGCATTTGAGAGCTCATTGACTTTGAAAACACTTGAAGTTCATAAAATTTAGAAAACATAGTAGATAAAGTGTCATAGATATCTAAGTCATAGGGTTTGAGGGGCTTACAACATATAGACATAGGTAAACAAGTCATGAAGCTATAGGTAGCTCCTATAAAGTACAAATATAGTATCAAAAATGAAATTTACCAACTCTATGCCAAAATGAGAAATAAAAAATAGTCTTTCTAATATATGCCCGTGAACTCATTTCGGTACTCCTCATTAGAGCTAAACCCAATTCATAAGTTAGATCCATCAGATAGTTCTCACCTAAAAAAGAAAGGAGTGAGTCACAAGATCACAGTACACAGTAATGCAAATGCATACATGAATGTCAAACAAGGTTACACACTAATGTAGCAAATAATTATATAGTTTATTACATTATCTTATTTAAGTAAACAACCAATATGGGAGTACTTTAGACAACTCAACTGAGGACCAAAGGTCTAATTCCACAATAGTTACCCCAATTAAGGTGTTTGGGCCTTTAGAAAATAGTAACTCAAATTATGTTTGGAATTAGGCTCACAAGCCCTAATTAATATATTAATCCTATTATTTTGAAGTGGTTCATCTAATTAGGTCTTAATTCATTTAATTTTATTATGCCTTAATTTAGGTGTTTAAACCTACTTATTTTATTCAAATCCAATTATATTACTTAGGTCCAATTATTATTATTGAGCCCACTTTATATCAAATTAGGTCATTTTAATCTATTCTTATTAACTTAAGCCCATTACGTCCATTTAATCTTATATGTTATATCTTACGTCCATTTGATTATTAAACCAAATTTTATATCCATTTTAAGCTTTTAGTTGATTTTAGGCCTTATTGGGTTTAAGGTCCATTTAGGTTTAATTGACTTGTTAGGGCCCATTTAAGGTATGGGCTCTAAAACTAAAATGGATTCAAGAAATTTTTGGGTCTTAGGCCCACTTGAATTCATTTAGAGTCATGTAAGCCCCTTTTATTTCATTATGCTTACGTCCAATCCTTTTAGGTGTTTAATTTGGCTTGGGTCTTAATATGTTTTGTAGCCCAATTTAGGTTCTTTATTTTGATATAGTCCATTTAGGGTGTGAGCTTTATTTGGGGAATGGGCCATTGGTCATTTAAGTCTACTTCATATAGTTAATTTCTATTTTGGTCTATTATGCCTAATTTATCTAATTTAGGTCCATTTGCCAATTTGGGCTCATTATGGCTTATTACTTGTTTCTTAAGCATGATTTTGCACATTATGCCTAATTTAAGTTAGTTTAGAATTCTCATTTGATTTTAGACCTTATTATGTGAAAGGCCCCTTGAGGTGTTTTATTTCATTGATGCTTGTTTATGTTGTGGTCCTTAAGGAGGAAATTGAACCAATTAATTTTAGAATTGTGCTCATTAGGTTGATTTAATTTAATTAAACTTAGTTATGATTAGTTTACTGTATTAAACCTACAATTAAGTTAATTAAGTAAACTAAATTTGACAATTTGATGGAAAGGTTTTAATGAACCACCCATGGGAATGGTTTTAGGTTGGTTCATAGGCTGGTTTGGGATTAAACTAGCCTTGGCCAAAATCCATAAAAATATTAAATTATTATTATTTATTATATCTAATTTTTTATTGTACCCACTTTTCCATGTCATTTATAAAGAAAACATAAAATTTATGTTATCAACACACTTTTACCTAACACTATGTTTGGAAGGGCGGAAAGTGGGAAGAAGGAACGAGAGAGGAAGGAAAATTTTGATATTCCATTATTTAGGTGGAAGGAAAATAATAAGGAAGGAAATGTGGGGTGATTTGAGCCTACAAGTCTCACAAAAAAAAAAAAAATGTTCTCTCCAAAAGAGGAGAGAAAGTGTTGATATTTCTATTTTGCTCTTTAAGAAGCTTAGATTATGGCAAAGTCCTTACTCTCTTTAACTCTGCCATTATTAGGTAGAGTTTAACTAAAATTAGTGACACTTAACCCATCAAAACCATTTAATCACCTCAAACATCAATAACTACCAAAAACAAACCCAAAATCCCCTCGATTGTAGAACAAATCATAGCCAGTTCCTCTCTAAAAATTCTCCACCACTACAATCGATTTGAGGCATCTCTAAACTTTAAGAAGGCCAAGGGATAACCAATGACATTCATCTACTACTAGTTGAAGGTGAAATAACCTAAGTAAGGATTAAAGTAAGCTTTGGCTACCTCAATCTTTAGTTACTCATTTTTTTTTCCTTTTGATTTTTTTTTATTAAAAATAGTTTCTCAAAAAAATAAAAATGTCATAAGATAACAAATATTTTGAAAAGAAGGGACAACCACAATAAGAGCTCTTTTCCCTAAAAAAGGAAATGGATTGATCATTTTAGGGTGTTAGATTTTCATGTATTTTTAGTCATGTTCAGCAACATAATAAACATGCAAGAAATAGACGTAGAAGCAAAAATTAGATCGTATACATATCTCTAGCCATTGTTAAAAAAATGTACCATATTTTGGCTTAGTGCTTTTAAACTTTGGCTTGCTCAAATTGATGGTGTATTTTTCTAAAGTGAGTGAGTGGGATTAAGGACCCAATCAAAAGATCACATCTCTATAGATCTCTGCCCATCATAGATCTTAACCAATGTAATCCGAGCTTAGATGCGAGATTTTCTTGCTTGGATGTAGGTTAACTCGTACTTGAAAATGGAACACATTACGAATTGATTTCCAAATAAAATGGCATAATATCTGGGTTGTAACCAAAAAGAAAATTCCAACATTCCCCCATTTGGTCCATTTGTCCCAACATCAAATGTAATAAGAAACAAAATATATAAATCATGGCGATGAGTCCTCTCATAATAAGTATTATCTTCCATATATTACAATATATCATGTCTCAATACTAGCTCTTAAATTTAATGAATAAACCATATGTTTATTTTAGGTTTAGACTTAATGATATTTCTTAAAATAAATGAATAGATAAGAATGTGTATACAAAACCAAACAAGAAACATTAACTGATTAAGAGTTTCATTAGAACATCAATTGCATGTACAATGAAAGTTACATCATGGAACCAAGTCCCATTCTCACCACATGACCCTTAAAATTCTTTAGTGGCATGCCATTAGTTGATGGATCAACTATCATTCATTCAGTGCTAATGTGCTCAATGACCGCTTTCTTTTCCTTAACATGTTTTCTTATAGCTAAGTACTTGATGTCAATATACTTACTCTAACTACTATTCTTATTGTTCTTAACCATAAATACAACAGTTGAGTTATCACAATACAAATCTCAATGGCCTAGAAATAAAATTAACAATTCTGAGCTTAAACATGAAACTCTTCCACCGTACATTATGCGAGATAGCCTTAAAACAAGATATAAGCTTGGCCTCCATAGTGGAAGTAGTAGTCAAGGTCTGCTTTGCAATCCTCTAAGACACAACTCCATTGGCAAGAATGAAAATGTAACCATATGTTGATTTACGTGAATCAACACAACTAGCAAAGTCCGCATCAGAATATCCAATAACCTCCAAATTGTTAGTTCGTCTATACATGAGCATGTAATCCTTTGTCCTTTGAAGGTATCTCATTAACTTTTTTGTAGCTCTTCAATGGTCAATACTTGGGTTATTCTGATACCTCCCTAACGTCCTAATAACAAATGCAATGTCAGGTTTAGTATAAACTTGAGCATACATTAGGCTTCCAATGGCTGACGCATTTGGGATGTTTTTCATTTGTTCTTGCTTAAGCTCATTTTTGGGGCATTGACTTAAGCTTAATTTATCACCTTTCATAATGGGTGCTATACTTGGTGGACAATTCTTCATCCAAAATCTCTCTAAAACTTTATTGATGTAGGTCTCTTAAGATAAACCTAATATTCCTTGAGATATTTTCCTATAGATCTAAATGCCAATGACATAAGATGCCTCACCCATATCCTTTATATCAAAGTTCCTTGAGAAGAATTGTTTTACCTCATATAGCAAACCCTTATCATTGGTTGCAAGCAAAATATTGTCCACATAAAGCACAAGAAAATAAATTTTACTCCCATTGACCTTTTGGTATATACATTAATCCAAAATGTTCTCTTCAAAACCAAATGAAGTGATGACATCATGGAATTTCAAATACTATTGATGGGAAGCTTATTTTAATCCATATATGGATTTATTAAGCTTGTAGACCAAATGCTCTTCGTTGTTAGTAGAGAATCCTTCAAGTTATTTCATGTAAACCTCTACCTTTAGATTACCATTAAGGAATGCTGTTTTCACATCTATTTGGTGCAACTCCAAATCAAAATGTGCAACCAATGCCATAATTATACGAAGAGAATCTTTCTTAGATTTAGGAGAAAATTTCTCTATGTAGTTGATTCCTTTCCTTTAAGTGAATCCTTTATCAACGAGTCTAGTTTTATACTTGAGACGGAGTCATAGGTGATAGTACTATGCGAAACCCTCTCATACTGAACATATAGGTTCTCTTGAATCCATCATGTAACACCTTCCGTGATGTGCCTAAATGGGATTTAAGCACAATCAAATGGAGTAAAAATCTAACCCTAAATGCAATCCCTAATTCCGGTTCAACAATTGGAGAATTTACGTGATTCCAAAAGGTATAAATGGATTCGAAATCAATAAACAATAAACTAATCCAATTATAAAGAATCAAATCCTCAATATATACTAATCAAGCTTGAATCATCACGTGAATTTCAAGATTGAGTAGCAAAATAAAACCGTGATTCTCCTCATTAGAACTAGGCATTCCATGTGAACAATGATAGGCAAATGTTGATGAATAACACTATGATAAGTAACTCAACAAACTCAATAAATCTTGAAATGATTATGAAGCAAATCTGACCAAGAACTATCTCAATTCACCCCTAGATATTACACACTAGAGAAGCAAAGAAATCACAACAAAATGAAATTGATATTACTCACAATTTCAAAGTGTTGCACTCGCTACAATTTCAACTCTTGGGATTGAAATTGATAAGAGTCTAATGACAATTAGGAGAACCCTAATCCTCATGCAAAGTGTATCTCAAATATGAAAAATATGGCCTCCTCAAACCCTACTTTAAGCAAGTATTTATACTTGCTCCCTTTAAGGTTAAAAAGTCCACAAAATTACAACTGTGCCACTTTTAAGGTGGTCGATCCTAAAAGACAATTACAAGCCAATGAAAGTGTCCCAAAAGAAAGATTACAACATAAATAGTCCAAAGAAATAATTATAAATAAAAAATAGTCTTCATCATGCTAGCTCTTACATAGGATTCGTTGACCTAGCTCATCGCCAGTTTAAGTCGGTCTATGGATAACTCACAAGCTGAGTTTGAGTGAGTTTGTCAATCGCCCTATAAAGCATGATAAGTATTCCTATTGGAATATAAAATACATGAATAAGAGAAAAGAGGTTAGTAAACAAATAATTCCGAGGTCGATGTGCTCAAAATGGGCCCTCATCGCCATGATTTGAAATCCTTTGGCTCTTGCCCTAATGATAGGTCTTGTCGGATTTTGATTCCTATCATTCCGATCAAACATCTAGGGCCTACCCAATAGCAAATGGAATGCACGCATAGGAATTACATCACATAGGATCTCATCGTGATATTTTTGTCTAACACTTACAAGCACCTTCGCCCTGAGCGTAACATGTATACTGCCCCGATTGTCCAACCAATGCAAGTCATAAAGGCTAGGATGTGGACTAGTAGATAATTGTAATTTTTCTACTAGTGCAGCAGATATAACATTCGTGCTACTACCACTATCAATGATGAGCACACAAAGGTTACCTCTGATCCTGCAAGAGGTGTGGAATATGTTTTCCCTTTGTATGTCTCTAGCCTTAGGAGATAAGATTAGAGTCCTACGTAACACATTAATGGATAGATACTGTTCACCTACATGCTCCTCATGTGTTTTTGTAGTTTGATCATCATAGTACTCTTACAGTGTTATAGACAAATCTGTAGGTTTAGCTTGTTCCTCCTGTGCTACCATTTTCCTAAATCCCATGCACTTAAAGCATTTGATTTGGCATACTTTTCCACTAGTAGATCCGGGAATAGTCTGCCTCACATATGGTGCTATTACCTCTTTACCTTTCCCAGAGGGTATATTTTCTCTAGCAGTGCTGGGGGTAGTTTTGTCCACTGCTGTTACTATCTCACCTATCACCTTTGTCCCTCCTAATCGACCAATAGTTGCCATGGGTTTGGTAGTAGTATTGGGCTTGCTATTCGAAGCCCGGAACAAGTTGGACCTCCTTTGCCTTTCCACTTTCAAGGCCAACTAATAGGAATCAAAATCTGACAAGACCTATCATTAGGGTAAGAACCAAATGATTTCGAATCTTGGAGATGATGACCCACTTTAAGCACATCGACCCTAGAATTATTTGATTACTAAACTCTTTTCTCTTATTCATATATTGTATATTCCAATAGGCACACTTATCATACTTTATAGGGCAATGGACAAGCTCACTAAGACTCAACTTGTGGGTTATCTATGGACTGACCTGAATCGACGATGAGCTGGGCTGACAAATCCTATGGAAGAGCTAGCATGATGAAGACTATTTTCTTTTATTTTGTAATTTTTCTTTGGACTATTTTATGTTGTAATTTCTTTTGGGACATTTTCATTTGTTTGTAATTTTCATTTAGGACTGGCCACCCTAAAAAGTGGCATAGTTGTAATTTTGTAGACTTTCTAACCCTAAAAGGAGCAAGTATAAATACTTGCTTAAAGTAGGGTTTTGGGAGGCCACTTTTTAGATTAAAGCACATCACTTTACGTAAGAGGGCTTAAGGTTATCCTACTTCAATTTTCTCTCATCAATTTCAATCCCAAGAGTTGAGATTATGGCGAGTGCAACAAGGAGAAATTGTGAGCATATCAATTTCTAATTGTTGTGTATTCTTTTCTTCTCTAGTGTGTAATATCTAAGGTTGGATTGAATCATTTCTTGGTCAGATTTGAGTTGTTTGATTTGAAATAGTATACTTGTTTTGAATACTTATCTTACTTGTTATTCACCATCAACAATTGCTATCATTTTGAAGCGTGAATTGCATTTCTATAAAGTGGGATCTCAAAATTGATTTTGTTATTGATCTTGGATTCACATGGTAATTCAAGTGTAATTAGTGTGTTTTGAAGGTTTTGAATCATTGTGGTTGATTAATTCATTAGTTATTGAATTGGGATCTCCTTGTACTCCATTAGGAATCACGCATTCCTAGCTTATTGAACCGGATTTGATTAAGTGCATTTAGGGTTGGTTTTTGTTTCATTTGATTGTGCTTATTCCCCTTTTAAGCACATCATCTTTTTGGTATCAGAGCTTGAGGTTGTGAGAAGGGTTATTTGCAATTTGAATTCGGAAATTTAGGGTTCATGTTCTAACATTTTCAATTCCAAAATTGAGAGTAAATTGAAATTGTTGTTGTAATTGCTTGGAGTGGCGTGATTTGTTTTGAGTGGAAGTTGAACTTACTACTTGTTGGAGTGAGTTTTGAGTACTTGTTGAAGCTTCTATGTTGTGGACTTGACTGTGAAGGAAGAGGAGAGTTAGTTTATTTTGAATACAAATTCGAAAGTGCAATTGTGTAGGAAAAAGAATTGTGATCCTTACATGTTTGTTTTTGGAAAAATGGAGGGTGTAATTGAGCATTTCCATATTTGAGTTGTGTGAAAGATTTGGAAATTATTTGATTTTCAAAAAAAACATTAAGTTGAAGAAGTTAATGTATGGTTATTTGAATTTGAAAATTACTTCTGACCATTTGAGGAAGGGTTGCAATTAGTGAAGTGGTTTGATTTTCAAATTTGAATTGTTGTTGTTTTGTGTAGTAAGTGGCGGTTTGCTTTGGTGATTGTAGTGGAGAAACTTGTATGTTTGGGATTGTGAACCGTGGAGTGTGTGTGTGTTGTGTTTCGGTTGTAAATTGCGGTGTAAAAGGGAAGAGTGGTGTTTCAATTTTGAAGTGGAATTGTGTAGTGTGTGTTTTCAGAAAAAGTGGAGGAATCAACATTTTCATTTTCAGATTTGAAATAAGAATTGAAAATGTACATTAAGAGGTCAATTTGAAATTTCAAACACATATTAAGTCATGGTTAATTGTGTATCATTTGAATTTGGAAAAGCCTCTTACCATTTGTGGAGTTGTGCACTTATTGAACTTCTTTTTGAATTTGAAAACTTGAGTTGCCTTTGTTGTTGGAGTTACGGTTTGATATTTATGTGGAAGTGGGGAAAGTGCACCGTGACTTGAAGTGGTATGTGTGTAGAGTTATGTTTTTGTAAATTTAGTGAAGAGTGTGTGCATTTGGCATGCGGTTTGGTGTGTGTAATATGGACAATTGTTGTTGGAGGCATGATTGGTGTGGAATCGTGAGTAAAAGAGGAGAAGTGTGGTGGTGAAGTTGTGTATTTTTGTATGTATTAAGGTGCTGCCTATTGTGAAGTAATTGGTGTGAAACCAAAGCAAGAGAAAGGAAAGTTGAGTAGTGGAATTTGAATTTAAACAAAACAATTAAGTGTGAAAGTAATTGAACTCATTACTTAAACACTCGTGGTTGAATTTAATTCTTAACTACTTAGAAATAATTGTGTGTACTTCATTTATTTAACTTTACTTGAAGTACCAAGAATTATTTCATTGTGCTTCAATTATTTCACTTGACTTTACTTGAAGTAACAATAAGCATTTCTTGTATTGGTTGATTGTGAGCACCGTGGGTGTATAAAGGAGTGCCGTTGTGGTGCTAGTAGTAAAGTGTGTTGTTAACTTGTTGAAGTTAGTTAATAGCCATGTCAAATGATGTGCATACTTCTACTACTTTGTTACATCAAGTAGTGACTTCCTATCCAACCATTGATGATGGACAAAGAGAAAACTTGTTCCATACTTCTTATAGGGTACAAGGAAACTTGTGTGTAATTACTATTGATGGTGGTAGTTGTATTAATGTTGTAGCTGCATCATTAGTATCGAAGTTGAAACTTGAAACTATCGTGCATCTTGAACCCTAGACATTACATTGGCTAAATGATCAGAATGGTCTTTATGTGACCCAAAAGGCTAGGGTATGATGAGAGCCATGATGGGAGCCAAGCTAGAAGATGGAATGTGGACTCTCTTGAAGTGCCACCTGGACCGATCACAAGAACTCGAGCGAAACGATTCAATTAAAGATGAAAGCATGTATATAAGAAAAAAACAAACTGTAATTGAATTGATAAAGAGTCTCAATAAAATTCGTTCAATAATCATTCTCTATTTTTGAGCTGACCTAGAACTATTAATAGGATAACAAAACCAATTGTTCAGAGCCGGATGCTGACTGGACGTGCGGGGGTTGGGCTCCCATTGCTGATGTCACCTTTGTTTATCCGAGGCTCTTGAATGATATTTACTTTGCGGAAAGATTGTTGGAGAGGTGGAATGCTCATCGGGGTGTTGCTTGACTTTTCCTTCATCTTGCCTTTGACACCTCTGGCTTGTACCTCTTCTTGGGGTGTACGAATGTAGTCAATGCTACTGTTATTGCCACTGTTTGCCATTTTGGTTCTTGAACGGATCTAGATTGGGCTTCTGGGAAGATTCAATTGTTTGGAAGCTATCTTGATACCTGGCGCGCATTTTGTTTTTTCTTTAGTAAAATGTATGCAAGATGCTATGCATGTGTCACACAGATGCTAAAAATAAAAGGGTCGACAATTGATTGACGATGTAATATTGAAACTTTACTTTTATTAATATTGAAAATTTTGGAGTTCGATACTTAAAACAAACGAAAGAGTACAATGATAATCTATTTCCTAGCTTTCTTGGTCTTCTGTTATGGAGACTCAGGCTTCCCGTTGATGACGGCTTCTAATTCTTTAACTTTGGCTTGGGTCTTTTCCAGCTGAGCTTCTAAGGCTTTGTTGATTGCTATTTTGCAGATACCCAAGAGTCTGCTGAAAATACCGGTTGGCCCGACCTCAAGATCAGGTACATAGACTTGGTCGGTTAGTGCTGGAGCCCGTAGCAGCTGGGTGTACTCTTCCACGGTAGGGGTGATTTCATGCGGCCCGATAAAGAAAGCTGCGGGCTCAATTTCCCATAACTGGAGCATGGCCCGTACCAAAGGCAGATTCACCTCTATTTTTGTTAGTGAGAGGATGGGGCCTATCTTTTGTTGGATGAAGGCTTGCTCCTCTAGGTTGTACAAGGTAAACCAATGGTCCAGTACCAACTTTGGGTCCAAATGTTTGTACACCCGAATTTCTTTGCGGAGGAGACGATCGACTGCGGTGCTAGCCATCTATTACAACAAGAAATTTTCCTAATTACAACCAGAACTATAACATTACAGGGAAATTGATCTGAACTCCATTGAATAAAACAACAAATATTACAGCATCGACAATTGTCAACCCATGATGTTATGTATGCAAATAGGTTGGTTCTAACTGGTCCCCAAGCTCTATGGCCTCCCGCATTCTCGGAGAAATGGATCTTAGGCCATATCGAAGCATTGGGTAGGGTAGCCTAATTAGTCCCG
Organism: Laguncularia racemosa; assembly: GCA_037954665.1. Lineage (NCBI taxonomy): Eukaryota > Viridiplantae > Streptophyta > Magnoliopsida > Myrtales > Combretaceae > Laguncularia > Laguncularia racemosa. Next base: position 99,707 of record JBBMOL010000270.1, read on the forward strand.
AATGGTGATCAACTCACTTCACTCGAAACCTACACAATGACTCCTCGTCTTAGGGTTCTAAGACGGTCCGGGTTCGACCGCATCTATTCACACGAACACATGCATGCATGCAGACCCCATAGTAAAGAAAGCTAAACCTAGCTAATCCCTGAAAATTTAGCAACGGGATAATAATTGAAAGACATTTCTTTAAGAGAACAATTCGAAGAGATTCAGGTGGCTAGCCTACTGGCATGGGTCTCCAGCGAAGTCGCCATCCTATCGAGTCTAATTTTGAATTTTCCCATTCCTAATCCGATCTAGACTAGACCCTATGCTCATCTAATATAGATCCTCGACTTGAGTTAGGAACTTCGTTTAATTTTGGAGTCGCCACCCAACTGTTGTTGGGAAAGATTGAATTAAGACTAAAGGAGTGGATTAGTCTTAATTTGGATCACTTGTCGTCGTGACTTCCTCTTCTCGTTTCTGGAAAAGAGGAAAAAGGAAAACCAGAGTTTCTAAGTCTGGAGGCTAACCTATTAAAACCTTTCGGTTATCACCTAATTCCCCAAAATTTTTCTATCTAGAAATGTCTTTTATTTTGTTTCTGTTGCTTTTTATTATGTTCTTGAATGAATTATTTTAAGAAAATGATTTTTTATTCATTTTATGGGTTGCCCCGAATGGGTGCCTACGTACCTGCTATTCAGGATCAAACAAGCCGTAGTTCGCTTTTCCTGAAAAGATTTAGTGGGTTTGTGAATTTTAATTTGAAAATCTCTTTTGATTTATGTTTTTAACATTTTTGGGATTTTTCTAAAAAATCTAAACCTAAGCTTAATAATTTGATTTTTGAAAATAATTTTTGGGAAAAACATCAATTTTGGATTTATTTGAGAAAATGATTTTTTTAAGTGATAAAACTCATTTTTTTTCTATTTTTATAATTTTTGAATTTTTATTAATTTTTTATTAACTTTTTATTATTTTTGTAATTTTTATGATTTTTGATGATTTTTATGATTTTTATGAGTCTTCATGAGTTTTATAATTTTTTATTATTTTTATAATTTTTTATATTAATTTTTTCATGATTTAAAAATTTTCCTCATAGGTCCTTATCTATCCTATTTTAAAATCTAAAGTTTTATTATTATTTTTCTAATATTTTTATTGTTTTTCTATATTTGTATTTATTTATTATTTTTTATATTTTTTATTTTATTTTATTACATTTTTAGATCTTAAAAGAATCTAATTTCTAACATTTCTATTTTTTGAAGTGTAAATGAAACATAAATAAATAAATAACAAATTAATAAATAAATGACAAATTAAATAATCAATTCAGAATATAAAATAAATAAACTAATTAAAAATAAAAATAAATCGAAAAATCCGACTTACCTAGATCCGGGTCGGTGCGCGGGTCGGGTCGGATCGGATCGGGTCGAACACGGCGGCGGGGAGTGCTCGTCGACGGCATTCCGGCGGCCTTTTGTAGCGGGTGAGGTGTCAAATCCTAGGTTATCGAGGGTGAGGAATCAAATGGTGGCGGTGGTTTGCTCCAGAAATGCCTCCTGGTGGTTGCTTAGCTCCTAATCGGCGGTCGCGGCTTCGATTTCCTTCGGTGGTCTCCGATTCACTCTTTTCTCTCACTTTCTCTCGCTTTTTTTTTGTGCTTTGGCTTCCTCCCCTCCTCCTCTATTTATAGGCTCTTGAAATTGAGTTAGATAAGCTCGAATTTCCCCCGATCGAGGCAAATCGGATCGACGGTTAAATGAACCAACTCCGATTTGTGTAAATCCTTCGATTTGTTGAGATTTGATTCCAATTGGATGATGTTTATCTCAATTCTGTTGAAGATCTGTTGGATTTGTGCAAAAAATTGAATCGAAATGGCCGAAATTCGAATTTTTCCCCTCGCCGGCGATCTCGGACCGAGGTTGAAGACGATCACGCGCCCCGCGCGTGCGTTCTCTCCAGCCAATCAGATGCTACCACGTGTCTTGGGTAAATGAAAAAAATCGCAAAACGCGGAAACTGCTTCCCCCGAGTTTCGAACCCCCTACCTTGCACCCGCACGCACCCACTTGACCATGGCTCGGACCAGCTGAGCTAGCCCATTTTCCTGATTTTGTTTATTTCGCAAATTGCATATATGCAATGCGATTTTTTTATTTTTTGTATTTTTTGAAATTTCAAAAATTTGTAAAAATTATTTATTCCTTATTATTGCCCTTTCTGAAATCATTTTTTAAAATTGATATGTTTTCCTATTTATTTTTATTTTGTTGAATATTTTTATTATTTTTGCCAGATTAGAGAAAAATTGGAAAAAAAATAAAAATTGATTATTATTAATTATTATTTATTCTTAGGGCAAAAATGGGGTGTTTACACTCTTGTACAAGTCATAATGGATACGGGTTGAAGGGGGCGTGTCTTTACAAGGCACGGCCGTGTAGTGAGTCTGGAGGCTCCATAGAAACATACACGGTCGTATACACGGTTCAAAGGCACGGCCGTGTATGGTGTCAAGAATATCTACAGAAACATACACGTCTAGAAAGGCACGGTCGTGTTTACACTCTACGCCGGCTACTACGCTGGCTCCAATGCCGTCGGCCTTTAATTCTCTGTTTTGTTATTTTTCTACAACTTAATGATGTTATGTCGTTTTGGGCTTTTATTATTATGAATTGTAGACCCTACTATAAAGCTTCTAGGGTTGAGAACAGAAATATACAACATACAAGTTTGAATAACACTTTTGAGAGAATTCCTCTCTTGGTTCTTTAAAGAACTTCCCTTGAACTTATCGGATTTTCTTCCATAGCGTTCATCCCGACTTATCAATCGGTCTTTCATCCCGATTGTGGCGTCCACATAATATAGCAAGGTTCTTGCCTCACTTATAGGCAATGGGTCGCGGTTTCCACTCGATTGTTTGGCATCTTGGGTAGCAATTCCGAACGTATTGGTATTGGGTTTTGTCACACGTGGGCGTGGTTCGTATCAGTTTGGTATCAGAGCCTAGGTTTGTTAAAACAACAGTTCGGTTTGAGGCAGGTAACATCAAAACCCTAACTCCAATCATTCATATCAAGTTCATAGTGTTAATTGTCTATTGAAAGTGTAGTGCCTCCTATTCAATTTTGTTACAAAAAAAAATAAAATTTCACGACAAAAAAAAAAGGGAACATGATCAAGAGCAAAAACAAAGGCAATAAAAGGAAAGAAAAAAGAGGAAAATTTCGAGTCCCTAGAGTTTTTTTGAATTTTACGGAAGGGATTGGTGTAGTTTGGGTTAGTTCCAAGAGAATTGAGAAGAGGAATTGGTGAGTTGATATCATCATTGCTTGTGAGAATACACGAGTGACTGCGTGATATCATCCTTTGAGTGAAAGACGTAAGGAAGTGTATCGTGAGGCTTAATCATATATATTTGTGTTAGTACTAATCTTTTTTCTACAAGAACTATGTCGAGGCAACATTCTCTTGATGGTGAGAGGGGAAGGTTTGATGCTAGGTTAGTGATTCAGGCGTTGAGGGGTGAGATGAAGAGGATGTTTCAGGAGGGGATGGAACAAATTCATGAGACGGTGGAGCAAAAACTAGAACAATCTAAAAACGTTTTCCAAGGGCGTAAGAGGGAGAGTTGCTCTAGGAGAGTACACAGGGGTGGAGATGAAATGTCTGATGATGAATTTGATGAACCTTCTGTCGAGAGTTATAGAGGTTATAGTGGTAGGAATAGAGGAACTAGGGATTGGGAAGATAGAGGAGATAGGAATAGAGTGGATAATCAATTGAGTAGTATAAAGATGAAGATTCCTCCTTTCCAAGGGAAGAATGATCTCGAGGCGTACTTAGAGTGGGAGAAGAAGGTAAAGATGGTGTTTGATTATCACAATTATAGTGGGAGAAAGAAAGTGAAGCTTGCTGCCATTGAATTTTTGGATTATGCCATAGTGTGGTGGGATCAACTGATGTTGAATAGGAGAAGGAATGGCGAACCACCTATTGAGTCTTGGGAAGAGATGAAGAGGGTGATGAAGAAGCGGTTTGTGCCTGCGTATTACTATCATGAATTACACAACAAATTGCAAACTCTTAAGCAGGGAAGCCGAAGTGTGGATGGATATTTCAAGGAGATGGAGGTTACTATGATTAGGCGAATGTAGAGGAGGATAGAGAGGCTACCATGGCTAGGTTTCTTGCTGGATTGAATAGAGAAATTCAAAGTGTCGTAGAACTACAGCATTATGTAAAATTGGAAGATATGGTTCATATGGCTATAAAGGTTGAGAACCAACACAGAAGGAAAGGTAGTAGTACTGCACGGTTTCAACAGGGTGCTGGTTCATCCACCTGGAAGACTAACCAATGGAAGAAGGAAGAAAAGCCTTTACCCACCAAACCAAAAGGAGAGCAGAGGCAAGCGGGTTCTACTCCTGGTAACCAAGGTAAACCTGATTCTTCTACTCCTAGAAATCGTGACATTCGATGTTTTAAATGCCAAGGCAGAGGCCATATTGCTAGTCAATGTCCGAATAGGCGTGTTATGATTCTGCATGATGATGATGAGTATGAGACTGGGGGGGATAGTGAAGAGGATGATATGCCTCCATTAGATGACGCTAGTGATGACAAGGAGCCTGCAGGAGGGAAGTTAGTGGCAGTAGTGAAGCGAGCTTTGAATGTGCAAGTGAAGGAAGAAGAGGAGGTGCAACGAGAGAATATCTTTCATAGTAGATGTTATCTAGGTGATCATATTTGCAGTTTGATCATTGATGGAGGGAGTTGCATTAATGTGGTGAGTACTTTTATTGTCGAGAGGCTGGGACTCAAGACTACTAAACACCCTAGTCCATATAAATTGCAGTGGCTGAATGATAGTGGCGAGACTAAGGTGAGTAAGCAAGCCTTGATTGCTTTTCGCATCAGTAGGTATGAGGATGAGGTGTTATGCGATGTAGTGCCGATGCAGGTGTGTCATGTGTTGTTGGGGAGGCCATGGCAGTTTGATAAGAAGGTTGTTCATGATGGCTTTTCTAACAAGTATACGCTTGTTCACCAGGGGAAATCTTTAATCTTAAACCCTTAACACCTAAACAGGTGTATGAGGATCAGTTGCAGCTACAACAGTCTTTTGCAAAATATAAGGTGAGTGAAAAACAGAGGGAGAGTGAGAGAGCAAAAGACAGCGAGAAAGAAAAGGAACACAAAAGTCGATATTAAAAGGAAAAAGAGAGGAAGGCTGGAAAGAACGTAAGAGACCAAGTTGAAGGGGGATCAACTTTGGTGGTGAGTCAAAAGGAGAGTGCAGCCTTGCAAAAGGAGAGTTGTGTGGTAATAGCGAGTGTAGCGAGGAGAGCGTTAGTGATGAAGCAACCTATGTTGTTGCTGGTTTTTAAGTAAACTTGTTTGAATACTAATGAACTATTTAACTCTTTGCCTAGTGTGGTTGTGTCTATTGTGCAGGACTTTGAAGATGTCTTCCCTAAGGAGATTCCAAAGGGTTTACCACCTATTCGTGGTATTGAGCACCAGATTGACCTTGTACCCGGAGCATCTATTCCAAACAAACTAGCTTATAGGAGCAATCCAGAGGAGACAAAGGAACTCCAAAGGCAGGTCAATGAATTAATGGAGAAGGGGTACGTGAGAGAAAGCATAAGCCCATGTGCAATGCCTGTGATTTTGGTGCCTAAGAAGATGGGTCATGGAGAATGTGTGTTGACTGCCGCGCCATCAACAACATCACGGTAAAGTATCGTCATCCCATTCCTCACTTAGATGACATGTTAGATGAGTTACATGGGTCTAGTGTCTTTTCCAAAATTGATCTGAAAAGCGGATATCACCAAATTAGAATGAAAGAAGGTGATGAATGGAAAACCGCATTTAAGACAAAATATGGATTGTATGAGTGGTTAGTAATGCCTTTCGGTTTAACTAACGCACCTAGTACTTTTATGAGACTCATGAACCATGTTTTGAGGACTTTTATTGGCAATATTGCTAATTTGTTCCATAGGAAAGTTGTGAGATTGCATAGTATGCCTAGAACAATCGTATCGGATAGAGATGCTAAGTTCTTGAGCTACTTCTGGAAGACCCTGTGGGCTAAGTTAGGAACTAAGCTATTGTTTTCTACTACTCATCATCCACAGACTGATGGTCAAACTGAGGTAGTAAATCAAACTTTATCTACTTTGTTAAGGGCAGTCATTAAAAAGAACATTAAAAGTTGGTAGGATTGTTTGCCGCATGTTGAATTTGCCTATAATCGCACAATGCATTCTGCTACTAAGTTTACTCCTTTTGAAATTGTGTATGGTTTTAATCCACTAACTCCTTTGGATTTATCACCTCTGCCTATTTCTGAGTATGTTAATCTAGATGGCAAGAAGAAGGCAGAATTTGTTAAACAGATCCATGAGAGGGCAAGGCTAAACATTGAGCGAAGAACAGAGTAGTATGTGAAACAAGCCAATAAGGGTCGTCGACAAGCTATCTTTGAACCTGGAGACTAGGTTTGGGTTGACATGCGCAAATAGCGGTTTCCCGTGCAGCGTTGATCTAAATTACTTCCTAGAGGCGATAGACCATTTCAAATTCTTGTGCGCATCAATGATAATGCATACAAGATAGATTTGCCAGGTGAGTATCAAGTAAGTGCTACGTTTAATGTTACTGATCTGAGTCCTTTTGATGTAGGTGACAATTTGAGGACAAATCCTTTTCAAGAGGAGGGGAATGATGAGAGCCATGATGGGAGCCAAGCCAGAAGATGGAATGTGGACCCTCTTGAAGTGCCACCTGGATCGATCACAAGAACTCGAGCGAAATGATAAAGGCATATTTTACTCATAATTCATTAAGCGATTTGCGAGTTTTCATTATTGATTTTAGAGAAATCACAAGGAAATGGTACTTAATCATGTTTATTTTTACATTTCAGATGTTGGAGGACTTTGAGTTCAAAGCTTAATCAATTTGGAGAGATTGTATACAAATTGAAGCATGAAAAGATTGAAGGATGGCAAAGGAAAAAAAAGCAAAGCCGCCGGCCTTTATGGCCGACCTTCCATGAAACGCCGCAGGCCTTTATGGCCGGCTTAAATGAAGGCCGTCGGCCTTTATGGCCGGCTTAAATAAAGGCTGCCGGCCTTGGGCCGGTCTTGTTTTAATTGCATCTTCTCGCCTCCCCTTGCATATATATAGGTCCTAGGTCGATTTGTGGGAAAACTTTTGTCAAATTTTAGTGTTCTTAGAGTAGTTTTAATCTAGTTTTAAGGGAGAATTGTGGAGATCAAATCTTGGAGAAAACTTTGTGACCTTCGTGGAGATTATCATCCTTTGTGAAGGATTTGTGGAGTTCCTTTCAATTAAGGTATTATTTGTATTGTTGAATTGGTGATTTCTGAACTTTATTTCTGATATGCAATTCAAGCATTTGATCCAACCATTGAATATGATTTCTTTTACACGAATCTCCTTGAATCATAATCATGTCTTTATCTCCATGAATTGCTAAGTCTTTTCCTTGGGAAATTGGATGAAACCCTAGAATGTTAAAAGGATAATTGTAGCCATGTTATATGATTAGGAATTATTAGGATTATTCATGATTGCAATTCCTTTGATTTCAATTATAATTGGTCTTTGATTATAATTGTTAGAAATTCTTTTGATACGGGAGTTGATTAGGATTTGTTAGGAATTCTTAATTAGATTGATTATCAATACAGGAGTTGAGATAATTGGTTTAATTAGAGTTTATGGTAGGCGCAATGCAATGTTTCTTGTTAATTAATCACTAAGGGATTAGGGTTAATTGATTTAGGGCATTAGTTGTTTGTAACATCGGGAGGTGTATGAACATAATTTTGATTCCTTGGTTAATTGGAGACGCGGAAGCCGACTAATTGATTTAAGGTTAACATCCTTAAAAAGGATTTTCTAAACTCACTTGAATAACCTTATAACCACTAGTTGATATAACATGGTAGCAGTTTGATTAATGGATCTAGGGTGAATTCTAATTTCCCGCGTTCATAATTGATAGATTCTTCATAAAATTCTCCTTGTTTGCTTTAAGTTAAATTTTTAGTTTAGACATTTAAAAACCCCTTTTTAATGTCCTAGATATTGATAAGAATTGCCATAGATCTAGTACTCTATTAGTTCCTCGAGGAATCGACAACCTTACTTTTCACCACTCTATTACTTGATAGGACCAGTGCACTTGCTGCAATTTACGCTCCCATTTTATATATATGTTCTGAGCGTATCACGAAACGATTCAAGGAAGCACTTAACGGGTTGATAAAGGATGTCCACGAAGCCAGAAAGGATTGGAGCAACCATGAAGCCAGAAAGGATTGGAACAACCATGAGAATGCCCTTGCTCTTGTATAGGTCATAACGGATACGGGTTGAAGCGGGTGTGTCTTTACAAGGCATGGCCGTATAGTGAGTCTGGAGGCTCCACAGAAACATACACGATCGTATACATGGTTCAAAGGCACGACCGTATATGGTGTCAAGAATATCTACAGAAACATACACGTCTAGAAAGGCACGACCGTGTATACACTCTACGCTAGCTCCAACGCCGCCGGCCTTTAATTCCCTGTTTTGTTATTTTTCCGCAACTTAATGATGTTATGTCGTTTTGGGCTTTTATTATTACGAATTGTAAACCTTACTATAAAGCTTCTAGGGTTGAGAACAGAAATATACAACATACAAGTTTGAATAACAGTTTTGAGAGAATTCCTCTCTTGGTTCTTTAAAGAACTTCCCTTGAACTTATCAGATTTTCTTCCGTGGTGTTCATCCCGACTTATCAATCGATCTTTCATCCCGATTGTGGTGTCCACATAATATACCAAGGTTCTTGCCTCACTTATAGGCGACGGGTCGCGGTTTCCACTCGATTGTTTGGCATCTTGGGTAGCAATTTCGAACGTATTGGTATTGGGTTTCGTCACACGTGAGCGTGGTTCATATTAGGGTACCCTTCAGTATAGGGGACAAATACTGTAATGAACTTGAATGCGATATTATTCCTATGTGTACATTCTATATATTGCTTGGTAGGCCATGGTTGTATGATAGGATGGTATTACATGATGGGTATAAAAATACTTATATGTTCCAACAGGGTGGTAAACATATAGTATTGAACCCTATGTTGCCATTACACGTCTAGAATATGCAAAGACAGATAAGACAACCATCATAGATTCTTGAGGATCATAGCCACATGATCAAATCTTAAGAGGTTCCTAAGGTTTCTAATTACACGAGCCAACTTATAGAGCACAAAACTTGTCAGACACAGATGTGTCAACCTTAAGAGGATCCTGATGAATGGAGTCAGATGAGTAGATGATGGGAAAAATTCTGGCACTGTCAACCTTTCCAGAACCCAATCTGGATGATTGACCAAATTGCTCATCTTTTATCTTATGTCTTTATTTCTAATAAAATTTGAGAATAATCTTACAGGTACAATTATATATCTCCATGGGATGCCAAAATGTCCTACAACTTTAGTTGGACACAAGACATTTTTCTGGGTAACAATCAAAGGCCCGCTGCGATTGTTCTCTATTCTGAGGCATTGGATCATGAAGATTTATGTTATTTTGTATCTTGTAAATTTTTATTGAACTATTTTGGTTGTATTTTGGTTTTGGGACACTTTTATTTCCATGTAACTTTCATTTAGGGTTAGCCACCTTAAAAGTGGCAAACTTGTAATTTTTGAGCACTTTTTAACCCTAGAAGTAGCAAGTATAAATACTTGCTTAAGAGAGGGTTTAGGGGAGCTTATTTTTGCAGAACAAACACCTCTTTTCACGTGTGAATTAGGGTTCATACCTTGGTTCCAACTCTTATCAATTTCAATTCCAAGACTTGAAATTGTGGCGAGTGCAACAATTGGAATTTGTGAGTCATATCAATTCCTACTTGTTGTGATTTCTTTTCTTCTCTAGTGTGTTGTATCTAGGGTTGATTAGAGATAGTTCTTGGTCAGATTTACATCTTATTGTACACGAATTCTTGTGATTATTTGAAGTACTTATCATTTAATTTGGATTATCATTGAAAAGTTTCCTTGAAAACGTGAATTTCACCATTTGGAAAAGGAATCTTACTTTACGGTTTTCTTTGTCAAATTGAGGCTTCATTTGCGTGGATTATATGATATTAGAGTGTTATTAGAAGCCATTTCCATTGTGGTATTCAGATTATATCATTAGTAGATTGAATTTCATCATTTCAACATTAGGGTTCATTTGAAAGTGCCATTTTTTGGATCCGATTTTGCCTAAACTTGAGATATCTATTCTTAAGTCTTTTGGATGTGCTTTTAAGTGTGTTTAGGCACATCAGTAGATCACCAGAGGATGAAACTGTTTAGGGGCAGTTGTGTAAACCTTTAGAGATATTAGAAGCTTATGAGCAGTTGAGTAAACCTTTAGGGGATACCGAGGGTCAGAGTGATATGAGCAGATCACCAGAGGGCCAAACTGTTCAGAGACATTTGTGTCCATCTTCAGAGGTTTCCGAGGGCTATGAGTGATTGAGCTAACTAATAGAGGGCCATGAGGGTCAATGCCACATAAATGAGTTAGAAAAGGAGGAAACAGTATTAGTGGAATGGGTTGAGATAGGGGAGACCTCAGTGGATAATGGGTCATTATTTGTGTTGCAAATGAGATACATCCTAGAAATGGAGGAGTGAAAACAATCACCCCCTGTAGTATTTTAGATATTAGGATTCTGCAGTGATACTTCTTTAGTTGGCTTGTTAGGAGAAAACAGAGTCTCTACTGCATTTGATCCATCAAATTTGAGGACAAATCTTTTTGAGGCCCGAGGAGATGATAGGAATCAAAATCTGACAAGACCTATCATTAGGGCAAGGACTAAAAGATTTCGAATCTTGGCGATGAGGGCCCATTTTGAGCACATCGACCCTAGAATTATTTGTTTACTAACCTCTTTTCACTTATTCATATATCGTATATTCTAATAGGCACACTTATCATGCTTTATAGGGCAATGGACAGACTCACTAAGACTTAGCTTGTGGGTTATCCATAAACAGACCTAAATTGGCGATGAGCTGGGCCGACGAATCCTATGGAAGAGCTAGCATGATGAAGACTATTTTCTTTTATTTTGTAATTGCTCTTTGGACCATTTTATGTTGTAATTTCTTTTGGAACATTTTCATTTGTTTGTAATTTTCATTTAGGATTGGCCACCCTAAAAAATGGCATAGTTGTAATTTTGTGGACTTTCTAACCCTAAAGGGAGCAAGTATAAATACTTGCTTAAAGTAGGGTTTTGGGAGGCTAATTTTTAGATTAAAACACATCACTTTACGTGAGAGAGCTTAGGGTTATCCTAGTTCAATTTCCTCTTATCAATTTCAATCTCAAGAGTTGAGATTGTGGCAAGTGCAATAAGGAGAAATTGTGAGTCATATCAATTTTTAATTGTTGTGTATTCTTTTCTTCTCTAGTGTGTAATATCTAGGGTTAGATTGACTCATTTCTTAGTTGGATTTGAGTTGTTTGATTCAAAATAGTGTACTTGTTTTGAATACTTATCTTACTTGTTATTCACCATCAATAATTGCTACCATTTTGAAGTGTGAATTGCATTTCTATAAAGGGGATCTCGGAATTGATTTTGTTGTTGATCTTAGATTCATGTGGTAATTCACATGTAATTAGTGTCTTTTGAAGGTTTTGAATCATTGTGGTCGATTAATTCATTAGTTGTTGAATTGGGATCTCCTTGTACTCCATTAGGAATCACGCAATTCTTAGCTTATTGAACCAGATTTTATTGAGTGCATTTAGGGTTGGTTTTTGTTCCATTTGATTGTGCCTATTCCCCTTTTAGGAACATCACTAACTGAATAGCCTCATCAAGTGTACTATATCGCTGCAGCTCAACGACACATGCTATCTCATATTTCAACCTTGAGACAAAGCGTGCTAGGGTTTGTTCTGGAGGTTCGATTGACCTAAATCTAATCATGAGGGTTTCAAATTCCTGCACATAATCATCAACTATCTTGCTTCCCTGCCTCAATGTCTGTAGTTGCATGAACAGCTCCTGTTTGTAGTGCTCAAGAATAAATGTCTTTGTCGACACCCTTTTCATATCCCTCCATATCCGAATCTCAGCTTCCCCATCCTTATGCTTGCTGATAATCAAATTCTTCCACCATAGTGTAGCATATCCTATAAACTTGACAGCAACCAATTGGACTCTGGTATTATCATCGATCTCATAACATTCAAAAAGACCCTTAACCTTGTCCTCTCAGTCCAAATAATCATCAGCTGATCCCTTGCCATCATAAGAAGGCATTTGCAGCTTCACATACTCTAGTTCTTAAGGTGGCCTGAAATCCCTATTTTGATATAGATTAGCCCCAAAGTTGTCATCCCTCTCTTCCTTGTAAGGATGATGATCCCCATCCATCCTTCTATTCAGATTTCCATCTCCCACTACTTTATGTCTCTGAAGGTTTTATGGAGCTACCCGAGGTGGTACCTAAAGGTTCACCACTAATGGTTGTCGTAATATCATCCTATCAATCCTAGTTGCTAAAGTAGCAACTATGGTAGTAAGATCCTGGAGCTGTTCTTCCAAAGTCCTCCTACCTACGGTATTATGACCTGACCTCCACTAACCTGGATATTGGCTTCATTGCTAATTCCCCCATTCACACTCTCGTTGGACATGATGTGTTTTTGAAGAAGTAGTTCCAAAATTTACAGCAAACTCCTTCAACAATAGTAATCCAAACATTTTAGCAACTGCAATGATGTAATAGCTCACGACTCAACAAGAATATTAAAGGCACAAGGAGAAATAATTTAGTACTCCAAATAAGATTAATAAATAAAGTACACATACAACTACTTTAAGTAGATGGAATTAAAATTCAACAACAAGTATTTAAGTAACTTGTTTAATTACTTTCACACTTTAATGACTTGTTTGAATTCAAATTCTACTACTCAAATCTTCCTTTCTTAGCCACGACATACACTCACACTTTAGCTTCAACGTGCAGCACCTTACTCGACACAATTCCACAAATTCACAAATGGCAATTCCCTCACTTAACACACAAACACAATGCCACTCACACTATACTCACATACGGTGCACTTACTTCCACTCACAACAATTCACTTACGGTGCAACACCCTTCTACTCAACACACACAACACAACTCTAATAATTCAATACTCCTTTTTACACCACAATTCATATACATACAACCACGGTGCAACAACCTCTCCAAATATAACACAATCTCACTTCAAAACACAACACATACCCTCTACATTACACTCACACACTACAATACGGCAACAAATTCAAATGTACACCCTTAATGCACTTTCCACAAATGTAAGATTCAATTTCAAATTCAAATGAAATGTAATTAATGCCACTTAATAACTACTTCAAGCTTAATGGATGTGTTTGAATTTCAAATGATTTCCTATTTTTCCACTTAAATTCAAATCTGGAAATTGCAAATTGTTATCCCCAATTCCGAATTCAACAAAGGTCACACTTCTCTTTTTACCACAAAATATTGTATTTCCAATTCCACAATCAAACACTAGGACATACAATTCTTACTCCCCTTCTCTTCATGGAAAATTCAATAACAAATGAGCTACAACAAGATATCTACTTTGCTACACATGCAACACAACATTACACGGCAATAATTTAAAAAACAACACTCTTTTAGGCTACAAATTTCACTTCCCTCAAATGATCACAATGATGATTTCCCTTAAACCACTCACGACCAACTTAAGGAGACAAAGAATATGGTAAGTACTCCACGTCTACAACAATTAACAACAATGAAATCACTTCAACAACACAATTGAAATAACTCAACTCTTCAATACACAATTTTGGATCAAGGTGATAAGAACCCTAAATTTCCGAGTTTAAATTGCAAATAACCCTTCTCATAACCTCAAGCTCTAATACCAAAAAGATGATATGCCTAAAAGGGAATTAAGCATAAGCAAAATAATCCAATTAACAATCCCTAAAAGATAAGGTCAATTCGGCTCAATTTGGAGCAATATTAATACGTGAACCTTAAATGCAATAGTTGATCCAAATGTTATAGTTCATGAAATGAATATCACAATGATATATTCCTTAATGAAGATCACTAATTAAACTTGAAAAAAAAGCCACATGAATATTACACATAAACAAATGGATCATTGACCGTGATCCACCTTCCACAACACTTACTTTCACGGTTCAAAATGTACAAAATGGAAGAATAGAATTCAAGGCTAAAAGCCAATCAATTAGGCAATAATAATTTGATTACAAATGCAATGAAATCTGACCAAAAAAGCTTAAATCCAACCCTAGATATAACTCACTAGAGATGAATAGAAACACAACAATAAGAAATTGATATAACTCACAATTTCCCCTTGTTGCACTTGCTACAATTCCAATTCTTGGGATTAAAATTGATAAAAGGAATTAAACTAAGGAAGAACCCTAATTCTCTCACATAAAAGTGTATGTGTATTTTGAAAAATTTCTCCCCATAACCCTACTGAAGCAAGTATTTATACTTGCTCCCTTTAGGGTTAAAAAGATCACAAAATTACAACTATGCCACTTTTAGGGTGGTCGGTCCGAAATGAAAATTACAAACAAATGAAAGTGTCCCAAAAGAAAATTACAATTTAAAATTTTCCAATAACAATTACAAAGTACAAAACTAATATAAATCTTTAAGAGCCAATGCTTTGAAGTGAAATTAATCGTAACGGGCCTTTGGAGGCAAATCTGATGATGTCCCGTGGCTATCAACTAGTGTAAGTCATTTAGCATCCCATGGAGAAATATTATTGTACCTGTAAGATTATTACTCAAATATTTATTAGATAGAAGAAATAAAGTGAAATATGAGCAATTTGGGTCATCATCCAAATCGAGTTCTGAGAGTATCTATGGTGCTAGAAAATTTCCCATCACTCTTGCTTCAGATGGACATCTCTAAATGCATACATGTTATAAACTCGGTTTCCACTCTTTGAATAACTCAAATGGTGTCTTTTCGACAATCTTGGTTGGAACTCGATTTAATATATACCCAGCTATTTTAAGAGCTTAAGTTTATAATGAGTTAGGATGCTTAGAGCTTGCAAGCATGCTCTACACCATGTCCAATAATGTTCGATTTCTCCTTTTAGCTACTCTATTTTGATTTAGAGAGCTAGGTAAACTGTATTAGACAAAAATTCCATTCTCTTGAAGAAACGTCATAAATGAACTAGTCGCTTGTCCACTCTCTATATATCTACCATAGTACTCTCCACCTCTATCATATCTAATGACTTTAATTTGTTTTCCACATTGTTTCTCTATTTCAGCTTTAAACAATTTAAAAGCATGTAATGCTTTATTCTTATTGCTAAGTAGGTAGAGATACATGTATCATGAGTAATCATTTATGAAAGAGACAAAATACCTATTACGATATGCATCCATGTTTAGATTACAAATGTCATGGTGTCTATTCCAATAATTAAGAACTCCTTTTGGTACCCTTCTTAGACTTGTTAGTCTATTTTCCCTTAATGTAGCTTATATAAGTCTCAAAGTCAACCCATCATTTAACAACCATTTAATTCTATCAATAGAGATATGTCCTAATCTTCGATGCTATAACATGGAGGATTCTTCACTCACAATACATCATTTAGTGTCAACCTTTTCATGAACATACATAATAGCATGGTTATCATCATTTCATAAATTAAGTAGAAAAAGACCATTAGATAAGGTACTATATCCAATAACATTAGATTTACAAAATAAATTACATTTGGAGTATGAAAAGTTAAAGGAATAACCATCTGATACAAGTTTAGAAATTGAAATTAAATTCTTAGAATAACTAGAGATATAAAATGTTTTTTTCAAATTCAAAATGTAACTACTACGTAAAACTAAGCCATACATCCCAACAACCTCCACATGTGAGGACATTTGATTGCCTAAATAGATGCTACACTCACTTCCCACTGGCTTCTATAGGTCTTTTAAATTCTATAATGAATTGGTCACATGGATTGTAGAACCAAAATCAATCCACCATGTGTTATGATTAACATCAATTATATTGAATTTATGACAAACACGTGAAAGTTGAGTACCTTTCTATCAAGTCATTGCATGAACTTGGAGCATTGTTTCTTCATGTGTTCCTTCATTTCACAAAAGAAGCACATGACCTCCTTCTTTATGTCCTTTATGAGAAGTTGATAGGAATCAAAATCCTATAGGACCTATCACTAGGGTAAGAGCCAAAGGGTTACAAAATTTGGCAATGAGGGTCCTCTTTGAACAATCCGACCCAAAAAATATTTGTATACTAACTTCTTTTCTATTACTTATCTATTGTACATTCCAGCAGGTATACTTGTTGGTTTTTACACGGCGATGGATAAACTTGCTAAAGCTCAGCTTGTGGGTTATTCATGGACCTATATAAACCAAAAAAGAAGAACCGGTCCAACAAATTGTTCACTTGAATTAAAGAACCGACCACTTGAAGACCATTTGTATATGTAATTGTTGCTTATGAGAACCGGCCATTTTATTTTGTACTTGTAATTTGTATTTTAGGAACTGGCCCTTAGTGGTAATTTTGTAATTTTGGTTTGTTTTTACCCTATGATAGGAATCAAAATCCTACAAGACCTATCATTACAAGACCTATCATTAGTACAAGAACCAAAGGATTTCAAATCTTGGCGATGAGGGTCCTTTTTGAACAAATCGACCCCATATTCATATACTAACCTCTTTTCTATTACTTATGTATTGTGTATTCTAGTAGGCACACTTATCAGGCTTTACAAGGTGATGGATAAACTCACTAAGACTCAGCTTGTGGGTTATACATGGATTGACCTAAACCGAAGATAAGCTAGGCCGACAAATTCCATTGAAGAGCTGGCTTGTGAAGACTATTTTTGTATTTGTTACTTTTCTTTAAACCATTTATTTTGTAATATTTAGTTGTATTTTGAAGAGCTGTCTAGTCATTTTAACCCTAAAGGGAGCAAGTATAAATACTTTCTTAAGTAGGGTTTAGGGAGGAAGTTGAGAGTATACACATTTTGCTACCCATTTTCGTGAGAGTTAGGGTTCTTACCCAATTTTCATAAGACTCTTATCAATTCTTCAAGGAATTGTGGCGAGTAGCAACTAAAGGAATTGTGAGTCATGTCATTTCCTTGGTTGATTCCCTTTTCATGCTAGAGTGTAATATCTAGTTTTGATTAGGATTGTGTTCTTTGGTTCTTGAATTCATGTCAATTGTAGGATCAATTTTATCATTATATTGTTTACAATTTAGTGGAAATTGGTTCCTATATTATCTTGTTAATTGCAATTCTTCATTTACGTGGAAGCTTATTGTATAAGAAGTTCACACCAATTTTTAATGTTTTTAGTAATAGGATTTACATTTGATATTGTGTTATGTGCTTAATCTAATTGAGTACATCATCATTTGGTGTTAAGGTTGTTTGATTTACAAATTGGATTTCAAAAGGGTTTAAGGTTCACGCCATTTGGAGGGTTGTTGTTTTGATTGAAGTTGTTTCAATTGTTTGTATGTATATGCTTTAGTCAAATTAAGTCATATCATCTTTTGGTATAAGAGCTTTATCATACTTGGATTCAATTATGATCACGTCCTTATTGTGGAATTAGTTTATAAGAGTAGAAGGATTCACATGATTGGAAGACTAGTTGATTGACATTATATAATTGTCTTTCAATATTGGTTTTGTGTGCTTTCACTTGGTTTTAGGCATATTATCTTTTGGTATCAGAGCTTATGGTTGTGTGAAGGGATTATTTGATTTTGATTTTGGAAAATTTAGGGTTTTTGAGCTTGCATCTTGATTCCGAAATTGAAAGTGAAAATTAAATTGTTTGATGTTGTTACTTGAAGTGGCATAATTATCTTGTTGGGGGGTTGAATTTGTTGCTTGTTAAAGTGCGTTTTGAGGTCTTGTTGAAGCTCCATTTGGTTGATAATTTCGTGTAAAAAGAAGAAGAGTAGTAGCATATCTTGTGATTCAAAATTCATAATTTGAAGTTGCCTTAATTGTGAAGAAGTGGATGTGTATTTTGCTTGGATTGATTCAGACATAAGGGGGGCTTAGTGTACATTTTCAGAATTGAGTGAGTGGGTTTAAGGAAGCTATTTGCATTTTAAAACACAGATTAAGTGATAGAAGTAATTGTGTGTTCATTTGAATTTAAAAGTGGCTCCTTACCATTTGTGGAATATTGCAATTAGTAAACTCATTTTGAATTTGAATTTGAGCTGCCTTTTGTTGTAAGTTGCGGTGATGGGAAAATTTCTGACACTACCAACCTCTTCAGAGCCCAATTTGGATGATTATCCAAATTGCTTACATTTTACCTTATGTCTTTATTTCTAATAAAATTTGAGAATAATCTTACAAGTACAATTATAATTCTCCATGGGATGCCAAAATGTCCTACAACTTCAGTTGGACACCGAACATTTTTCAGGATAACAATCAAAGACCCGCTGCGATTGTTCTCTATTCTAAGCCATTGGATCATGAAGACTTATGTTATTTTGTATCTTGAACTATTTTAGTTGTATTTTGGTTTTAGGAAACTTTTATTTCCTTGTAATTTTCATTTAGGGATAGCCACCTTAAAAGTGGCAAACTTGTAATTTTGAGCACTTTTTAACCCTAGGAGTAGCAAGTATAAATACTTGCTTAAGAGAGGGTTTGAGGAGGCTTATTTTTGTAGAACAAACACTTCACATTTCGTGAGAGGTCTTAGGGTTTTCCTAATTTCAAATTCTCTTATCAATTTCAATCCCAAGAAGTTGAAATTGTGGCAAGTGCAACAAGGAGAAATCGTGAGTAATATCGGTTCCTTATTGTTGTTTTCCATTTCATCACTAGTGCATCATATCTAGGTTGATTTGAATGTTCTTGGACTTGTTTTAATTTCAATTCGTGATCAATAGCTTGTTATAGGATTGATTGTGTTGATATATGATATCATTCTCTTCATTGTGACGTGAATTGGATAGTTGAAGGAAGGGATTGGAATTTGCGGTTTGACCCATTTGTTTTCTTGATTTGATTCACGTGGGTTTCACTTATAATTGTTATTATTTGATGAAGATTACTTTTTTGGATTGATAATAGCAATTGGAGCTCTTTGGATTTCATTCCATTGCCTTAGGATTTCCGCATTTACCTAGTCAAGTGAACCGGTTTTTGTGTATGTGAATTGAGGAGTTTTCCTTGATTCTTTTGATTGTGCTTAAGCTTGGAATTAGGAACATCATCTTTTTGGTATCAAAGCTTGAAGGTTTGTGAGAAGGGGTTTGTCGATTGAAGTTTGGGAATTGAAAGTTTTTGTCTTACCATTGTGAACCGAATTGTAGGAGAGTGGAAGTTCGAAACAATTGATTTTTTTTTTTTGTTGTCACCTTGATCTTTACGTGATTGATCTTTGTTGAAGAGGATAGATGAAGCTTCTGATTTGAAAGGAAAGTTTGGTTATTGTCTTCATCCTTACCGTGTGTTGTTTACGTGAGGAAGGAGAGGAATTTCTTGTTGTAGCATTGTTAATTAGTGCATATTGTTTCTTCATTATTGTGGAATTGGAAGAGTCATTTCCTTAGCAGATTTCTTCAAGTGGCGTGGAGGATTAGGAAACTAATTTGAATTTGAATAAACCATTAAGCTATAGAGTTATTGTGTATTAATCACCTTGATTGCACATTAACTTGTTGGAATTAATTGCTTGCCATTTTGAGGAGTATCTTTAGTTAGTTCCATTGTGTTTGTTGCTACTGTGGAAGTGAAGGATTGCAACATATTATTGTTGTGTGGATTTAGTGTGTTGTGTGTGAAGTGTGTAAGTGGCGGTGTGAATTAGTTTTGTGACGTGGTGAAGTGAAGTGAGTGTGCTACAATTATTAGAGATTACACTAGTACTTCAAATAGATCGCATCCACAAACATGTCGAATAATAGCGTGAATGGAGGAATGAGTGATGAAGCCAATAGTCGGGTTGGTGGAGGTCAGCGTCATAATGTTGCAGGTAGGAGGACCTTGGAGGAACAGCTACAGGATCTTACTACTATAGTTGCTACTCTAGCAACTAGGATTGATAGGATGACATTACCACAACCACCAGTGGTAAACCATCAGGCACCACCTTGAGTAGCTCCACAAAACCTTCATCGAAACAGAGTAGTAGGAGATGGGAATTTAAATAGAAGGATGGGTGAGGAGCATCTTCCAAACATGGAAGAAAGGGATGATAATTTTGGGGTAAACCTAAATCAGAATAGGGATTTCAGGCCACCTCGGGGTTTGGAGTATGTGAAACTAAAAATGCCATCCTATGATGGTAAGGGGTCAGCAGATGAATACTTAGACTGGGAGGATAAGGTCGAAGTTCTCTTCAAATGTTATGAGATCGACGACAGTACCAGGGTCAGATTAGCTGCTGTTGAATTTGTAGGGTATGCTGCACTTTGGTGGAAGAATCTGATCATCAACAGGCATCGGGATGGAGAGGCAGAGGTTCAAACCTGGAGGGACATGAAGAGGTTGCTAAAGAAAAGGTTCATTCCTGAGCACTACAAACAGGAGCTGTTTATGCGACTGCAAACCTTGAGGCAGGGGGGCAAAACATTGGATGATTATGTGCAGGAATTTGAGACCCTTATCATTAGGTGTGGGTCTATAGAGCCTCCGGAACAAACTATAGCACGATTTGTCTCAGGTCTAAAATATGAGATAGCATGTATTGTTGAGCTGCAGCGCTATACTACACTTGATGAGGCTATTCAGTTGGCCTTAAAAGTAGAGAGACAGAGGAGGTCCAACTTCTTTAGGGCTCCAAGCAGTAGGCCCAATACTGTTAATAGACCCATCTCAACCAACAGTCGATCAGGAGGAACAAAGGAGGTAGGTGAGGGAGTCAAAGCAGTGGACACTACTACCCCAACCATTATAAGAGAAAACTTACCCACTGGGAAGGGTAAAGGGGTCATGGCATTAGAAACGAGGCAAACTGTTCCCAGATCTACTAGTGGGAAAGCGCGCCAGATAAAATGTTTTAAATGCACGGGATTTGGGCATATAGCTGCACAGTGTCCAAATAAGAGGGTGATGACTGTTGTGGAAGACATTGAGAGGATACTGAGGATGACCATGATCAGATTGAGCCTATAGATCTACCAACAGCACTACAGGAATGTTATGATGATCAGAATGCAAATGCGCCTAAGGAGCATACAAGAGGGAAATATCTACCCCTTAATGCGTTACGCAGGATTTTGTCTACATCTCCTGATACCAGTGATATTTAGAGGGAGAACATATTTCATACCTCTTGCAGAATCAGAGGTAACATTTGTGTACTCATCATCGATAGCGGTAGTTGCACGAATGTTATATTTGCTGCACTGGTAGACAAATTACAACTGTCTACTATACCACATCCTAGTCCTTATCATTTGCATTGGCTGGATAATAGAGGTAGTATGCATGTTACCCTTAGGTCAAAGGTTCCTGTGAGTGTCGGGCAGAACTATCATGATGAGATCCTTTGTGATATAGTTCCTATGCATGCATTCCATTTGCTGTTGGGTCGGCCTTGGTTGTATGATCGATGGTTGATACATGATGGGTTTGAAAATACCTACATGTTCAGCATGGGCGAGTCACGCATAGTTCTATTACCGATGACTCCATATGAGGTCCAAGGTTTTCAGAAACAGATCAGGAATCCATCCACT
This sequence comes from Laguncularia racemosa, assembly GCA_037954665.1. Lineage (NCBI taxonomy): Eukaryota > Viridiplantae > Streptophyta > Magnoliopsida > Myrtales > Combretaceae > Laguncularia > Laguncularia racemosa. The sequence continues at coordinate 121,638 of JBBMOL010000270.1, forward strand.
ACCATGGTTAGCCGGAAGAGCAGGATAATAGAGATACTAAGGTTCAGTTCCACAACTGATCCTCTAGATTTGAGGGCAAATCTTTCAGAAGCTCGAGGAGATGATGGGAAAATTTCTGACACTACCAACCTCTTCAAAACCCAATTTGGATGATTATCCAAATTGCTTACATTTTACCTTATGTCTTTATTTCTAATAAAATTTGAGAATAATCTTACAAGTACAATTATAATTCTCCATGGGATGCCAAAATGTCCTACAACTTCAGTTGGACACCGAACATTTTTCAGGATAACAATTAAAGACCCGCTGCGATTGTTCTTTATTCTGAGGCATTGGATCATGAAGACTTATGTTATTTTGTATCTTGTAAATGTTTATTGAACTATTTTAGTTGTATTTTGGTTTTGGGACACTTTTATTTCCTTGTAATTTTCATTTAGGGATAGCCACCTTAAAAGTGGCAAACTTGTAATTTTGAGCACTTTTTAACCATAGGAGTAGCAAGTATAAATACTTGCTTAAGAGAGGGTTTGAGGAGGCTTATTTTTGCATAACAAACACTTCACATTTCGTGAGAGGGCTTAGGGTTTTCCTAATTCCAAATTCTCTTATCAATTTCAATCCCAAGAAGTTGAAATTGTGGCGAGTGCAACAAGGAGAAATCATGAGTAATATTGGTTCCTTATTGTTGTTTTCCATTTCATCACTAGTGCATCATATTTAGGTTGATTTGGATGTTCTTGGACTTGTTTTAATTTGCAATTCGTGATCAATAGCTTGTTATAGGATTGATTGTGTTGATATATGATATCATTCTCTTCATTGTGACGTGAATTGGATAGTTGAAGGAAGGGATTGGAATTTGCGGTTTGACCCATTTGTTTTCTTGATTTGATTCACGTGGGTTTCACTTATAATTGTTATTATTTGATGAAGATTACTTGTTTGGATTGATAATAGCAATTGGAGCTCTTTGGATTTCATTCCATTGCCTTAGGATTTCCGCGTTTACCTAGTCAAGTGAACCGGTTTTTGTGTGTGTGAATTGAGGAGTTTTCCTTGATTCTTTTGATTGTGTTTAAGCTTGGAATTAGGCACATCATGCGGTTTGATAAATTGTATAGAAGTGGCAAGACTCATTTATTAACATGGTGATGGGAAATTTTCCGGCACTGCCTATGCTTTCAAAACTAGATTTGGCTGATGATGCAAATCGCTCATATTTTACTTCATATCTTTTTATCTAATAAATATTTGAGAAATAATCTTATAGGTATAATAATAATTCTCCATGAGATGCCAATATGTCCTACACTAGTTGATGGCTACCGGACATTGTCATATTTGCAATCAAAGGCCCGCTGTGATTGCTTCCATTTCGAAGCATTGGCAGATTTATGATAATTTGTACTTTGTAATTGTTCTATGGTCTATTTTATGTTGTTTTTCTTTTGGGACACTTTCATTTTGATTGTAATTTCCATTTAGGACCGGCTACCTTAAAAGTGGCATAGTTGTAATTTTGTGCATTTTCTAACCCTAAAGGGAGCAAGTATAAATACTTGCATAAAGTAAGGTTTGAAGAGGCCAATTTTTCATATTAGAACATACACTTTACGTGGGGGAATTAGGGTTCTTCTTAGTTCAATTTCGCTTATCAATTTCAATCCCAAGAATTGGAATTGTGGCGAGTGCAACAAGGGGAAATTGTGAGTCATATCAATTTCTTATTGTTGTGTTTTCTTTTCATCTCTAGTGAGTCATATCTAGGGTTGGATTGAAGTCTTCTTGGTCAGATTTTGTATTGCATTTGTAATCAAACCATCATTGCATAATTGATTGGTTTTTAACACTTGTTAATTCCATCAATTTGTAATTATTCTTATGGCGTGGAGCTTCTTTGTTGTAAGGAGGATCACGATTTGATTTATGTATTGTTGATTGGATTTCTCTTGGAATTAAGTTGGTTAATTGATTCAATTGAGGATTAACATCTTTGTGGATTTTATTTCCTTGATTTTATCATTTGATTCATCATTCCTCAATTAGGGTTCACGCAATTTTTGACCCCTTTGAACTAGTTTGATCTTATGAATTGAGGTTGTTCCTTTAGTTCATTTGCATGTGCTTAGACCTTAGGTTTAGGCACATCATCTTTTAGTATCGGAGCTTGAGGTTTAAGAGGAGGGATTTGCAAATTGAAGTTCGGAAATTTAGGGTTCTTAAGTTTACATTTTGATTCCAAAATTGAAAGTGGAAAAATTGAATTGTTTATGTGATTGCTTGAAATGGTGTGATTGTCTTGTTTGGGAAGTTGAAGTTGCTGCTTGTTGAGTGATTTTTGAATATTTTTTGAAGCCTCTTTATTGTGGAATTCACTGTGAAGGAAAGGGGAAAGATAGTGCACTTGTGAATACAATTTCGGAAGTGCAATTGTGTGGGAAGAGAATTGTGATTCTTACATTGTTTGAATTCGGAATTAGGGAGAACATTTGCAATTTCCAGATTTGAGTAGTGTGTAAGAATGGAAGTTATTTGATTTTCAAAACAAGCATTAAGAGTGAAGGAGTTCATGTGTGTTTTTTTTAATTTGAAAATTACCTCTTACCAAATGTGGAAGGGTTGCAATTAGTGAAGTGGTTTGATTTTTAAATTTAATTTGCTACCTTTTTTTGTGTAAGTTGCGGATTGGATTTGTATTTGAAGTGAAGAATTTGCAACGTTATTATCCTTGAAATTGCTTTGAGAAGGAGAAGTGAATTGAAGAAGTTTTGTGTTGCATGTGACATGTATATTGTTGTAAGTGGCGGTGTGAATGTGTTGCACTTGAGGTGTTGTAAAGTGGTGTGATATTGTGTTGTATTTGGGGAGGTTGTTGCACCATGACTTAATAGGCGTGTATGTGGAGTTGTGTTTTGCAAATTTAGTGAAAGGTGTGTGTATTTTTGGTGTAGTTTTGTGTTTGTTGAATTTAGAATTATTGTAAGTGGCGTGATCGGTGGTGGAACCGTGAGCAATGGAGTTGTGCATTTGTGCTTGTGTTAAGGTGCTGCAAGTTGTAATTTATTATAGTGTGAAACCTTAACAAGAAAGGAAGGTTTTGAGTAGTAGAATTTGAAATTCAAACAAGTCATTAAAGTATAAAAGTAATCGACTAGTTACTTAAGCACTGGTAGTTGAATTTAATTATAACTACTTGAAAGTTTTGTGTGTACTTCATTTATTGAACCTTACTTGGAGTACTAAATTATTTCCTTGTGCTTATAATTCTTCTTGGAACGTGAGCTATTTGCATTATTGTGGATATTAAACGTGTGGGTAGGTGTTGTTGAAGGAGTGTGCTGAAATTTGGGGGATTACTTCTTAAATCACAACATGTCCAACGAAAGTGTAAATGGGGGAATTGGCAATGAAGCCAATAGTCTAGTTGGTGGAGGTCAGGGTCATAATATTGTAGGTAGGAGGACTTTGGAAGAACAGCTCCGGGATCTTACTACCATAGTTGCTACTTTTGATACGAACCACGCCAACGTGTGACGAAACCCAATACCAATACGTTCGAAATTGCTACACAAGATGCCAAATAATCGAGTGGAAACCACGACCTGTTGCCTATAAGGGAGGCAAGAACCTTGGTATATTATGTAGACACCACAATCGAGATGAAAGACCGATTGATAAGTCGGGATGAATGCCACGGAAGAAAATCCGATAAGTTCTAGAGTAGTTCTTTAATGAACCAAGAGAGGAATTCTCTCCAAAGTGTTTTCAAACTTGTATGTTGTATATTCTATATTCTATGTTGTATCTAAACCCTAGGAGCTTTATATTAGGATTTACAATTCATAACAATGATGCCCCAAAACGACATAGCTTCAATAAGTTGCATAAAATAACAAAACAATGACTTAAGGCCGGCAGTGTGGGAATGAAGGCCGACGGCCTTGGAGCCGGCGTTGGAGATGTACACGACCGTGTACTTCTAGTCGTGTATCTTTCTATGGAAATTCTTGACAACATACATGACCGTGTACTTCTAGTCGTGTATCTTTCTGTGGAAATTCTTGACACCATACACGGCCGTGCCTTTGAACTGTGTATACGACCATGTATAATTCTGTGTAACCTCCAGACCCCTACATGACTGTGCCTTGTAAAGACACGCCCTCTTCAACCCGTATCCGTTATGACTTGTACAAGAGCAAGGGCATTCCCATGGTTGTTCCAATCCTTTCCAACTTCATGATTGCTCCAATCCTTTCCGACTTCATGGACATCCTTTATCAACCCGTCAAGTGCTTCCTTTAATCGTTTCGCTCGAGTTCTTGTGATCGGTCCAAGTGGCACTTCAAGAGGATCCACATTCCATCTTCTGGCTTGGCTCCCATCATGGCTCTCATCATTCCCCCCCTCTTGAAAAGGATTTGTCCTCAAATCATCGCCGGCATCAAAAGGACTCAAATCAGTAACATTAAATGTAGCACTTACTTGATACTCACCTGGTAAATCTATCTTGTATGCATTATCATTGATGCGCTTAAGAATTTGAAATGGTCCATCGCCTCTAGGAAGTAGTTTAGATTGACGCTGCACAGGAAACCACTCTTTGCGCATGTGAACCCAAACCCAGTCTCCATGTTCAAAGACAGCTTGTCGACAACCCTTGTTGGCTTGTTTCACATATTGCTCTGTTCTTCGCTCAATGTTTAGCCTTGCCTTCTCATGGATCTGTTTAACAAATTCTGCTTTCTTCTTGCCATCTAGATTAACATACTCAGAAATAGGCAGAGGTGATAAATCCAAAGGAGTTAGTGGATTAAAACCATACACAATTTCAAAAGGAGTAAACTTAGTAGCAAAATGCATTGTGCGATTATAGTAAAATTAACATGCGGCAAACAATCCTCCCAACTTTTAATGTTCTTTTTAATGACAGCCCTCAACAAAGTAGATAAAGTTCGATTTACTACCTCAGTTTGACCATCAGTTTGTGGATGACAAGTAGTAGAAAACAATAACTTAGTTCCTAACTTAGCCCACAATGTCTTCCAGATGTAGCTCAAGAACTTAGCATCTCTATCCGATACAATTGTTCTAGGCATACCATGTAATCTCATAACTTCCCTAAAGAACAAATTAGCAATATTGCAAGCATCATCTGTTTTCATTCTAATTTGGTGATATTCGCTTTTCAGATCAATTTTGGAAAAGACACTAGACCCATGTAACTCATCTAACATGTCATCTAAGCGAGGAATGGGATGACGATACTTTACCGTGATGTTGTTGATGGCGCGGCAGTCAACACACATTCTCCATGACCCATCCTTCTTAGACACCAAAATCACAGGCACTGCACATAGGCTCATGCTTTCTCTCACGTACCCCTTCTCCATTAATTCATTGACATGCCTTTGGAGTTCCTTTGTCTCCTCTAGATTGCTCCTATAAGCCGGTTTGTTTGGAATCGATGCTCCGGGTACAAGGTCAATCTGGTGCTCAATACCACGAATAGGTGGTAATCCCTTTGGAACCTCCTCAGGGAAGACATCTTCAAAGTCCTACACAATAGACACAACCACACTAGGCAAAGAGTTAAATAGTTCATTAGTATTCAAACAAGTTTCCTTAAAAACCAGCAACAATATAGGTTGCTTCATCACTAACGCTCTCCTCACTACACTCGCTCTTGCCTCCTTTTGCAAGGCTGCACTCTCCTTTTCACTCACCACCAAAGTTGATCCCCCTTCAACTTGGTCTCTCATACTCTTTCTAGCCTTCCTCTCTTTTTCCTTTTGATATCGACTTTTGTGTTCCTTTTCTTTCTCGCTGTCATTTGCTCTCTCACTCTCCCTCTGTTTTTCACACACCTTATATTTTGCAAAAGACTGTTGTAGCTGCAACTGATCCTCATACACCTATTTAGGTGTTAAAGGTTTAAGATTAAAGCTTTTCCCTTGGTGAACAAGCGTATACTTGTTAGAAAAGCCATCATGAATAACCTTCCGATCAAATTGCCATGGTCTCCCCAACAACACATGATACGCTTGCATTAGTACCACATCGCACAACACCTCATCCTTATACCTACCGATGCGAAAAGTAATCAAGGCTTGCTTACTCACCTTAGTCTCGCCACTACCATTCAACCACTGCAATTTATATGGACTAAGGTGTTTAGTAGTCTTCAGTCCCAGCCTCTCAACAATAAAATTACTCACCACATTGGTGCAACTTCCTCCATCAATGACCAAACTGCAAATATGATCACCTAGATAACATCTAGTATGAAAGATATTCTCTCTTTGCACCTCCTCTTCTTCCTTCACCTGCACATTCAAAGCTCTCTTCACTACTACCACTAACTTCCTATTGCAGGCTCCTCATCATTACTAGCGTCCTCTAATGGAGGCATATCATCCTCTTCACTATCCCCCTCAGTCTCATACTCACCATCATCACGCAGAATCATAACATGCCTATTCGGACATTGACTAGCAATATGTCCTCTACCTTGGCATTTAAAACATCTAATGTCACGATTTCTAGGAGTAGAAGAGTCAGGTTTACCTTGATCACCAGGAATAGAACCCGCTTGCCTCTGCTCTCCTTTTGGTTTGGTGGGTAAAGGCTTTTCTTCCTTCTTCCATTGGTTAGTCTTCCAGGCGGATGAACCAGCACCCTGTTGAAACCGTGCAGTACTACTACCTTTCCTCCTGTGTTGGTTCTCAACCTTTATAGCCAAATGAACCATATCTTCCAATTCTACATAATGTTGCAATTCCACGACATTTTGAATTTCTCTATTCAATCCAGCAAGGTAGCCTCTCTATCCTCCTCTACATTCGCCCTAATCATAGTAACTTCCATCTCCTTGAAATACTTATCTACATTTCGGCTTCCCTGCCTAAGAGTTTGCAATTTGTTGTGTAATTCACGATAGTAATACGCAGGCACAAACCGCTTCTTCATCACCCTCTTCATCTCTTCCCACGACTCAATAGGTGGTTCGCCATTCCTTCTTTGATTTAACATTAGTTGATCCCACCACACTATGGCATAATCTGAAAATTCAATGGCAGCAAGTTTCACTTTCTTTCTCCCACTATAGTTGTGACAATCAAACACCATCTCTACCTTCTTCTCCCACTCTAAGTACCTCGGGATCATTCTTCCCTTGGAAAGGAGGAATCTCCATCTTTATACTACTCAGTTGATTATCTTCTCTATTCCTATCTCCTTTATCTTCCCAATTCCTAGTTCCTCTATTCCTACCACTATATCCTCTATAACTCCTAACAGAAGGTTCATCAAATTCATCATTAGACATTTCATCTCCACCCTTTGTACTCTCCTAGAACAACGCTCCCTCTTATGCCCTTGGAAGACGTTTTTAGATTGCTCTAGTCTTTGTTCCACCGTCTCATGAATTTTTTCCATCCCCTCCTGAAACATCCTCTTCATCTCACCCCTTAACGCCTCAATCACTAACCTAGCATCAAATCTTCCCCTCTCACTTTCAGGAGAATGTTTCCTCGATATTGTTCTTGCAGAAAAAGATTAGTACTAACACAAATATATATATAATTAAGCCTCACGATACACTCCCTTACGTGTTTCACTCAAGGGATGATATCACACAGTCACTCGTGTATTCTCACAAGCAATGATGATATCAACTCACCAATTCCTCTTCTCAATTTTCTTGGAACTAACCCAAACTACACCAATTCCCTTCTGTAGAATTCAAAACAACTCTAGGGCTCGAAATTTTTCCTCTTTTTCTTTCAGATTTTTTTTTTTTGCCTTTGTTTGTTACTCTTGATCACGTTCCTGTTTTTTTTTTTGTCGTGATTCTTCCTTTTTTTTTTGTCGTAACAAAATTGAATAGTAGGTACTACACTTTCAATAGACAATTAAAACTATGAAATTGAATACGAACTATTGATATGAATGATTGGAGTTAAGGTTTTGATGTTACCTTCCTCAAACCGAACTGATGGTTTAACAAACCTAGGCTCTGATACCAAACTGATATGAACCACGCCAACGTGTGACGAAACCCAATACCAATACGTTCGGAATTGCTACCCAAGATGCCAAACAATTGAGTGGAAATCACGACCCGTTGCCTATAAGGGAGGCAAGAACCTTGGTATATTATGTAGACGCCACAATCGGGATGAAAGACTGATTGATAAGTCGGGATGAACGCCACGGAAGAAAATCCGATAAGTTCTAGAGTAGTTCTTTAAAGAACCAAGAGAGGAATTCTCTCCAAAGTGTTTTCAAACTTGTATGTTGTATATTCTATATTCTATGTTGTATCTAAACCCTAGGAGCTTTATATTAGGGTTTACAATTTGTAACAATGATGCCCCAAAATGACATAGCTTCAATAAGTTGTGTAAAATAACAAAACAATGACTTAAAGGCCGGCATGTGGGAATGAAGGCCGACGGCCTTGGAGCCGGCGTTGGAGATGTACACGACCGTGTACTTCTAGTCGTGTATCTTTCTGCGGAAATTCTTGACAACATATACGACCGTGTACTTCTAGTCGTGTATCTTTCTATGGAAATTCTTGACACCATACACGGCCATGCCTTTGAACCGTGTATACGACCGTGTATGATTCTGTGTAACTTCCAGACTCCTACACAGCCGTGCCTTGTAAAGACACACCCTCTTCAACCCGTATCCGTTATGACTTGTACAAGAGCAAGGGCATTCCCATGGTTGTTCCAATCCTTTCCAACTTCATGATTGCTCCAATCCTTTCCGACTTCATGGACATCCTTTATCAACCCATTAAGTGCTTCCTTTAATTGTTTCGCTCGAGTTCTTGTGATCAGTCCAGGTGGCACTTCAAGAAGATCCACATTCCATCTTCTAGCTTGGCTCCCATCATGGCTCTCATCAACTTTGGCAACTAGGATTGACAGAATGACATTACCATAACCACTAGTGGTGAACCTTCAAGCACCACCTCAGGTAGCTCCATAGAATCCTTAGAGACAGACTAGCGGGAGATGGAAATCTGAATAGAAGGATAGGTAAGGATCATCATCTATACAGGGAAGAAAGGGATGACAACTTTAGGGCCAATTCATATCAAAATAGGGATTTCAAGCCACCTCGGGGTTTAGAGTGTGAAATTGCGGATGCCTTTTTATGATGGCAAGGCTTCAGCTGATGATTATTTGGATTGGGAGGACGGGGTTGAGGGTCTCTTTGAATGTTATGAGATTGATGATAATACCAGAGTTCGATTGGCTACTGTCGAGTTTATAGGATACGCTACACTATAGTGGAAGAATTTGATTATCAGCAGGCGTAGGGATAGAAAGGCTGAGATTAAGACATGGAGGGATATGAAAAGGGTTTTGAGAAAAAGATTCATTCCTGAGCACTATAAACAAGAACTGTTTATGCGATTGCAGACTTTGAGGTAGGGAGGCAAGACAGTGGATGATTATGTGCAGGAATTTGAAACCCTCATGATTAGATGTGGGTCCATTGAACCTCCAGAATAAACCGTGGCACACTTCATCTCAGGCTTGAAATATGAAATAACGTGTGTTGTTGAGTTGCAGCGCTATAGTACATTTGATGAGGCTATTCAGTTGGCCTTGAAAGTGGAGAGGCAAAGGAGGTCCAACTTGTTTAGGCTCCAAGCAGTAGGCCCAATACTATTACTAGACCCATAGCAGTTAATGGTCGATCGGAGGGAACAAAGGCGGTAGGTGAGGCAGTGAGAACAGTGGACAAAACTACCCCAAACATTGCTAGAGAAAATTTACCCACTAGGAAGCCTAAAGAGGTAATAGCGCCAAATGTGAGGTAGACTGTTCTCGGATTTACTAATGGAAAGGCACACCGGATCAAATGCTTTAAATGCATGGGATTTGGGCATATGGTAGCACAATGTCCAAATAAGAGGGTGATGACTATTATGGAGGGCATTGGGAAAGATGTTGAGGATGACGAGGAACAGACTAAGCCTACAGATTTACCAATAGCACTGTGATGTGCTCAAAACCACTTTGAAACACAATCAATTGACTCAAATAAAACAAGTCTTAAGTCAATCACAAACCGGTCCACTAATGAGACAATCCACGTGAACACCTTGTAGATTTTGATGGAAAATGTTGATCAAATGATGTAATTATAATCTCTATTTGTAACATTCACCAAGTAACCATAATAAGGATTGAAAATCACATGGAAATCAGATCAAAGAAAGCAATAAAACCATGAAATCCACTTCCCCCTTTCAATCACAAATTCTCACCACAAGCTAAAATGATATATATATTTAAAGTGCTCAATGAACAATCAATCTTAAAAGATGATTATTCACGAAAAAAAACACACAAATATATCCAAGAAAGATCCATATCTACCCTAGATATGACTCACTAGAGAAGAAATGGACATGGAATCGATATGACTCACAATTCCCCTTTGACGCACTCGCCACAATTCTAATTCTTGGGTTAAAATTGATAAACGTTTTAAACTAAGGAAAGAACCCTAATTCCACATGTGAAGTGCTAGGTTTAATCTGCAAAAATGGCCTCCCCAAACCCTCTCTTAAGCAAGTATTTATACTTGCTACTCCTAGGGTAAAAAAGAGGTCAAAATTACAAGTTTGCCACTTTTAAGGTGGCTAGCCTTAAGTGATAATTACAAAGAAATAAAATTGTCCCAAAACCAAAATATAACCAAAATAGTTCATAAACAATTACAAGGTACAAAATAACATAAGTCTTCATGATCCAATGCCATCGGAATAGAAAACAATCGCAACGGGTCTTTGATTGTCATCCTGAAAACGTTCTGTGTCCAATAATAGTTGTAGGACATATTGGCATCCCATGGAGAATTATCATTGTACCTATAAGATTATTCTCAAATATTTATTAGAAATAAAGACATAAGGTAAAATATGAGCGATTTGGATCATCATCCAAATCAGGTTCTGAAAAGGTCGATAGTGTCATAAATTTTCCCATCATCTCCTTGGGCTTCTGAAAGATTTGCCCTCAAATATAGAGGATCAGTTGTGGAACTGAACCCTAATATCTCTGTTGTCCTGCTCTTCCAGCTAACAATGGTAGTGGATGGATTTCTGATCTGTTCTTGAAACCCCTGGACCTTAGATGGAGTCATCGGTAATAGGACTATGCGTGACTTGCCCATGCTGAACATGTAGGTATTTTCAAACCCATCACGTATCACTCGTCGATCATATAACCAAGGTCGACCCAATAGTAAATGGAATGCATGCATAGGGACTACATCACACAGGATCTCATCATGATAATTCTGCCCGACATTCACATGAACCTTTGCCCTAAGGGTAACATGCATACTACCTCTATTATCCAACCGATGCAAATGATAAGGACTAGGATGTGGGATAGTAGACAGTTGTAACTTGTCTACCAGCGCAGCAGATATAACATTCGTGCAACTACCACTATCGATGATGAGCACACAAAGGTTACCTCTGATTCTGCAAGAGGTGTGAAATATGTTCTCCCTCTGAATATCACTATTATCAGGAGATATAGATAAGGCCCTGTGTAACACATTAAGGGATAGATATTTTCCTCCTGTATGCTCCTCAGGCGTGTCTACAATCTGATCATCATAATATTCCTGCAATGTTGTTGGTAGATTTGTAGGTTCAATCTGATCATGATCATCCTCAATATCCTCCCCAGTTTCTTCCATAACAGTCATCACCCTCTTATTTGGACACTGTGTAGCCATATGCCCAAATCCCATGCATTTAAAGCATTTTATCTGGCATGCTTCCCACTAGTAGATTTGAGAATAGTCTGCCTCGTATTTGGAGCCATTACCTCTTTACCCTTCCCAGTGGGTAAATTTTCTCTCATAATAGTTGGGGTAGTAGTGTCCACTGCCTTTACTCCCTCACCTACCGCCTTTGTTCCCCCTGATCAACCATCAGTTGATATGGGTCTAGTAGCAGTACTGGGCCTACTGCTCGGAGCCCTAAAGAAGTTGGACCTCCTTTATCTCTCTACTTTTAAGGCCAGCTGAATAGCCTCATCAAGTGTATTATAGTGTTGCAGTTCAACAACACACGCTATTTCATAATTTAGACCTGAGACAAAACATGCTACAGTTTGTTCTGGAGGCTCAACGGACCCACACCTAATCATAAGGGTCTCAAACTCCTGCACATAATCATCCACTGTTTTGCCTCCCTGCCTCAATGTTTGAAGTCGCATAAACAGTTCTTGTTTGTAGTGCTAAGGAATGAACCTTTTCCTTAGTAATCTTTTCATGTCCCTCAAGGTCTGAACCTCAGCCTCTCCATCCCGATACCTACTGATAATCAGATTCTTCCACCAGAGTGCAGCGTACCCTACAAACTTAATAGCAGCCAATCGGACCTTGGTACTGTCATCGATCTCATAACATTCAAAGAGACCTTCGACCTTGTCCTCCCAATCTAAATATTCATCTGCTGAGCCCTTGCCATCATAAGATGGCATCTGTAGTTTCACATATTCCAAGCCCCGAGGTGGCCTGAAATCCCTATTCTGATTTGGGTTTGCCCCAAATTATCATCCCTTTCTTCCCTGTATGGAAGATGCTCCTCACCCATCCTTCTATTCAAATTCCCATCTCCCATTACTCTATCTCGATAAGGATACTGTAGAGCTACTCGAGGTGGTGCCGACTGGTTTACCACTGGTGGTTATGGTAATGTCATTCTATCAATTATAGTTGCCAGTGTAGCAACTATGGTAGTAAGATCCTGGAGTTGTTTTTCCAAAGTTCTCTTACCTGCCACATTACGACCCTGACCTCCACCAACCTGACTATTAGCTTCATCACCAATTCCCCCATTCACTCTGTCATTTGACATAGTTGTAGACTCTCGTATACTGATCCTCAAAAACAATTTGAATCAAGGGCACACATTCCACAACTACACTTCCCTTAACACCACACAATAGCAACTACAAAAAAGAAAAACAAACAAACCCACTTAACTTCACAATTATGTTATTACAACTCATGTGTAGTACTCTTCTCCACAACACGTCAATATAACACGGTGCAACAAATTTTAATTTCCACAAGTCACTCCTACGGCAACACACAAGTGACAACAATAAATATGCTTCACTTCCACAGCAACAACACAAGTGACAATAACAACAAGTATGCTTCCACTTTCCACGGCAAGGATGACAACAAAAACAAATATGCCACTTTCCACAAATGTAATCCGAATATCCACAATAGGCAGCAACTTCAATTTGAAATTCAAACCACTTCACTAATTGCAAGCCTTCTTCAATTGGTAAGTAATGAATTCAAATTCAAATAGTACTCAATAACTCCCACAACTTAATGGAATGTGTTTGAATTCAAATAGATTCCTTACTACTCAACTCAATGCAAATCTGTAAATTGCACTTCTCCAATTCAGAATTGCACAATGGAAATCACAACAACAAACTACACAACCTCCTTCATGCCACAACTAGTGATAGGAATCAGACTTTTCCAGGACCTATCACCAGGGCCCGAGCTAAGGGTCTCCAGAATCTAGTTAAGAGGGTTTTTCTAGAGAAACCTAACCTTGAGAAGTCTAAATCACTTTCTACATCTTTGCACTATAATTTTGATGCATTTCAGCAGGTTCATTTGTCAGTCTTACAGGATGCAAAAACACCCTTATTACTGAGTGAATCAGGGTTGTCAACTGAAACTGATTCAAAAGTTTCTTGAAGACCGGCATCTTAAAGGACCATTTCTTTATATATTTACTCTTTTTATGAACTATTTTGGTTGTATTTTGGTTTTGGGACACTTTTATGTCCATGTAACTTTCATTTAGGGTTAGCCACCTTAAAAGTGGCAAACTTGTAATTTTGAGCACTTTTTTAACCCTAGAAGTAGCAAGTATAAATACTTGCTTAAGAGAGGGTTTATGGAGCTTATTTTTGCAGAACATACACCTCTTTTCACATGTGAATTAGGGTTCATACCTTGGTTCCAACTCTTATCAATTTCAATTCCAAGACTTGAAATTGTGGCGAGTGCAACATCTTGAAATTGTGAGTTATATCAATTTCATTTTGTTGTGATTTCTTTTCTTCTCTAGTGTGTTGTATCTAGGGTTGATTAGAGATAGTTCTTGGTCAGATTTACATCTTATTGTACACGAATTCTTGTGATTATTTGAAGTACTTATCATTTGATTTGGATCATCATTGAAAGTTTCCTTGAAAACGTGAATTTCACCATTTGGAAAAGGAATCTTACTTTACGGTTTTCTTTGTCAAATTGAGGCTTCATTTGCATGGATTATATGATATTAGAGTGTTATTAGAAACCATTTCCATTGTGGTATTCAGATTATATCATTAGTAGAATTGAATTTCATCATTTCAACATTAGGGTTCATTTGAAAAGTGCCATTTTGGGATCCGATTTTGCCTAGACTTGAGATATCTTTTCTTAAGTCTTTTGGATGTGTTTTAAAGTGTGATTAGGCACATCATCTTTTTGGTATCAGAGCACTTGTTGAGAGAAGGGAATTGGTTGTATTCAATTTTGTGGAAGTGATCAACAATTAGGGTTGATCAAGTGAAAAAAAACGCAATTGTGTAGTTGTTGTTGTTGTAGTTTGAGATTGCGAAATTGTTTTGGATTGGGATTTGATTCGCTGATTGTTGGAGTTGATTTGGGAAGGTTATTATATCACTTTGTGGACACTAATTCACATGGAAGAGCAGAAGTACAAAGTGAAGTTACTTTAACAAATTGTTTTGAAATTGTGAAACTTACCAATTGTTGCCATGGAGTAGCTTGTGGCGTGTGGAGTTGTGAAGTTTGTTGTTTGAATTCCATTGTGTAATTCTGAAATTGTGAAGTTAAATTTGCAGATTACATTAAGTTTGGTTAGTAAGGAATTATTTTGAATTCAAATCATATGCAATTAAGTTGTGGGAGTTAATGATTGCTATTTGAATTTGAATTCATTGTTACCAATTGAGGAAGGCTTGCAATAAGTGAAGTTATTTGAAATTCAAATTGTAAGTTGCTGCCTATAGTGGGAATTCGGAATTCATTTTGGAAAGCTACTTATTAATCTCTTGTCTTCATTATTTTCCGTAGAAGTTGAAGATTACTTGTATTCATTATTCCCTTGGTTGTTGCCATGGAAGTGTTACATATTAATTGTAGTTGTTACTTGTGTGTTGCCGTGGAGTGAACTTGTGGAAATTGAAAATTGTTGCACCTGATCTTAAAAGGAGTGGGGAATATTGTACACGTGTTGATTGAGTTAAATTTCACAATGTCTAGTGAAATGCTTCAATATGCTAATGTATTGCGACGTTCATTAAGTACACTTGCTAGTAAGGAGGAAGAACAAACGGAAAATTTGTTCCACACTTCTTGTAGGATACAAGGAAATTTGTGTGTCTTAATAATAGATGGTGGTAGTTGTACTAATGTAGTAGCTGCATCGTTGGTATCGAAGCTAAATCTTTCAGCTATTCCACATCCTAAACCTTACAAACTACATTGGCTTAATGAACAAGGGAGTTTGTATGTTACCCAAAGAGCTAGAGTACCCTTCAGTGTAGGGGAAAAGTATTGCGATGAAATTGAGTGTGATATCTTGCCCATGTGTGCATCTCATATTTTGCTTGGCAGACCTTGGTTATATGACAGGAAGGTCTTACATGATGGCTTCAGAAATATATATATGTTTCAAAAGGACGGCAAGCGAATTATTCTGAATCCTATGCCACCTTCAGAGGTCCATAATGTCCAGCAACAGATTAATCGACCATCAGAGGCTAAGAAGGTTTTACTTCAAAATAACGTTTATGAGGGGAAAGAGGTATTGTTGATGGGACAGGGTGAGATGGAGAGATTAATCACAGAGGAGGCTCCAACATACTTACTTCAGTTGAGATTTGTCTTAGGGCTACAAGAATCACAGCCTCTACCTCCAGCAGTTTCTCAGGTATTAAATGAGTATACTGACATTTTTCCTGATGATTTGCCAGCAGGATTACCACCCTTGAGAGGGATAGAGCATGCCATTGATCTTATGCCCGGTTTAGTGTTACCAAACCGACCCGCATATCGCATGAATCCTGAGGAGGCTAAGGAATTGAAACGTCAGGTAGATGAGTTGGTGGAACGAGGGTTTGTTAGAGAGAGTCTCAGCCCATGTGCTGTTCCCGCCCTTCTTGTTCCCAAGAAGGATGGAACTTGGAGAATGTGCATTGATAGCAGAGCCATCAACAAAATCACCATTAAATACAGGTATCCTATTCCTAGACTTGATGATATGTTGGATGAGCTGTATGGTTCACAGATTTTCTCCAAAGTTGATCTTAAAAGCGGATATCACCAGATTCGGATGAGGGAAGGGGATGAATGGAAGATCGCTTTTAAAACACGCCATGGACTTTACGAATGGTTGGTTATGCCCTTTGGTTTGAGTAATGCTCTTAGCACTTTTATGAGATTGATGAACCATGTATTGAAGGAGTTCTTAGGAAAATTTGTTGTGGTTTATTTTGATGATATTCTGATTTACAGCAAAGACCTAGAACAACATGTGGAGCATCTTCGGGCAGTATTCTCAGTACTGAAGGCACAACAGTTATTTGCGAATTTTCAGAAGTGTTCCTTTTGTCAAACCGAGGTAACATTTTTGGGTTTTGTTGTGTCAGGTGCAGGAGTTAAGATGGATGAGGAGAAAGTGAGGGCAGTTAAGGAATGGCCAACACCCACTTCAGTTACTGAGGTAAAAGTTTTCATGGGCTTGAATCTTTTTATAGACGCTTTGTCCAAAATTTCAGTAGCATTGTCAGCCCTCTCACAGAACTGACTAAGAAGAGTGTTCCTTTCATCTGGAGTGAAAAGGCCCAGAGGAGTTTTGAAGAGATTAAGGAAAAACTCACTTGTGCCCCATTACTGATCTTACCTGATTTTGACAAAATTTTTGAATTGGAATGTGATGCTTCAGGGATTGGAATTGGTGCTGTATTAATGCAGGAGAAGAGGCCTATTGCATATTTTAGTGAAAAGTTGAGTGGAGCAACTTTGAACTATTCTATATATGATAAGGAATTTTATTCCTTAGTTAGGACTCTCATGACGTGGCAGCATTATCTCCTCCCAAAGGAGTTTATTATTTATATAGATCATGAATCTTTGAAACATTTCAGGGGTCAACATAATTTGTCTAAGCATCAGGCTAAGTGGGTGGAATTTTTGGAGGGTTTTGCTTATGTGATTAAGTACAAAAAGGGCAATCAGAATATTGTTGCTGACGCTTTATCACGACGGTATGTACTAATCACTTCTCTTTAGTCAAAATTACTGGGTTTCGAACTGTTGAAGGAACAATATGTATGTGATGAGGAATTCAAAATTGTCATGGAGAGGTGTCTTGGAGGCGGGATGTATGATGGTTATTGTGTGATAGATGGCTTTCTTTATAAATCAAGAAAACTTTGTATTCCATCTGGATCTGTGAGGGAATTGTTGGTGAGGGAAGCACATGTAGGAGGTTTGTCAGGGCATTTTGGTGAGAAGAGAACTCTAGCCATATTGAGGGAGAATTTCTACTGGAAAGGCATGATAAGGGATGTCCATAGGGTATTAGAAAGGTGTGGTGTTTGTAAGAGAGCCAAGGGGAGGAAAGGCGTACAGGGTGAATATATGCCTTTACCTATACCATCTAGGCCTTGGACTGATATCAGCATGGATTTTGTGTTGGGATTACCCAGAACACAAAGAGGGAAAGACTCTATTATGGTGATTGTTGATCGATTCAGAAAAATGTCACGTTTTGTGCCATGCCACAAAACAGACGATGCTCTTTTTATTGCTAACCTTTTTGTGCAGGAAATTGTCAAGTTACATGGAGTTCCACACAGCATAGTGTCAGATAGAGATACTAAGTTCCTTAGTTTCTTCTGGAAAACACTATGGAAAAGACTGGGTACTAAACTGATGTACAGTACCTCTTGCCATCCCCAGAATGACGGACAAACAGAGGTTGTCAACCGCACGCTTGGGAATCTTCTCAGAGCAACAGTTGGCAAGAACCTTACTGATTGGGACTTGTGTCTTCCTATTGTTGAGTTCGCTTACAATAGGTCTACTCATAGTTCAACCAGTAAGTCTCCCTTTGAAGTTGTTTATGGCTATAACCCTTCTATTCCATTGGATTTTATAGCTGGACCAACGACAAAGGAAGAAAGTCTTAGTGGAGTTGACCGAGCAGAACAGATTCAACACATACATGATCGGACCACTGAACACCTTCAGAAGACCCAGGAACAACAGAGGATCTAGGGAAACAGGTACAGGAAAAACCATCTCTATAATCCAGGTGATTTAGTTTGGATTAATCTTAGCAGGGACAGGTTTCCACACAAAAAGTCACAGAAGCTATCTCCTAGATCAGACGGACCATTCAGGGTCTTAAAGCGCATCAATAACAATGCTTATCGCATCGAGTTGCCAGGAGATTATGGAGTATCAGCCACTTTTAATATTCCATATCTTTCACCTTATTTAGCAGATGACTTGCACGAAAATCCATCAGATTTGAGGGCAAATCTTCCAGAAGCCCGAGGAGATGATAGGAATCAGACTTTTCTAGGACCTATCACCAGGGCCCGAGCTAAGGGTCTCCAAAATCTAGTTATGAGGGTTTTGCTAGAGAAACCTAACCTTGAGAAGTCTAACTCACTTTCTACATCTTTTCACTATAATTTTGATGCATTTCAGCAGGTTCATTTGTCAGTCTTACAGGATGCAAAAACACCCTTATTACTGAGTGAATCAGGGTTGTCAACTGAAACTAATTCAAAAGCTTCTTGAAGATCGGCATCTTGAAGGACCATTTCTTTATATATTTACTCTTTTTATGAACTATTTTGGTTGTATTTTGGTTTTGGGACACTTTTATTTCCATGTAACTTTCATTTAGGGTTAGCCACCTTAAAAGTGGCAAACTTGTAATTTTGAGCACCTTTTTAACCATAGAAGTAGCAAGTATAAATACTTGCTTAAGAGAGGGTTTAGGGAGCTTATTTTTGCAGAACATATACCTCTTTTCACGTGTGAATTAGGGTTCATACCTTGGTTCCAACTCTTATCAATTTCAATTCCAAGACTTGAAATTGTGGCGAGTGCAACATCTTGAAATTATGAGTTATATCAATTTCATTTTGTTGTGATTTCTTTTCTTCTCTAGTGTGTTGTATCTAGGGTTGATTAGAGATAGTTCTTGGTCAGATTTACATCTTATTGTACACGAATTCTTGTGATTATTTGAAGTACTTATCATTTGATTTGGATCATCATTGAAAGTTTCCTTGAAAACGTGAATTTCACCATTTGGAAAAGGAATCTTACTTTACGGTTTTCTTTGTCAAATTGAGGCTTCATTTACGTGGATTATATGATATTAGAGTGTTATTAGAAACCATTTCCATTGTGGTATTCAGATTATATCATTAGTAGAATTGAATTTCATCATTTCAACATTAGGGTTCATTTGAAAAGTGCCATTTTGGGATCCGATTTTGCCTAGACTTGAGATATCTTTTCTTAAGTCTTTTGGATGTGTTTTAAAGTGTGATTAGGCACATCAACTAGTCACGGCAAGAACAAGGTAATTTTTCAAGCTCACACAATTGTTGAATTAACAACACTTCTATTCTTCTTTCCTCCACGAAAATTATTAATTACAAGATGATACAACAACCTTCCCAATCCAACTCCAACAAGCAGCAAATCAAATTTCCAACCAAGGTAATTTCGCAAGTCACAAACTACAACAACACAATTGCGGTTCAAAATTTGATTAACCCTAATTGAAGATGAATATCATAAAATCAAACAACCATAAATCCCTTCTCTCAACGTGTACTCTGATACCAAAAGATGATGTTCTCAAAACCACTTTGAAACACAATAAATTGACTCAAATAAAACAAGTCTCAAGTGATACGAACCATGCCTACGTGTGATGAAACCTAATACCAATACGTTCGGAATTGCAACCTAAGATGCCAAATAATCAAAGTGGAACCACGACCCGCTGCCTATAGACGAGGCAAGAACCTTGGTATGTTTTGTTGACGCCACAATTGGGATGAAAGACCGATTGATAAGTCTGGTTGAATGCCATGGAAGAAATCCGATAAGTTCAAGAAAAGTTCTTTAGAGAACCAAGAGAGGAATTCTCTCAAAATGTGTTATTCAATGTTGTATGAATGTTCTATCTTCTGTTTTCCAACCCTAGCAACTTATATTGGGGTTTACAACTCGTAATAACAAAATCCTAAAACGACATAACATCATAAAGTCACGGAAAAATAACAAATAGGCAATGAAAGTCGGCGGCGTAGGAGGCGGCATAGTAGCCGACGTAGGATGTACGCCGGGTATATAGGCCGGCGGCGTAGTCCCTCTGTCGTGCGTGAATTGCAACACCGGTTCAAGGCCGACAGCTTTGATCTCCTATGCTTTGCTCTCCTTGAATGAGTTGAACAAATGCAACGTCATTCTCATGGTTGCTTCACTCTTTTCCGGCTTCTTGGATATCCTTTATCAGCCCATTCAGTGCTTCCTTGAATTGTTTCGCTTAAGTTCTTGTGATCGGTTTAGGTGGCTGATACGATTCCAAGAGTGAAAATACGAGCACCAAAAAAGAGGAGGACATAGGCGTCGGGAGGACCTAAGGCGAAGTCCGACCAACCTTAAACCAGCCTTGTATAAAGGCCAGCCGAGTTCACTTCAAGGCCGTCGGCTTTAGTGCCGGCCTAAGTGAAGGCCGTTGGCTTTTGGTGCCGGCCTAAGTGAAGGCCGCCGGCCTTGAATGTTTTCGCAAAAATTTTTTAGGATGATATAAATAGGGTCCTTAGGGTTTTTCATGAGGGATGATCATTTTTGTTTTGTAAAACAGACACTTGAGTGGTGTGAGTCTTCTTTTGGAGATTTGAGAATATTGAGAATTGATTTTCACTATATTCGTATTGTTCTTATCAAATTCTTGGTTCATATAGAATTTGAGGCGAGCATCGTTATTGAATTCTTGGAATTCTTTAACCATAGTGATTGATTTATAGAACGCGGTTTCTATCGTTCTATGTTTTGATTGCGAAACAGTTTAATTTTATCATTCTTGGCATCTATAGATTGATAATTTTATCCATATCTTTGATTTTATGTGTTAGTACTAAAATCCAGAAAACCCTAAAAATTGGAGTTATTTGATTGTTGTTGACGATTTGGTTTGTGTGAAGGAATTAGAATCCGTTTTCGAAATCATTTAGTTTCAGCGAATCCGTTTCCGCATCATTTGGTATCAGAGCGAAGGTTAGATTCGTAAGGGTTGAGAGCGAAGGATTCCATCAGATCGTGGGTTAAATTGGTAAGGTTGTTGATTCTCAATTCAATTGTAGTTTTAATTCAATACTACTGTTGGTTGGGAAATTTGGAAATTTGTTTTGTGAATTGTATTGCTGTGAAATGGTGATTGGGTTGTAGTTGAGAATTGGGGTTTTTGCTGAATTCAGTTGTTGGGTGTTGAATTGCTGTGAAATTGGTGTTTAGGGCTGTTGTTGAGAAGTTGGTTTTCGGTAAATTTCTATTGCTGATTATTGAAGGATAGAGATGTCATCGCATGGAAGTGTTCATAACAACAACAATAGGAATGATGCTGATAATGGGGGTGAGGTTGTGACTAGGGCTGAGTTCAATCAAATCCAAGAAAATCTTAGATTGATTATGGAGAGATTGGAGGTTAGGGATAGAAGAAGCTATGGTGGTGCAGGAATTAGGAGGAGACACTCTAGTAGTGGAAGGAATAGGAGAGGAAACAATGTTGATAGGCGTAAAGGGATTGAAAACATCAAGCTTAAAATTCCACCTTTCACTGGTAGTAGTAAACCAGAGGAATTCCTAGAATGGGCGGCACAGGTTGAGAAGATATTTGACTGTTACGAGTAGGATGAGCGCATGAAGGTGAAAATGGCGTCTCTAGCATTCTCTGAATATGCTAGTTTGTAGTGGGATAAATTACAAGCTGAGAGACGTAGGATTGATGAGGAGAAAGTGCGTTCAAGGGCCTTGATGAAAAGGTTGATGAGACGTAGATTTGTGCCATACTACTATAAGCAAGAGATGTTGATGGAGTTGCAATCCTTGAGGCAGGGGAAGAAGAGCATAGAAGAGTATGTGAAGGAGTTTGAGACATTAGTGGCAAGATGTGATATCAGGGAAACATCAGATGAATCCATAGCTCATTTCATCAATGGGTTGAAGATGGACATTGCCAGTGTAGTGGAACTCCAGCATTATCAGACTCTTGAGGATGTGATTAAATTAGCTAGTCGGGTTGAGAGGCATCAGCGCAGGCGGGATCAAAGATGGCGGGTGATCGTTGCCAACCGTAGTTTTAATATTTATAATGCCTGTTCCTAATTCTAACTACGTTGCAATAGGCAAGTGTACCTACCGTGGACGTAATATAGTGTTAAGTACAGGGTCGTGCCACAGAGAGAAGGTTACTAATTACTAGTACTAGCTATTTCCCTATTATCTAACCGTTAAATTAAGATGAGGTGTATAAAAAATGAAAGTAGTCAACAATCTAAAATTTAAACTAAAGCTACTTCAACAACACAAGATTCAATCCTATAACAAAACAACCTAGATCTCATTATATACCTATATTGTCACATAAATCATTAGAAGCTAAGGATTAATGTTTCTAAGTTCCTAAGCTGTTAAGTTCCAAGAAGCAAGATAATTACTTTCTCAAGTAAATTACTTATCTAATCTTAGATTTATCAATTAGGATCTCTCCTCAATTAATAGCAATCTAGAATCGCATGAAGCATAAGAACTCGATTTGAATGAATGTTCAACAAAAGATTTTCGATATTCTATCTCTAGAAACACGAGCAAATCTCATCCAAAACATAAATCTGATCATAAAAGCTGTCGAGTCTAATTTTCTGCGTTCTTATTCCTAATCCGATCTAGACTAGACCCTATGCTCATCTAATGTAGATCCTCGACTTGAGTTAGGAATTTCGTTTGATTTTTGGAGTTGCCACCCAACTATCGTTGGGAAATATTGAATTAAGACTAAAGGAGCGGATTAGTCTTAATTTGGACCACTAGTCATCGTTATTTCCTCTTCTTATTTTTGAATAGAGGAAAAGGGAAAA
Source organism: Laguncularia racemosa (assembly GCA_037954665.1). Lineage (NCBI taxonomy): Eukaryota > Viridiplantae > Streptophyta > Magnoliopsida > Myrtales > Combretaceae > Laguncularia > Laguncularia racemosa. Next base: position 144,923 of record JBBMOL010000270.1, read on the forward strand.
CCAGAGTTTCTAAGTCCGAAGGCTAACCTATTAAAACCTTTACGGTTACCACCTAATCTCCTAAAATTGTTCCTCTTTATAAATGTGTTTTATTGTGTTTCTGTTACTTTTATTATGTTTTTGAATTATTTTAAGAAAAAGGATTTTTCATTCATTTTATGGGTTGACCCGGATGGGTGCCTACGTACCTGTTGGTCAGGATCAAACAAGCCGTAGTTCGCTTTTCTGAAAACCTTAAATGTGTTTGTGAATTTTATTTTTGAAATCTCTTTCGATTTATGTTTTTACCATTTTTGGGATTTTTCTAAAAATCTAAACGTAAGCTTAGTAATTTGATCTTTGAAAATGATTTTTAGGGAAAAACATCAATTTTTGATTTATTTGAGAAAAATGGTTTTTCTAAGTTGTAAGACTCATTTTTATGATTCTTTTGAATTTTTTATTATTTTTATGATTTTTTTAATAATTGTTTTGTGATTTTATGACTTTTATTATTTTTATGATTTTTGTTGATTTTTTTTATAATTTTTGAATTTTTGTTAAAAATTTTATCCTAAACTGTTATTTATTCTACTTTGAAATCTAAAATTTTATTATTACTTATTCTAATATTTTTATTATTTATCTACATTTTTATTATTATTTATTTTTCTTTTTATTTATTTATTTATTATTATTTTTTATTTTTTATTATTTTACTACATTATTAAATCCTAAAAATCTAATTTCTACATTTTCCTACTTATGGAAACTAAAATACAAACCAATAAATAAATAACTAACTAACTAAATAACAAATAATAAACAATAAATCATATCAATTCGGAATAAATAAATTAATTAAAATTTTTTTCGGAAAATCCGACTTACCTGGATCCGGGTCGGTGCGCGGGTCGAGTCGGTCGGGTAGAATCGGGTTGGATCGGTCGGATGCGGCAGCGCAGGATGCTCGTTACGGCGTTCCAGCGGTCTTTTATCGCGGGTGAGGTGTCAAATCCTAGCTTCTTGAGGGTGCTGAATCCAATGGGGGCGGTGGTTCACTCCTAGATCGCCTCCTGGTGATGGTTCAACTCTGGTCGGCAATCGCGATTTTGGGTCACCTCCGATTTGCACTCTTTTCTCACTTTCTCTCAATTATGATTCGTGTGTTGGCTTCCTCCCTTCGATTCCTATTTATAGGCACTTGAAACCGAGCTAGATAAGCTCAGATTTCCTCCGATCGAAGCTAATCGGATTTTCGGTTAAAAAAACCAACTCCGATTTGTGTAAATCCTTTGATTTGTTGTGATTTGATTCCAATTAGATAATGTTTATCTTATTTTTGTTAAAGATTTGTTGGATTTGTGCAAAAAATCGAATCGAAATGGCCGAAATTCGAATTTTCTCTTCTGCCGGCGATCTCGGACCCGAGGTAGAAGACGATCACGTGCCCGGCGCGTACGCTCTCTCCAGCCAATCAAATGCTGCTATGTGTCCTCGGTAAATGAAAAAATCGCAAAACGCGGAAACTGCTTCCCCGCATTTCAAACCAGCGACCTCGCACCCGTACACACCCGTTTAGCCACGGCTCAGACCAGTTGAGCTAGCTTATTTTCCTGATTTTGTTTATTTCGCAAATTGCTTATATGCAATGCGATTTTTTTATTTTTTTGTATTTTTTGAAATTTCAAAAATTTGTAAAAATTATTTATTTTTTATTATTGCCATTTCTAAAATAATTTTTCAAAATTGATGTTTTTTCCTATTTATTTTTATTTTTTTGAATATTTTAAATTATTTATGCAAAATTAGGGAAAAATTAGAAAAATTGGAAAAAATTGAAAATTGATTATTATTAATTATTATTCATTCTTAGGGCAAAAATGGGATGTTTACAGCTGCCCCTCTTTGTAGTAAAGTTTGAAAAACTTAACTACAAAGACTAAAAGGAAGACGCCATTTTTTGCCTCTTAAATAGATAACGCCTTGGTTTGGCTGGTTACCTGGCATTTGGTTTTTGGCAGGAAAATGCTCCAAGAGCTAATAATCCCACGATTTAAGATGGTCCTAACAATTTAGAGTAATGTTCCCTCCCCAAAAAAGTGCTTTATGGGCTGACTAATTGGCGATAGAAAACACTTCAAGAATTGTGTGGAAGAAATGATGATAGGAAGCGTCTTATCAGACTAGCAACCTTGGAAAGAAAATTTACTTAGGAAGCGCCCTTATGAGCTGGTTACCTGTCAACAGAAGCGTCTTGTTAGACTTGCAACTGTTTGGAAGAATATTTCCGAAAAGTGCCCCAAGAGCTGACTAATCGGGAGAATCTAGGAAAGTGCCCCTCATGGGCTGACTAACCTTAAGATAGATTTTTAGGAAAGTGCCCATCCTGGGCTGACTAACCTATGGTAGGATGTCTCAAAAAGTGCCCTTATGAGCTGACCTTGAGAACGGATTTTTAGGAAAGTGCCCATCTTGGGCTGACTAACCTATGATAAAATTGATTGAACTGTCTCAAAAAGTGCCCTTATGAGCTGATCTTGAGAACAGATTTTTAGGAAAGTGCCCATCTTGGGCTGACTAACCTATGATAGAGTTGTCTCAAAAAGTGCCCTTATGAGCTGACCTTGAGAACAACTTTTTAGGAAAGTGCCCATATTGGGTTGACTAACCTATGATAAAATTGATTGAATTGTCTCAAAAAGTGCCCTTATGAGCTGACCTTCAGAACATATTTTTAGGAAAGTGCCCATCTTGGGCTGACTAACCTATGATAAAATTGATTGAACTGTCTCAAAAAGTGCCCTTATGAGCTAACCTTGAGAACAGATTTTTAGGAAAGTGCCCATCTTGGGCTGACTAACCTAAGATAAAGATGATATCTCAAAAAGGTGCCCCCTGTGAGCTAACCTTTAGAGAGGATGTTTAGGAAAGTGCCCCTCTTAGGCTGACTAACCTATTAAAAGGAATGTTTAGACAAGTGCCTGATAGAGCCATTTTATACTCAATCTTTATAGTATAAATTGTGTTAAATTATTATTGATTTTATAGAAATCATAAGGAAATGGTACTTTAATTCTATCATCGTGATAAATCAGGTTAAATGGAGTTAAGGATGCTAATTCAAGTATTTTAGAGAAGTCATCTACAACTTGGATCAAGACAAGGAATTACACCACCGGAGGAAGCACGGTTTGAGGCACGGCCAAGGTTCAAACCGTGTTACACACTGGATAAGAAGGCGAAAATGAGGACTTTGAACAGAGAGAGACACGGCTTAAGGCACGGCCGTGGTGGAAGCCGTGGGAGAAACTGTGCTTGGAGCAGTGGTGGAAGCTAGGTGTGCCAAGGAGAAGAAAGTGTGGAACATCAACCAGATGAAGGCACGGCTTGAAATCTAGCCGTGGGTGTAACCGTGGTACACACTGGACACGAATGAAGACTTGAAGATTATGCACAGATGAAGGCACGGCTTGAAATCTGGCCGTGTGTGTAACCGTGGTTCACACTGGGCGCGGATGAAGACTTGAAGAATATGCACAGAGGATGGCACAGCTTGACCCACGGCCGTGTGGTAAAGTGTGCCAGGCAGACGAATCTTCACTTCTCGAAATCTACTTGGAAAAGGAAAGATATTTTCGTATTTTGCTAGCAAAAGATCACATGCTATCCATCTAATAATATAAATAGAGCCAACCCTAGAGGGTTAGGGCAACCTTTTGAACTTTTGATCTTGGAATCTTGGATCTTGAAGAAGGAAACGCGGAGGCAGAGCAGGCAACCGGGTTCATTATGTTTCTATCTTTTATTTTCGTTTTATTGATGAACATGAGTAGCTAAGCTACTTTTCTAGCCAAAGGGTCATAGATGTTTAATTCTCCACGAATTGTGAGGTCTAATTGACTTGTATTTATTCTATTCTTTGCTTTCGGGTATTCATATATCTTCTGATCGTTTTGTCATTATTATCTTTGTTGATTGGTATGAATAGAGCTCTTCTACTCAATTAGCAAGTTAATATATTGTCAACTAGCACGTCAAATCCGTAATTGTTTGATTGTTCTAGTCTTAGTGACGCAATAACATGTTTGGTTATAAAAGAGATGATCGAATTCATGTTATGGAGGTGTGTGATCATGTTTAAATAGGTTATCTTATAATCTACTGGCATGAATTGGTGGTCTCTCTAGATCTTAATGCTATTGATAGATTAAATCCTAAGCGCTTGTCTAAGGGTTGTTTAATCAATAAGAGAAATAATTCAAAGCGCTTGTCTGAGGTTATCGAGGAAGTAAGGAGAGATAGGTTGTTAGAGCTTGTTAGTAACCATAACCAATTTATCTAGGAACAAGAATAGAGAACATTTGCATCGATGATCAATTCCTAGAATTAAACCATCTTGATTCCTTTGGCTAGGCTTTTTATCAATATACAACTTTCTTATCTTGTTTTAACTTTATTCGATTCACAAACCAAACCCCCCATTTTCCTTTTCCTTTTTATTCTCCTTGAATAGAAATAAGTTTAACCAATCTCTGTGGATTCGACCCTACTCACCACTGTATGCAAATCATATAATTGTCTAGGAGTAGGTTTTATTTTTGTTGGATTCGACACCCATCAAATTTTGGCGCCGTTGCCGGGGATTGGTGTCAAATTTATTTCTATTCTTGTATGACTCGTTCTTCTCAGACAAGTGAACTAATTTATAATCCGGAGATTGAGAAGACTCTAAAAAGACTACGACAAGAAGCTAGATCATCCACTAGACCGAACTTAGTATCGGACTTGTCTGATTCATCCCTTGATTTTGAAAAAGAGGACGACATGGAAAATCTCGAGAGAACCTTAAGGGAGTTGGCTGCACCGGATGTGAATCAACAACCACTTTGTATTCACTATCCCGAACTAGCCGTGGAATTCGAGTTGAAATCTGGGTTAATACATCTGCTACCCACCTTTCATGGTCTTGAGAATGAAGATCCTCATAAGCATTTGAAAGAGTTCCATATAGTGTGTTCTAGTATGAGGCCGCAAGTAATAATCGACGATCAAATCAAGCTACGCGCTTTTCCATTTTCTTTAAGTACTAAAGCTAAAGATTGGTTGTTTTATTTGCCTCCAGGTTCTATAACCACATGGACTGATATAGTGAGACTCTTCTTGGAAAAATTCTTCCCCGCATCCAGAGCCGCTGGTATAAGAAGAGAAATTTGTGGTATAAAACAAAGGGACACCGAGACTCTTCATGAGTATTGGGAGAGGTTCAAGCAATTGTGTGCAAGCTGCCCACAACATGGGATATCTGAACAACTCCTTATCTAATACTTCTACGAGGGCCTACTTCCGATGAAAACAAAGATGATGGATGTTGCAAGTGGAGGCGCCATAGTAAACAAAACCCCTGGTCAAGCTAGGGAATTGATCTCCATTATGGCTGCCAATTCGCAACAATTTGGGTATAGGCATGATACGTCTTCAAGGAAGGTAAATGATGTAAATGTGTCTAACCTTGAACATCAAATTTCTAATCTTACCTCCCTTGTGCAGCAGCTAGCTCTTGGGAATACCCAACAGGTGAAAGCTTGTGGAATTTGTGCTGCTCCTAGTCATCCGACCGACATGTGCCCCACATTGCAAGATGACAACCATGAACACGCCAATGCTGTAGGCGGATTTCCAAGACAACCGCAAAGGAAGTATGACCCCTACTCGAATACTTACAATCCTGGATGGAGGGATCATCCTAACTTCCGATATGGCAATAACTCTCAACATTTCCAACAATTCCAGCTAAAGCCATCACACCACGTACCCCAAGCTCCTTCCACTTCAGGTATGCCCCTTGAGGATATTGTTAAGTCTCTAGCTGTGAATACCAAACAATTTCAGGAGGAAACAAAACAAAGCATTCAAAACTTGGAGAATCAGGTAAGCCAACTTGCTTCAGCCGTAAACAGGTTAGAAACTCAAGGTAAGTTACCTTCTCAAACTATTACAAACCCGAAGCAAAGCGTTAATGCAATTACCTTGAGAAGTGGAACAGAATTGCAGGGATCAAATAAGAAAGGACATCTGTCTAATCTTGAGAAAGAGACCAAGAAAGAGATTTCGACTCCGAGCCAGCAGGGCGACCGGATTAGCAAGTCTCTAGTTGAGCCATCGAAGGTCACATTGATACCACCTCCTTTCCCCTCCAGATTGGCGAAATCCAAGAATGAAGCGGAAGGAAAAGAGATTCTAGAAACTTTTCGCAAAGTCGAGGTAAATATTCCTTTGCTTGATGCAATTAAGCAAATACCGCGCTATGCTAGATTTCTCAAAGACTTGTGCACTAACAAAAGAAAGCTGAAAGGTAATGAAAAGATTAGTGTGAGTGAAAATGTTTCAGCTATTATTCAGAAGAAGCTTCCTCCTAAATGCAAGGATCCAGGTATGTTTACTATTCCTTGCAAAATAGGTAATCTTGGAATCGCTAAAGCCATGTGTGATCTAGGAGCTTCTATCAATGTCATGCCTTTGTCTGTTTATCAACGTTTAAATGTTGGTCCTTTAAAGGAAACGGGCATTATTGTTCAACTTGCTGATAGGTCTAATGTTTATCCTGAGGGAGTTCTAGAGGATGTTTTAGTTCAAGTCAATGGGTTGGTTTTTCCTGCTGATTTTTATGTGCTTGACATGGAGGATAGTGATTCTCATACTTCATCACTGATATTATTAGGGCGACCATTCCTTAAGACTTCTAAAACAAAAATCGATGTAAATGATGGCACCCTCACTATGGAATTTGATGGTGAAGTGATTAAATTTAACATTTATGATGCCATGAAACATCCTAATGATATCTCTCCTATTTTTGTTACGGATGTTATTAACCCATCACCACAGGCACCAAGGCTGGAATCAAAATCCATATCCGAATATTTAACCGGGAACGTCTAGCTAAAGACGTTAAAGAAAGGCGCTTCATGGGAGGCAACCAATGTAAAAAAAAAAAAAAAAGTTTTGTTTTGCATTAGTTTTGGTTTGTTTTAGTTTAGTGTGTTTTGATTTTAGTGTAGTTTTGAACTCTTTGGATCGGCTGCAGCAAGGATACATATCATTAGATGACACTTTCCAGAGCTTAAAGGGAGCACTCCAATACCAGGGAAGTACCAATATTTCCTTTCTCTTATTCTCTAATGTCCTTTGTGTTGTTAATTCCTCTTCAATTGTGCTGAATTAGGAACAGTGAGGACATTGTTCAAGCTAAGTGTGGGGGAGAGGATAATAAAATATAGAGAATAGAGAACTAACTTATACTCTGAATGTTTGTCCTTAAGCAATTTTAAGCCAAATTTCTTCAAAATTATCATGAAATCTAGAGATTATGCTAAATGTTGTAATAAGCATCTACAAAATGTGAAATTGACTTGTTCAAATGTTTTACTCACCCACTGCTGTGATTAGAATACATGGTTAAAATTAAGTAGTGAAATCTTTAAGAAACAAATTTACCTTGTATTTAGCTTTAGAATTGGAAGTCTAAGAGTAGGTCGAGTCCTTAAGTGAAAAATAAACAAGTTTACTTCTAGGTTATATTAGCTACTATATACTCTTTGAAAAAAGAAAAAAAATCAAAATCAAGCATAGCCATTACTCCAATGATTCAAGTAATTGAGTTAAGAGTATTCAAACTTGAATGTTAGCGTGAGGAAGAGTCCGTAGGGGTATCTCAAAACCCGGTCACTTGAGTGATGAGCTCGAGATGTGCCGACTCAATGAACTCACTATAACAATAAGGGCGAAAAAAGGCGAAAGTTCATGAAAAGAAGCGGGCAAAAACCCGTCAAAACAGATGCTTGAATAAATCAAAAGAACATGAATGTAAGCATTCATTGAATAAAACAAAACTAGAAAAGGGAGAAAATCTATGGAAAGAGTTGATACTATATGCTTTTACTTTATGTTGCAAGGATTATATGTTTGCTAATGTACAATGAAGTTTAATTGGGTGTTTTTCCTTAGTGGATTAAGTATTTACTTTTGGAATAAAAATTCTTTTGCTAAACATGAGGATTAAAGTTTGTTTTGTTTAGATTAGCTATTGAATTTTGTCCATAGTAATTTGATCACAGGAAACCAGTTTGGTTGAAGTAGTAGACATTAAATTACAAGTCATGAATTACAAATGAATAGATGCTTGGAATGATGAAAAGAAAGCTTGTATAATTTATGACAGATTTCTCAATTGATTTGATGCAATTGCTTGAGGACAAGCATGAGTTTAAGTGTGGGGGAATTTGATAGAGCCATTTTATACTCAATCTTTATGGTATAAATTGTGTTAAATTATTATTGATTTTATAGAAATCATAAGGAAATGGTACTTTAATTCTATCATCGTGATAAATTAGGTTAAATGGAGTCAAGGATGCTAATTCAAGTATTTTAGAGAAGTCATCTACAACTTGGATCAAGACAAGGAATTACACCACCAGAGGAAGCACGGTTTGAGGCACGGCCAAGGTTCAAACCGTGTTACACACTGGACAAGAAGGCGAAAATGAGGACTTTGAACAGAGAGAGACACGGCTTAAGGCACGGCCGTGGTGGAAGCCGTGGGGGAAACTGTGCTTGGAGCCGTAGTGGAAGCTAGGTGTGCCAAGGAGAAGAAAGTGTGGAACATCAACCAGATGAAGGCACGGTGATGTGCCTAATCACACTTTAAAGCACATTCAAAAGACTTAAGAAAAGATATCTCAAGTCTAGGCAAAATCAGATCAAAAAAATGGCACTTTTCTAGTGAACCCTAATGTTGAAATGATGAAATTCAACCTACTAATGATATAATCTGAATACCACAATGGAAATGGCTTCTAATAACACTTCTAATATCATATAATCCACGAAAATCAAGCCTCAATTTGACAAAGAAAACTGTGAAGGAAGATCCCTTTTCTAAATGGTGAAATTCACGCTAGCAAAGAAATCCTTAATGAAGAATTGAATCAACTTGATAATTCTTTCAAATAATCAAATGAATTCGTGTACAATAAGATGTAAATCTGACCAAGAACTATCTCTAATCAACCCTAGATACAACACACTAGAGAGGAAAAGAAATCACAACAAGTAGGAATTGATATAACTCAAAAATTCCAATTGTTGCACTCGCCACAATTTCAAGTCTTGGAATTGAAATTGATAAGAGTTGGAACCAAGGTATGAACCCTAATTCACACGTGAAAAGAGAGTGTATGTTCTGCAAAAATAAGCCCCCTAAACCCTCTCTTAAGCAAGTATTTATACTTGCTACTTCTAGGGTTAAAAAGTGCTCAAAATTACAAGTTTGCCACTTTTAAGGTGGCTAACCCTAAATGAAAGTTACATGGAAATAAAAGTGTCCCAAAACCAAAATACAACCAAAAATAGTTCATAAAAGAGTAAATATATAAAGAAATGGTCCTTCAAGATGCCGGTCTTCAAGAAGCTTTTGAATCAGTTTCAGTTGACAACCCTGATTCACTCAGTAATAAAGGTGTTTTTGTATCCTGTAAGACTGACAAATGAACCTGCTGAAATGCATCAAAATTATAGTGCAAAGATGTAGAAAGTGAGTTAGACTTCTCAAGGTTAGGTTTCTCTAGCAAAACCCTCATAACTAAATTCTGGAGACCCTTAGCTCGGGCCCTGGTGATAGGTCCTGGAAAAGTCTGATTCCTATCACACGGCTTGAAATCTAGCCGTGGGTGTAACCGTGGTACACACTAGACACGAATGAAGACTTGAAGATTATGCACAGATGAAGGTACGGCCTGAAATTTGGCCGTGTGTGTAACCGTGGTTCACACTGGGCGCGGATGAAGACTTGAAGAATATGCACAGAGGATGGCACAGCTTGACCCACGGTCGTGTGGTAAGGTGTGCCAGGCAGACGAATCTTCACTTCTCGAAATCTACTTGGAAAAGGAAAGATATTTTCGTATCTTGCTAGCAAAAGATCACATGCTATCCATCTAATAATATAAATAGAGCCAACCCTAGAGGGTTAGGGCAACCTTTTGAACTTTTGATCTTGGAATCTTGGATCTTGAAGAAGGAAACGCGGAGGCAGAGCAGGCAACCGGGTTCATTATGTTTCTATCTTTTATTTTCGTTTTATTGATGAACATGAGTAGCTAAGCTACTTTTCTGGCCAAAGGGTCATAGATGTTTAATTCTCCACGAATTGTGAGGTCTAATTGACTTGTATTTATTCTATTCTTTGCTTTCGGGTATTCATATATCTTCTGATCGTTTTGTCATTATTATCTTTGTTGATTGGTATGAATAGAGCTCTTCTACTCAATTAGCAAGTTAATATATTGTCAACTAGCACGTCAAATCCGTAATTGTTTGATTGTTCTAGTCTTAGTGACGCAATAACATGTTTGGTTATAAAAGAGATGATCGAATTCATGTTATGGAGGTGTGTGATCATGTTTAAATAGGTTATCTTATAATATACTGGCATGAATTGGTCGTCTCTCTAGATCTTAATGCTATTGATAGATTAAATCCTAAGCGCTTGTCTAAGGGTTGTTTAATCAATAAGAGAAATAATTCAAAGCGCTTGTTTGAGGTTATCGAGGAAGTAAGGAGAGATAGGTTGTTAGAGCTTGTTAATAACAATAACCAATTTATCTAGGAACAAGAATAGAGAACATTTGCATCGATGATCAATTCCTAGAATTAAACCATCTTGATTCCTTTGGCTAGGCTTTTTATCAATATACAACTTTCTTATCTTGTTTTAACTTTATTCGATTCACAAACCAAACCCCCCATTTTCCTTTTCCTTTTTATTCTCCTTGAATAGAAATAAGTTTAACCAATCTCTGTGGATTCGACCCTACTCACCACTATATGCAAATCATATAATTGTCTAGGAGTAGGTTTTATTTTTGTTGGATTCGACACCCATCAGTGCCCAACTATGGGCTGACTCATCTTGTGCTTCTGAATATGCTTTCTACTGACTGAGCTGAATGATGTGATGCCTTTCATGATATGATGATAGTTATTTATTTTAACATGCTTGTCAGTTTATCGTGGATAGTAACCAAACAACCGAACCCTCGGGCTGGTTTGCTTCTGCTTCTCTTCTTCTTTTCTTGACTCGGGGTTGAAAATCTTGATGTGCTTCCTTTCTTTATGCACATGGCTCTTTTGATGGTAATGTTACTCTACTAATGCACTATGTTCTAATGCTCAAAAGTAGATAGAATTATATCACAAACTATATTAAGATTCATTATCATTTTAGTATTTATCTTTCATTGGTGAAGTGGTGAGTAATGTGTTTAGGAGTATTTGTGGTGATGGGAATTGATTTGGATTATCGACCATTCAGGAATATTAACTTTTCTTGTAAAAAGTAAAAACTCGACTTAACGAAATTTGTATCGAATGTTGTCTTCCATAAACATTGGCAAAATTTCAATTCCCTTGCCTAAGGATAGTACATCTTTATAGCATCTATGTTAATGGGGTCTCTCAATTCTGGACCATCCATCCGAGTCAATATCAGAGCACCTCCTGACAAAACCTTTTTCACTACATAGGGGCCTTCATAGTTTGGGGTAAATTTCCCTCTGGAGTCTTGGGCATTTGGGAGAACCTTCTTTAGTACCAGATCCCCCTCCTTGAAGTATCGAGGTCTCATCTTCTTGTTAAACGCTTGGGCCATTCTTTGTTGGTAACACTAGCCATGACATAGTGCGGTAAGCCTTCTTTCATCAATCAGATTCAGCTGATCAAGCCTCTTCTTTACCCAGTCTGATTCGGTTAACTGATTTTCCGACAAGATTCTGAATGATGGTATCTCAACTTCAATTGGTAGCACTGCTTCCGTACCATATACTAATGAGTAAGGGGTAGCTCCTGTAGATGTTCTTATTGAAGTCCTCTAAGCCATAAGAGTAAACGGCAACATTTCGTGTCAATCTTTGTAAGTTGTTGTCATTTTCTCGATGATCTTTTTGATATTTTTGTTGGCTGCTTCTACTGCCCCATTCATTTGAGGTTGGTAGGGAGTTGAATTTCTGTGGTTTATGTGGAATTGTTGACATAAACCTGTCATCGATTTGTTGTTGAGATTGGTACCATTGTTGGTGATGATGGACTCAGGAACTCCATATCGAGCTATTATGTCCCTTTTCAAGAAGCGGACTATTATCCCTTTTGTGACATTGGTATATGATGAAGCTTCTACCCATTTGGTGAAGTAATCAATCGCTACCAGTATAAATCTATGGCCGTTGGATGCTATTGGAGTGATAGGGCCTATTATGTGGATTCCCCACATGGAGAATGGCCATGGTGCTGATAACAAGTGTAGCTAGTTGGGCGGAGCATTTATCCAGTTTGCGTAGACTTGACATAGATGACAGTGCTTGACATATTTTATGCAATCTGATTCCATGGTCAACCAATAATATCCTAACCTCATGATTTTTCGGGTCAACATGTAGCCATTCATATGAGGTCCACATACTCCCTCATGTACTTCCTTCATCAGTTCGCATGCTTCATTTTTGTCCACACATCTCAACAAGGTGGTATCAAATGATCTCTTGTAAAGTATGGACCTACTTAATAGGAAATGGCTTGCTAACCTTCTGAGTGTTCTTTGGTCATTCTTGCTAGCCATTTCGGGGTATTTACTTTCTTGGAGGAAGGTCTTGATGTCGTGATACCAGGGCTTGTCATCTTGTACTTTTTCAATGGTTAAACAGTAGGCGGGCCGACTTTCGATGTCTATTTTCATCGGTTGAACTTCGGCTCCCCCTGTTATCTGGATCATAGATGCTAGTGTGGCTAGTGCATCTGCAAACTGATTCTGAGTTCTCGGGATGTATGTGAAAGTGATTGCCTTGAATTCTTCAATTAGCTCTGTCAAGTGTTGATGATACGGTACCAGTTTGGGGTCTTTAGTCTTGTATTCCCCTCTTGTCTGTAGTATGATGAGCGACGAGTCCCCGTATACTTCTAACTCGCAGATTCCCATTTAGCAGGCCATTTTGAGGCCAAGAATACATGCTTCATATTCTGCGATATTATTGGTATGGGGAAATGTAAGTCTCGTCGCTGCAGGGAATTGAGTGCCGTTTGGGGATATCAATACTGCCCCAACCCCACAACCGAATACATTGGCAACTCCATCGAAAAACAGTTTCCATTTAGCATTCTGCTCTATCCCAAAGTCTTCTACTGACGTATCTTCTACTGTCAGTATATTCTCATCCGGAAATTGGGCCTGTAGTTCTTGGGAATCTGTCTCGACAGGGTGTTCCGCCAATTGGTCGGCTAAGGCTTGCCCTTTCATCGAGTTCTGATTTATGTATGTGATGTCGAACTCGGATAGGAGCATTTTCCACTTAGAGATTCTCCCTATCAAGGCTGGTTTCTCTGCCAAGTATTTCAAGGGATCATGTCTTGTCAGCAGCTCGATATGGTAGTAAAGGGTGTATTGCCTTAATCGATGCATGACCCAAATTAGAGCACAACACGTCTTCTCCACCTCTGAGTACCTCTGTTCCCCATCTGTGAACTTCTTGCTCAGATAATATATGGAACGCTCTCTTCCCTCGTCATTTTTCTGCCCAGCACACATCCCATGGATTCAGGGAGTATAGTGAGGTATAAGAATAAGGGCTTTCCTTGCTTCAGGACTATCAAGACCAGAGGTTTTATAAGATAGTCTTTGATTGTCTTGAATGCCTCTTCGCATTCGTCGTCCCATTCTATTGTGGCGTTCTTCTTCAACAGACGGAATAATGGCCGGCATTTGTCGGTGAGCCGTGAGATAAAACGAGCTATATAATTTAATCTTCCTAGTAAGCTTCTCACTTCTTTAACGGAGCGTGGGGAAGGTAACTCTAATATAGACTTTACCTTATCAGGGTCGATTTTAATCCCTTCCTGGCTTATGACAAACCCTAACAATTTCCCCGTTGTGACCCCGAAAGTGCATTTCTCTGGGTTTAACTTGAGCTGAAATTTTCTCAGTCGTTTAAACAATTTCCTCAGGATATCTATATGGCTTTCTCCTTTTTTGGATTTGGCTATCATGTTGTCGACATATACTTCAACCTCTCGATGCATCATGTCGTGAAGTATTGCGACCATAGCTCTCTAATACGTTGCCCCGGCATTTTTCAAACCGAAGGGCGTGACTTTGTAACAGAAAGTTCCCCATGTTGTGATGAAAGTCGTTTTGGTTTTATCTTCCTCAGCCATTTTTATTTGATTATATCCTGAGAAACCGTCCATGAATGAGAAAAGATGGTTTCCCGCAGTGTTGTCTACCAGAACATCAATGTGAGGTAGGGGGAAGTTATCCTTTGGCGTGGCTTGGTTTAAGTCCCAGAAGTCTACGCATACGCATACTTTTCCATTTTTTTTCATGACGGGGACTATATTTGCTACCCATTCTGGGTAGTCGGATACTTCAATGAACCATACCTCTAGCAGTTTCTTGACTTCTTCTTTGATTTTTAGTAAGATGTCCGGCTTAAATCTTCTCAGTTTTTGTTTTTTAGGCTTGACATCTTCCCTTGTGGGAAGCCTGTGAACTACTATTGACTGGTCTAGCCTTGGCATGTCACCATATGACTAGGCAAACACATCTGCATATTCCGTTAATAGCTCGGTTATCTCACGTTTTTGCTCGGCACTCAAACTAGTCCCGATTTTGAGGTTCTTAGGGTTTTCCGTGCTTCCTAGATTTACTGTCTCCACAGGCTCGTCGATCAAAATTCCGCTTTGTTCATGTTTTTGCCAATTTTCTTGTATTATTTCGTGGTCTAAGATATCGCCTTCAACAACTGACCCAGCAACGTTGGAAACGATATCAGCATTTTTATTTTCTACCTACGCGAAATATCCCTGATGTTTGATGGTAGGAGATCTGAATAACATAAAAGTGAAAGCATATATAAGATGAAAACAAACTGTAATTGAATTTGATAAAGAGTCTCAATAAAATTTGCTTAATAATTTTTCTCTACTTTTGAGCTAACCTAGCGCTACTGATAGGATAACAAAACCAATTGTTCAGAGCCGGATGCTGGTTGGACGTGCGGGGGGTTGATTTCCCTTGGCTGTCGTCCTCTTCGTTCACCTGAAGCTCTTGAATGATGTTTACCTTCCGGAAAGATTGTTGGAGAGGTGGGATGCACATCTGGGTGTCGATCGGCTTCCCCTTCATTTAACCTTTGACACCTCTTGCTTGCGCTTCTTCTACGGCCATAGGAATGTACCCCAGTCCAAACGTCTCGTGCTGCCCCTCTTTAAACTGACGGCCCTCCTTACTAGTCACCATGTTCACTTCATTGAAAATCCGCAGCCCCAGGTCTTCTGAACCTTCTTCCCCAATATAAGGTATGGCAGTCTCTTTGTATATGGCGTAATCTTGTTCGCCCAATACTGTAACTATCTACCCGCTTGCAATGAACTTGACCTTTTGGTGGAGACTAGAGGGGATGGCTCCAGCAACATGTATCCAAGGTCGTCCCAAAAGTAAGTTGAAAGACCTTGGGATGTCGAGGACCTGGAAAGCGATGTGGAATACTTGTGGACCAATTTCTACTGGTAGGCTCACTTCCCCCACTATGTCTCTTTTTGATCCATCGAAAACTCTGACCACCGTGGAGCTAGGTCTTATGTTGCTTAGATCGACCCCAAACAAGTTGAGCGTTGCCAATGGGCAAACGTTGAGGGATGATCCGTTGTCAATGAGTACCCGGGAGACAATGGTGTCATTGCACCTGACCACTATGAATAATGGTTTGGTATGTTGGTCTCCCTCATCTCCTAGCTCTTCCGGAGAGAAAGATATCTGGTCCATTGTAAAGATGGAGTCCGCCACGTGACCTATTTTGTCCGTAGCGATGCCCTATGGGACCTGAATCTGTTTTAGCACTTTAAAGAGTGCTTCCCTATGGGGCTCGGATGTTGTGAGAAGACCCATGAGTGATATTTGTGCTAGAACTTTATTTAATTGTTCCATGATCTTGTATTCACTAGCCTTGACCATCTTTGTAAATGCAGCAAGTCCCCCTTCCTCTTCTTCTCCTTTTTCCATGTTGGGCTCTTCAGTCGGGCCTTTATACTTTGGATCGTATAATCTCCCAGAGGGGTAATGCCTCCTACCGTAGGAGGCCGCTCTTGTTCGAGGGCCCGATAGTCGAATGGTGCAGCCTTGTAATTCTCTGTCGGTATCGGGACATTGAATACATATCTTTTTCTTGGGATTTGTACCTCAGCTGATTGTCCTCATAGCACTGTATAATCCTGGGCTTCGGATGAGAATTGATCATGTTTATAGCCTTCCCTTCTTCCTTTGACGGGTTGTCTTCCTTCTCAAATTCCGGCCTCTATCTACTAGGCGGCCCCTGCTCGGTCGGGATATAAGAATAGTTTACCAAATACTGAAATCTCCCATGTGATTTTCCCGAAGTGCCGACCGTTGGTTCTCCGGCTAACCACCTTCTTTTAATGTGTGCCTTTGGTGTTTCTTCTGGAGCTTGGTGGGATTGCTTCTTCTGTTGCTCCGTCGGATTCTACTTAGGGGCCTCTTTGGGAGTCGACTCCTCAGATATGATCATATTAATGGTGGGCTTGTGATTAGGCAGTGGGTTGGTGTTGACATTGGGTGCTGGGGCATTCACGAAATCCAGCTGGATGATGCCTGCATCAATTAAGTCTTGGATCTTGTGCTGGAGCCTCCAGCACCTATCTGTAGAATGCCCCTCCTGACCCATGTGGTAGTCACATTTGAGGTTTGAGTCGAAGTTCTTGGGCCTGTACCGGTCATTGGGGAGCTCAAAACTGATCAAGTTGTCTGCCCTCAACCAAGTGAAGACCTGACTCAGCAGTACGGGGATTGGAGTGAACTGCCTTGGGGCCCTGGCGGCCTAGGCGTGACCTGTCGTGGGTTGTTGTGTTGGGATATTCGTGGTCTGGAATGTCACACGAGTCCTAGATTTTTCTGCCTTACCGGAGTGGACTGTGCTGACAGTGGACTCTTTAGCTCTGTTTCCTCCTAAAGGCCTTTGTGTCGGTGTGACCCTAGGAGGCTCCATTGTTTGGAGTCTGCCGGTGGTGATGGCATTCTCAATCCTGCATCCTGCAGCCACTACCTCTGCAAAACTGGATGAGGTCTGGCCTACCAGGTGTGAAAAGTAGGTCTTGTCCAGGGTATTGACAAATATGGATGTCAATTCCTTCTTAGATATCGGGATTGCTATCCTGGCGGCCTGGGCTCTCCAGCTTTGAGCATACTCCTTGAATGGCTCAGCATGTCTTTTTTGGAGACTCCCCAGGTCGATTACAGATGAGGCGACTTCAATATTGAACTTATATTGGTCATAAAATGCCCGGGCTAGCTTCTCCAAGTGTTGATAATGTTTTCTTGGGTTGGCTAAGTGTTGCACAGGAGGCAATGCTTTTAGTTAAGAGGTGAACCTGGGCAGCCAGCTGTTGGACTGTTTGTTCTAGGGACATGATCCTAGAGTCCGAGGCAGCTTTAGCATTGGCGTTGTTGCGGTTGTCGCTACTATTGGCCATTCTTGTTCTTGAGCACGTGAGAACTGGACTTCTAGGAGGGTTCGGTTGCTTGGAAGCTATTTTGATACCTGGATGCGCATTTTTGTTTTTATTTTAGTGCAATGAATATGCATGTGTCACACGGATTCTAAAAATAAAAGGGTTGACAATTGATTGACGATGTAATATTGAAAATTTTGGAGTTCAATAATAAAGATTAAAATAAGGATCTATTTCCTAGCTCTTTTAGTCTTCTGTTGTGGAGGTCAGACTTCCATTGATGATAGTTCTAATTCTTTGACTTTGGCTTGGTCTTCTCCAATTGTGCTTCCAAGGCCTTGTTCCTTTGGTCGGATTCTTTGAAACGTCCCTTCCAGATGTCTTTCTTATGATATGCAGCTTCAAAATATACTTCCATGCGGCCTTGACTTGCCCAGGTAGATTTCTGTCTCTGGATTGATCTTGTTGGTCTTGGTTAGGTGACGTCTGGAACTCGGTATGTTCTTTCCCCTTTCTGGTAGAGCTGGCGGATTACAAATCTCTGGTGGCTCGGTGTTTTCCACTTCGCCATCTAATTCCGAGGTCCACATTCGGGCTTTCAATTCTGGCCTCCCAAAGTGCTTTGACCTCTACCAACTTAGCAAAACTTCTCGGCTACCAACAGGTTCGGATCTTAGTATTCAAAGGTGACTGCTTCCAGTGAGGGCGATAAACTATATCTTGGATGGTACCAAACTGGCGGACCACTGAGTTGGGGTGATATCCAATACATCCGTGATTCGATTTAAAGGTACTGCTTGGAAGTTTCTGAGGTCAAGATGATTTTGTCACAGCAACTCCCCCTGGTGTCCACAGAATATCTCAGCACTGAAACTTCTAAGTACCTCTCCCCAATGTGGCTGGTAAGGTGTCGGGTAGCTTCACCTTTCTATACATGAGTTACGAGACCCACCTGCTGGGCTAAGGTTTTTTTGGACCATGTTCAGCCGAAGCACTTAGGTGGCTTATAAACCATATCAGCAGAAGGTTGAGGCTTGAGCGAAGGATCCCATGGCCTTTCTTCTTGAGGAAATTCAAGTTTCGGATCTATTCAGCCAGTAGAGCCGGGATGTAAGATCTTCCCTCCAGAAATGGGTTATCAGCTCTGCAACCCGGTAGTGAATATAGAAGGTCCGGTGGGGAACAGTATGGTGGCGAAGGCTGTCAAGATGAAGCGTTCACCCTTCTCTGTCTGTAAGTTTTGGGGTCCCCAACAGTATGTCCTTCTATCCCATTGTCCTCTCGGGCGATAAACCAGGCTTCTAAATCATCCATACGTATGCAATATTCGTTACAGTCTGCAGGGCTTTGTTGACTGCTGTCTTACGGATGCCTAATAATCTGCTGAAGGTACTGCCTGGCCCGGCCTCAAGGTCTGGTGCGTAGATTTGATCAGTCAGTGCTGGAGCCTATAGCAACTGGGTGTACTCTCCTGGTAGGGGTGATCCCATGCGGCCCAATAAAGAAAGCTGCGGGTTCGTTTTCCCCATAATTGGAGCATGGCCGGACTAAAGGCAAATTCACTCTATCTTTGTCAGTGAGAGGATGAGCCGATCTTTTGCTGGATGAAGGCCTGCCCCTCTGGGTTGTACAAGGTAAACCAATGGTCAATACTAACTTTGGGTCCAAAGGTTTGTACACCCGAATTTCTTTGCGGAGGAGGCGGTCGACTGTAGTGCTAGCCATCTATTTTACAACAAGAAATCGCCTAATTACAAACAAGACTATGAAAGCATTACGGGAAATAAATTCGAACTCCATGAACAAAATAACAAACCATTACATTGTCGTCAATTGTCAACCCCTCATGATGTTATGTATGCAAGTAGGTTGGTTCTAACTGGTTCCAAGCTCTATGACCTCCCGCATTCTCGGAGAAATGGATCTCAGGCCATATCGAAGCATAGGGTGGGGTAGCTAAACGGTCCCGAATGGTGAATCAACTCACTTCGCCCAAAACCTACACAATGGCTCCCCGTCTTAGGTTCCTAGGACGGTCCGGGTTCGACCGCATCTACTCACACATACATATGCATGCAAACCCCCATAGCAAAGAAACTAGAATCTAACTAATTCCTGAAAAGTTAATAAAAATAATAATTGAAGCACATTTAAAGAGAACAATTCGAAGATTCAGGTGGCTTAGCTATTGGCATGCGTCCCCAGCGGAGTCGCATTCCTGTCGTGTCTAATTTTTTACGTTCCCATTCCTAATCGATCTAGACTAGACCCCATGCTCATCTAATGTAGATCCTTGACTTGAGTTAGGAATTTCGTTTAATTTTGGAGGTTACCACCTAATGTCGTTGGGAAATATTGAATTAAGACTAAAGGAGCGGATTAGTCTTAATTTGGACCATAGTCGTCGTTATTTCCTCTTCTCGTTTTGAAAGAGGAAAAGGGAAAACCAAAGTTTCTAAGTCCGGAGGCTAACCTATTAAAACCTTTACGGTTACCACCTAATCTCCTAAAATTGTTCCTCTTTAGAAATGTGTTTTATTGTGTTTTTGTTACTTTTATTATGTTTTTGAATTATTTTAAGAAAAAGATTTTTCATTCATTTTATGGGTTGACCGGATGGGTGCCTACGTACCTGCTAGTCAGGATCAAACAAGCCGTAGTTCGCTTTTCTGAAAACCTTAAATGTGTTTGTGAATTTAGTTTTGAAATCTCTTTCGATTTATGTTTTTACCATTTTTGGGATTTTTCTAAAATCTAAACGTAAGCTTAGTAATTTGATCTTTGAAAATGATTTTTAGGGAAAAAAAATCAATTTTGGATTTATTTGAGAAAAATGGTTTTTTTTAAGTGCTAAAAATCATTTTTATGATTCTTTTGAATTTTTTATTATTTTTATGATTTTTTTATAAATTTTTTTTGATTTTATGACTTTTTATTATTTTTATGATTTTTGTTGATTTTTTTTATAATTTTTGAATTTTTGTTAAAAATTTTATCCTAAACTGTTATTTATTCTACTATTGAAATCTAAAATTTTATTAATACTTCTTCTAATATTTTTATTATTTATCTACATTTTTTATTATTATTTTTTACTTTTTTATTATTTTACTACATTATTAAATCCTAAAAATCTAATTTTCTACGTTTTCCACTTATGGAAACTAAAATACAAACCAATAAATAACTAATAACTAACTAAATAACAAATAATAAATAATAAATCATATCAATTCGGAATAAATAAATAAAAAGAAATAAATTAATTAAAAAAAATCCAAAAATCCGACTTACCCGGATCGGGTCGTGGTGGCGGGTCGGGTCGGTCGGGTCGAATCGGGTCGAGTCGGATGTGGGGTGGCGGAGGATGCTCGTTCACGGCGTTCCGGCGGTCTTTTGTAACGGGTGAGGTGTCGAATCCTAGCTTCTTGAGGGTGCTGAATCCAATGGTGGCGGTGGTTCACTCCCAGATCGCCTCCTGGTGATGATTCAACTCCGGTCGACAATCGCGATTTTGGGTCTCCTCGATTTGCACTCTTTTCTCACTTTCTTAAAATCTGATTCGTGTGTTGGCTTCCTCCTTCAATTCCTATTTATAGGCACTTGAAACCGAGTTGGGTAAGCTCGGATTTCTCCGATCGAAGCTAATCGGATTTTCGGTTAAAAAAACCAACTGATAGGAATAAAAATCCGCAAGTCCTATCATTAGGGCAAGAACTGAAGGATTTCAAATCTTGGTGTTGAGGGCCCATTTGAGCAGTTGACCCCGGAATTATTTATATATTAACCTCTTTTCTATTATTGTTGTATTGTGTATTCCAACAGGCACACTTATCATATTCTATAGGGCAATGGACAACCCCTCTAGACTCAGCTTGTGGGTTATCCACGGACCGACCTGAACCGACGATGAACTGGGCCGATGGATCCTATAGAAGACCGGCATCTTGAAGACCATTTCTTTTATATATTTATTCTTTTATGAACTATTTGGTTTTGGGACACTTTTATTTCATGTAATTTTCATTTAGGGCTAGCCACCTTAAAAGTGGCAAACTTGTAATTTTGAACACTTTTTAACCTAGAAGTAGCAAGTATAAATACTTGCTTAAGAGAGGGTTTAGGGGAGCTTATTTTTGCAGAACATACACTCTTTTCACATGTGAATTAGGGTTCATACCTTGGTTCAACTTTATCAATTTCAATTCCAAGACTTGAAATTGTGGCGAGTGAACATCTTGAAATTGTGAGTTATATCAATTTCATTTTGTTTGTGATTTCTTTTCTTCTCTAGTGTGTTGTATCTAGGGTTGATTTGAGATAGTTCTTGGTCAGATTTACATGTTATTATTCACTAATTCTTGTGTTTAATTGAAGTATTATCATTTGATTTGGGATCATCATTGAAAGTTACACTTGAAACGTGATTTTCACCATTGGGAAAGGAATCTTACTTTACGGTTTTTCTTTGTCAAATTGAGGCTTAATTTACGTGGATTATATGACATTAGAGTGTTATTAGAAGGCATTTTCTTTGGGGTATTCTAATTATATTATTAGTTGATTGAATTTCATCATTTCAACATTAGGGTTCATTTGAAAAGTGCCATTTTTGGATCCGATTTTGCCTAGACTTGAGATATCTTTTCTTAAGTCTTTTGGATGTGCTTTTAAGAGTGGTTGGCACATCACCAACTCCGATTTGTGTAAATCCTTTGATTTGTTGCGATTTGATTCCAATTAGATAATGTTATCTTATTTTGTTAAAAGATTTGTGCAAAAAATCGAATCTAAACGGCCGAAATTCGAATTTTCTCTTCCGCCGACGATCTCAGACCCGAGGTAAAAGACGATCACACGCCCGGCGCGTGCGCTCCTCCAGCAATCAGATGCTGCCACGTGTCCTGGGTAAATGAAAAAATCGCCAAAACCGGGAAACGGCTTCCCCGTGTTTCGAGCCGCGACCTCGCACCCGTACGCACCCGTTTTAGCCACGGCTCGGACCAGCTGAGCTAGCCCATTTTTCCTGATTTTGTTAATTTCGCAAATTGCTATATGCAATGTGATTTTTTTATTTTTTTGTATTTTTTGAAATTTAAAAAATTTGTAAAAAATTATTTATTATTTATTATTGCCATTTCTGAAATAATTTTTCAAAATTGATGTTTTTTCCTATTTTTTTTTTTGATATTTTTAATTATTTATGCTAAATTAGGGAAAAATTAGAAAAATTGGAAAAAATTGAAAATTGATGGTTATTGATTATTATTCATTCTTAGGGCAAAAATGGAGTGTTTTACAGAGTGATTTCTCAATCAACTCAAATGATATTAAGCATAAACTCATATTCTGGAAATATGAATCTAAGATAATTATGCAGCACATGTAATGGAACAAAAGAACATCAAAAAACATCAATTAAATCATATCTTATCATATGACAAAATAGTTCAAATGAGATCTAAGTCTAGGTTTACTCTTCCATAGACCTAACAATGAAAGAAAATACATGAAGAGAAATAGAGTTCATGATTACAACCAGTAGATTGAATCTTGAATGCCTTGCTTGGATCTCTTGGATTGTTGAGTAGAAAACTAAAGAAAGAGAGGAAAATGAAGAGAAGTGTATTATAAAACCCTAAGTCTGCCGTCTTTTTTTTTCTCTCTCTCTCTTTTCAGTCTTATATATATGTGCTAGCATTGGAGGAGAGAGAAACGTTAGAGAAAATGTGTCGGGGCTCCATACGCCCCTCACCACGCCCCGTGGCAAAGGGCGTGATGGTCTCTGGTCATCTTTTGAAGATGCCACGCCCCCATATCAAGGGCGTGGTGGCTTTATCTTTCCCTTCTGGTCCCATAGCCCTCTACCACGCCCGTGGCAAGGGGCGTGGTAGCTTTGTTCCTGATTTCTTTCCATACGCCCTGATATGGGGGCGTGGTGGTGGCCTGCTGTTCATATGCCCTTGATATGGGGGCATAGCAGGCAGGGGAGATGCTCTTCTTCCTTTCTCTTTGTTGTTTTCTTCTCAATTTCTTTCAATGATCTTCATTACACCTGAAAGCAACATATTCTTTGATTAAGCATCAAATTCGAATGATTTTTGATTAATTATCAACTTAAAAGAGCTTAAAATCTTCTTAGAATTTGGAGTATTATGATGATTATCAAATTCCCCACACTTGAATCTTTGCTTGTCCCAAGCAAAGCAATTTAAGAGACCATACATTCAAAATGGGGACTTCATATTTCCAAACATAGCAGGCTAGAATATCTGCATTCATCAATGATCATGTTTAACATCCAATAGAACTCCTCAATTGAATGAATGTACTCCTCACTTGTCCTGCAATATTGAACTAGAGATACTTTAATCAAAGTTTTAGAATTAATCAAAGTAAAGTAAGTTTCTACTTTATCTTTTAATAACATCTTTCAAATCAAAAATCAAACTCAAGGTCAAATCGAAACAAAAGGAGATTTGGCTCATTTCAATTAGCTATTTCAGAGTGTATAGCCTCCTCATCCATCTTTCTAAGCGAACTACTCCATCATGAAAGTATTTTGCATCTGAGATTCCCCTGGATTCCTCTTCCTTTGATAGACCTTCCCAAAAGTTTCATTTATTTATTTATGATCCCAAAACCCATGTAGTAAGCTTTCAGTCGATAATCCCGGGCTCGTCACCCAAGTTAACAGATGTTATCCCTTCAATTGAAGGCGTCCCTACGGACTTAATCACTCGAGTTTCAAGAACTTAACCCCTCTTTTTTTTTGTTTTTAGAGTAATTTCCTCGGTCGGCCGATCCCAGGCTAGATGACTTAGGTGACCAAGTTTTAAAAGGACCCCATCGAACCTCCATTACTCTAACTGATTTGTTTAGCTAGTAGCAAGGTCAAACTTCGCTCTTCTGAGGGACCAAAACCAGCCCGCACTAACTAAGATATCTTATTTCGACTTAAACTTTTCTTAAAAGGTCTCTTAAGAAAGATCACCAAGAGAATTACTTCATTTACCCTTTCATAATGGATTGATTAGTTCTCAAGACTTTTGATGAGACAATATATTTCCTAGTAACTTAGAAATCAAGCCAATTAACATTTTGCTAAGTACCTTAATTCAATTCCTAACTTTGAATTCTACCTTTAAATAACAAGTAAACTTGCTTCACAAAGATTTTTATTCTATAAGTTTGATCAAGTATGACAAAATTCAATGCAAAAACAGGAGTGAATTGCACGACATTCTTTTTGAGGAATTCAATCATTGAATGCTAAAACACTCCTCAAATGCAGCTAGAATTCTAGTAACATAGAAAATGTAGGAGGAATTTTGACAGAAAATTGGAAGAATTTTGAAAATTTTCCACTTTCTATACCGATAATCGCACATACACACCTAGTTCTCCTTTTCCCCTTTATACATACTATTTAATACCCCTCCCCCACACTTAAGTTAGACATTGTCCTCAATGTCTATACTTGCAATAAAATTCAGACAGGGAAAGAGCATTAAGTAGAGAAAAATTAAGATAGAAAAGGTAATAAAAAGAACTAGTGCTCCCTTGAATTTGATGTTGCTATTCATCAAGTGCTCGATTAAAACCATTTGTTGTGTAGTAGCTCCAACATTCAAGCATTGTGTGAATCTTCCGATTGCTGCAATATTAAAATCTGGAAAACTATACAAAGAAGAAAACTCGAAAGAAGTGAGTCTACAACAGAAATTAAAAAGAAAGAAAAATAAAGAAAAGTAAAGCATGAGTCCTTAAATTAAGTTAACACAAGGCTAATAGGGCGTGGTAGACTCTGTGGGCTGGATTGACACGCCCCGTGGCAAGGGGCATGGTAGCATATCAATTGGAATTTTTCCACTTTGTCGCCTCTTTTGCCTTCATACGCTCCATGGCCAAGGCGTAGTGTTTCTCCACACACTTTTTTTTTTTTTTTACTCCACGAGGCTTTCCAATCACCTCCTTTTTCAACTCAGGATTTCCATCAAGACTGACAGTCATCTCTTTAACTGATGCACCCACAGATTCTCCTTGATCCCCATTCGTCAAACAAATTCCTAAAGCATCCTTGCATAAAAGTTCTTGCATTGACTTTGAAATAGGTAGATCAAGATCATCCACTGCAAACACAAGTATCATCATGTTGCAAACTATGCTTAAGAACATCCGGCATCTTCACTATGACTTCCTCATTTCCCACTCGCAGCACCAATTTCCCGTCTCCCACATCTATGATAGCTCTTGCAGTAGCTAGAAATGGTCTCCCAAGAATCAATGGGATCTCCACATCCGCTTCCATATCTAGGATGACGAAATCTGCTGGGAAAATGAAGTCTTGAACTTTTACTAGCATATCCTCAACCACTCCTCTTGGGAATTTGACTGATCTATCCGCTAACTGCAAGCTCATTCGGGTTGGCTTTGGTTCCCTAAGTCCCAGCTTCTTGAAGAGTTGATATGGCATGAGATTAATACTAGCCCCAAGATCAGCTAAGGCCCTCTCCTCAGTTAGGTTACCGATCAAACACGGGATGGTGAAGCTCCCAGGGTCCCTAAGCTTCTTTGGAAGTTGGTTCTGAATAACTGCCGAACATTCTCCTCCTAAAGTCACTAAAGAAAACTCTTCCAATTTTCTTTTGTTCAACAATAATTCTTTCAGAAACTTTGCATATCTAGGCATTTGAGTTAATGCCTCAACAAATGGAAGGTTAATATGCAATTGTTTAAAAACTTCCAAAAATTTACCATATTGCTCATCCACCTTATCTTTCTTCAATCTTGCAGGGTATGGAATGGGAGGTTTATATTCTGGAATCGGCTTGGATGATGATGATTTCTTCTCAACTAACTTCTCTGGTTGCTCTCCTTCATCATTTTCAATCAGTTGTTTCTCCTTTGAAGTGGATGCCTCACCTCTTTCTACTTGATTCTCAGACTGGAGTTCTTTACCACTTCTCAGGGTTATTGCTTTCACATGCTCACGAGGATTTATCTCTGTATTTCCTGGCAATGAACCCTGAGGTCTCTCTGAAAGTAATTTAGCAATTTGTCCAACCTGAGTCTCAAGATTGTGGATTGAGGCGCCATGGTTTCTGAGAGTAGTGTCTTGATTCTTTAAAATCATGTCCAATGAATTTTGTCTATCTTCAGAATCTTTTACCAATTTTTCTAGGATGTCCTCAATTGATGATTGTGGTTTAGAACTCTGACCAGGTGGTCTTTGAAAACCAGGGGAGGATTGGGATTGCCTTTTTGAAAATTGTTGTTGTTACTCCATGAAAAATTTGGGTGATTTCTTCAGCCTGGATTATATGTGTTACTGTAAGGATTATTCTGAGGCCGGATTTGATTTCCCAAATAATCCACCTGTTCAACAACTGATTCATCACCAAAGGAGGGCTCAACTGCGGATACTTGTTGCTTTGAAAGTGACAATCCATCTATTTTTCTAGACAACGCCTCTACTTTTGACATGATTTTAGTAGCCACATCTACATCAATAACTCCTGCTGGTCTTTTATCTCTACTCCTAGAATGTGACCATTCAAAATTATTCACTACTAGATTCTCGAAGAGAGCTAAGCTTTCTTCAGGAGTTTGATGATTAATCGTGCCTCCAACTGCAGCATTTACCATCTGTCTAGTCTGACAATTGAGACCGTTGTAGAAAATCTGAACCTGCATCCACTCTAGAACACCATGATGAGGGCATCTCTTTAATGATTCCTTGAAATGTTCCCAAGCCTCATAAAGTGTTTCTGACTCTTGTTGGTGATAAGACTAGATGTCAGCTCGAAGTTTGGCGGTCTTTGAAGGTGGAAAGAACTTGTCCAAAAACCTTGTAACCAACTCTTCCCAGGTGGTGATGGAGCTTCTTGGCAAAGAGTTTAACCATTGTTTAGCTCTTCCTCTAAAAGAAAATGGGAAGAGTCTAAGACGAACCGCATCTTCACTCACTCCATTAAATTTGAAAGTGTCGCATATCTCCAGGAAGGATTGAATATGAGAGTTTGGATCCTCATCCTCAAGACCATCAAATTGGGCATATTGTTGAACCATTTGAATAACGGCTGGTTTAATCTCAAAACTGTTTGCCGCCACCCTAGGTCTAACAATGCTAGAGCTAACACCATCTAACCTTGGCCTGGCGAACTCAGCATTGGTTCTCCTAAGCTTAACCAATGGATTTAGCTCATGAGGAGGATTGTTTTGTGGGTCAGCCATTCCTTCTAACACCAGCGATTCCTTAACCTTTGTTGATGAGGATGGAGATGGATGCTTGTCTCTTTTGTGTGATTGAGTAAGGATTCTCTCAAGCTCCAGATTAAAATCAACAAGGCCCTTGGATCGGCTCCTAGTCATGCACTACAAGAACTAAAATCTAAGAATCGGTGGTACCTAAATTCTAAGTAAACAAAGAAGGAATAGTAACAGAAGTAAATAAAGTGGCTAGATTAATAAGTAATAAGTGTTCCTAATATTAGCGGTGCCTCCTCCCCGGCAACAGCGCCAAAAACTTGATCGTTGCCAACCGTAGTTTTAATATTTATAATGCCTATTCCTAATTCTAACTACGTTGCAATAGGCAAGTGTACCTACCGTGGACGTAATATAGTGTTAAGTACAGGGTCGTCCCATAGAGAGAAGGTTACTAATTACTAGTACTAGCTATTTCCCTATTATCTAATCATTAAATTAAGATGAGGTGTATAAAAAATGAAAGTAGTCAACAATCTAAAATTTAAACTAAAGCTACTTCAACAACACAAGATTCAATCCTATAACAAAACAACCTAGATCTCATTATATAC
This sequence comes from Laguncularia racemosa, assembly GCA_037954665.1. Classification (NCBI taxonomy): domain Eukaryota; kingdom Viridiplantae; phylum Streptophyta; class Magnoliopsida; order Myrtales; family Combretaceae; genus Laguncularia; species Laguncularia racemosa. Next base: position 173,296 of record JBBMOL010000270.1, read on the forward strand.
CTATATTGTCACATAAATCATTAGAAGCTAAGGATTAATGTTTCTAGGTTCCTAAGCTGTTAAGTTTCAAGAAGCAAGATAATTACTTTCTCAAGTAAATTACTTATCTAATCCTAGATTTATCAATTAGTATCTCTCCTCAATTAATAGCAATCTAGAATCGCATGAAGCATAAGAACTCGATTCGAATGAATGTTCAACAGAAGATTTTCGATATTCTATCTCTAGAAACACGAGCAAATCTCATCCAAAACATAAATCTGATCATAAAAGCAATTTCTCAATCAACTCTAATGATATTAAGCAAAAACTCATATTCTGGAAATATGAATCTAAGATAATTATGCAGCACATGTAATGGAACAAAAGAACATCAATAAAACATCAATTAAATCATATCTTCATCATATGACAAAATAGTTCAAATGAGATCTAAGTCTAGGTTTACTCTTCCATAGACCTAACAATGAAAGAACAAATACATGAAGAGAAACTAGAGTTCATGATTACAACCCGGATAGATTGAATCTTGAATGCCTTGCTTGGATCTCCTTGGATTGTTGAATAGAAAACTAAAGAAAGAGAGGAAAATGAAGAGAAGTGTATTATAAAACCCTAAGTCTGCCGTCTTTTTTTTTTCTCTCTCTCTCCTTTTCGTCTTATATATATGTGCTAGCATTGGAGGAGAGAGAAACGTTAGAGAAAATGTGTCGGGGCTCCATACGCCCCTCACCACGCCCCGTGGCAAAGGGCGTGGTGGTCTCTGGTCATCTTTTGAAGATGCCATGCCCCCATATCAGGGGCGTGGTGGCTTTATCTTTCCCTTTTGGTCCCATACGCCCTTTGCCACGCCCCGTGGCAAGGGGTGTGGTAGCTTCTATTCTTGATTTCTCTTCCATACGCCCCTGATATGGGGGCGTGGTGGTGGCCTGTTGTTCATATAGGGGCGTGGTGGTGGCCTGCTGTTCATATGCCCCTGATATGGGGGCATGGCAAGCAGGGGAGATGCTCTTCTTCCTTTCTCTTTGTTGTTTTCTTCTTAATTTCTTTCAATGATCTTCATTACACCTGAAAGCAACATATTCTTTGATTAAGCATCAAATTCGGATGATTTTTTATTAATTATCAACTTAAAAGAGCTTAAAATCTTCTTAGAATTTGGAGTATTATGGTGATTATCAGCGGGATCAGAAATCATATCAACACCATAAATTAGATGATGGTGAGAGGGAGAAGGAAAGGAAGGAAAAGGGAAAAGCAGTCGTTAGTGAGGTTGTTGACCAAACACAACAAAAGAGGAGCAGAGATATCAAATGTTTTAAGTGTTTAGGACTTGGCCATATTGCTTCTCAATGTCCTAATAAAAGGGTTATGGTCATCAAGGGGGACAAAGTTGAGAGTGAAGAAGAAGAACAGAAGAGTACTGAGGCAGAAGAGGAAGATGAAGACATTATAGCGAGTCCAGTACAGAGAGATATGCTAATGGTTCAGTAGGATGAAACTATTCCTAATCAGAGGGCCAATTTATTCCATATCCAGGGCATGGTGCAGGGAAAGACTTGTTTGATTGTGGTTGACACAGGTAGTTGCACTAATGTTGCTTTAGCAAACTGGGTTACTAAGTTAGGTTTGCAGGTGGAGCAGCATTCAAGACCTTATGCACTTCATTGGTTGAGTCTATGGGGAGCTGTTCATGTACACAAACAAGTTCGTGTTCCATTGCTTATTGGTGATCATACTGACGAAATTGTTTGTGATGTAGCTCCCATGGAAGCTACACATTTGATCCTTGGAAGACCTTGGCAGTATGACATAAGAGCCAAGTATGATGGATACACCAATGAGTATACCATTCAACAACAAGACAAGACATACAAGCTTCTTCCTATGAGTCCAACTGAAATATAACACACAAGACCGATTTGCCTTAAGAAGCCCAAAGGAAAGAGGAGTCTGTTTATGTGGCCTAGCAGGATGGACGTTACAGATTCGAGGTCGAATCATTTTCAACATGGAGGGAATGATACGATTCCAAGAGCGAAAATACGAGCACCAAAAAAAGGAGGACATAGGCGTCGGGAGGACCCAAGGCGAAGTCCGGCCAGCCTTAAGCCGGCCTTGAATAAAAGGCCGGCCGAGTTCACTTCAAGGCCGCCGGCCTTGGAGCCGGCCTAAATGAAGGCCATCGGCTTTAGTGCCGACCTAAGTGAAGGCCGCCGGCCTTGAATGTTTGCACACAAATTTTTTTAGGATGATATAAATAGGGTCTTTAGGGTTTTTCGTGAGGGATGATCATTTTTGTTTTGTAAAACAGAGACACTTGAGTGGTGTGAGTCTTCTTTTAGAGATTTGAGAATATTGAGAATCGATTTTCACTATATTCATATTGTTCTTATCAAATTCTTGGTTCAAATAGAATTTGTGGTGAGCATCGTTATTGAATTCTTAGAATTCTTTAACCGTAGTGATTGATTTATAGAACGTGTTTCTATCGTTCTATGTTTTGATTGCAAAACAGTTTAATTTTAACATTCTTGGCATCTATAGATTGATAATTTTATCCATATCCTTAATTTTATGCGTTAGTATTAAAATCCAGAAAACCCTAAAAATTGGAGTTATTTGATTATTGTTGACGATTTGGTTTGTGTGAAGGAATTAGAATCCTTTTTCGAAATCATTTGGTTTCAGCAAATCCGTTTTCGCATCAGTAGCACTTCAAGAGGATCCACATTCCACCTTCTAGCTTGGCTCCCATCATGGCTCTCATCATTTCCCTCCTCTTGAAAAGGATTTGTCCTCAAATCGTCGCCTACATCAAAAAGACTCAGATCAGCAACATTAAAAGTAGCACTTACTTGATACTCACCTGGCAAATCTAACTTATAGGCATTATTTTTAAGTGTCTGAAAGGCCTTCTCTTGTTGCTCTCCCCATCTGAACCCCACGTTTTTCTTGATTACTTCAGTAAGTGGTGCTGCAATGGTGATGAAATCCTTTACAAACCTCCTATAAAAGCTCTCTAGTCCATGGAAACTCCGCACATTACTTACATTAGTTGGACTAGGCCATTCTTGGATCGCACGAATCTTCTCTTCATCAACCTTTATTCCCTGTGCACTAATAATAAAACCAAGAAACACCAGTTTTTCTATGCAAAAAGTGCACCTTTTGAGGTGAGCATATAATTGCTCCTTTCGAAGCACTTCCAAAACATCCCTCAAGTGAGATATATGGTCCTCCAAACTCTTGTTGTAAATGAGGATATCATCAAAATAGACAACCACAAATTTTCCAATAAAGTCCTCAAAACATGGTTCATAAGTCTCATGAAAGTACTAGGTGCGTAAGTTAAACCGAAAGGCATTACTAACCACTCATATAATCCATATTTTGTCTTAAATGCGGTTTTCCATTCATCACCTTCTTTCATTCTAATTTGGTAATATCTGCTTTTCAAATCAATTTTGGAAAAGACACTAGACCCATGTAACTCATCTAACATGTCATCTAAGCGAGGAATGGGATGACGATACTTTACCGTGATGTTGTTGATGGTGCGGCAATCAACACACATTCTCCATGACCCATCCATCTTAGGCACCAAAATCACAGGCACTGCACATGGGCTCATGCTTTCTCTCACGTACCCCTTCTCCATTAATTCATTGACCTGCCTTTGGAGTTCCTTTTTCTCCTTTGGATTGCTCCTATAAGTTGGTTTGTTTGGAATAGATGCTCTGGGTACAAGGTTAATCTGGTGCTTAATACCACGAATAGATGGTAACCCCTTTGGAATCTCCTTAGGGAAGACATCTTTAAAGTCCTGCACAATAGACACAACCACACTAGGCAAAGAGTTGAAACGTTTGTTAGTATTCAAACAAGTTTCCTTAAAGACCAGTAACAACATGAGTTGCTTCATCACTAACACTCTCCTCACTACACTCGCTCTTGCCACACAACTCTCCTTTTGCAAGGCTGCACTCTCCTTTTCACTCACCACCAAAGTTGATCCCCCCTCAACTTGGCCTCTCACACTCCTTCCAGCCTTCCTCTCTTTTTCCTTTTGATATTGACTTTTGTGTTCCTTTTTTTTTTCTATGTCTTTTGCTCTCTCACTCTCCCTCTATTTTTCAGTCACCTTATATTTTGCAAAAGATTGTTGTAGCTGCAACTGATCCTCATACACCTGTTTAGGTGTTAAGGGTTTAAGATTATAGCTTTTGCTATGGTGAACAAGTGTATACTTGTTAGAAAAGCCATCATGAACAACCTTCCTGTCAAACTGCCATAGCCTTCCCAATAACACATGATACGCCTGTATCGGCACTACATCACATAACACCTCATCCTCATACCTACCAATGCGAAAAGCAATCAAGGCTTGCTTACTCACCTTAGTCTTGCCTCTATCATTCAGCCACTGCAATTTATATAGGCTAGGGTATTTAGTAATCTTGAGTCCCAACCTCTCAACAATAAAAGTACTCACTACATTAGTGCAACTCCCCCCATCAATGATCAAACTGCAAATATGATCACCTAGATAACATCTAGTATGAAAGATATTCTCTCGTTGCACCACCTCTTCTTCCTTCACCTGCACATTCAAAGCTCGCTTCACTACTGCCACTAACTTCCTTACGGCAGGCTCCTCGTCATCACTAGCATCCTCTAATGGAAGCATATCATCATCTTCACTATCCCCCTCAGTCTCATACTCACCATCATCACGTAGAATCATAACACGTCTATTCGGACATTAACTAGCAATATGACCTCTGCCTTGGCATTTAAAACATTTAATGTCACGATTTCTAGGAGTAGAAGAATCAGGTTTACCTTGAGTACCAGGAGTAGAACCCGCTTGCTTCTGCTCTCCTTTTGGCTTGGTGGGTAAAGACTTTTCTTCCTTCTTCCATTGGTTAGTCTTCCAAGTAGATGAACCAGCACCCTGTTGAAACCGTGCAATACTACTACCTTTCCTCCTATGTTGGTTCTCAACCTTTATAGCTATGTGAACCATATCTTCCAATTCCACATAATGCTGCAATTCTACTACATTTTGTATCTCTTTATTCAATCCCATAAGAAATCTAGCCATGGTAGCCTCTCTCTCCTCCTCAACATTTGCTCTAATCATAGTAACCTCCATCTCCTTGAAATACTCATCCATACTTCGACTTCTCTGCTTAAGAGTTTGCAATTTGTTGTGCAACTCACGATAGTAATAAGCAGGAACAAACCGCTTCTTCATCACCCTCTTCATCTCTTCCAAGACTCAATAGGTGGTTCGCCATTCCTTCTTCTATTCAACATTAGTTGATCCTACCAGACTATGGCATAATTTGAAAACTCAATGGCAGCAAGCTTCACCTTCTTTCTTCCACTATAATTGTGACAATCAAACACCATCTCTACCTTCTTCTCCCATTCTAAGTATGCCTCGGGATCATTCTTCCCTTGGAAAGGAGGAATCTTCATTTTTATACTACTCAATTGATTATCCTCTCTATTCCTATCTCCTCTATCTTCCCAATCCCTAGTTCCTCTATTCCTACCACCATAACCTCTATAACTCCCGATAGAAGGTTCATCAAATTCATCATCAGAAAGTTCATCTCCACCCCTTTGTCCTCTCTTAGAACAACTCTCCCTCTTACGCCCTTGAAAGACGTTTTTAGATTGCTCTAGTTTTTGCTCCACTGTCTCATGAATTTGTTCCATTCCCTCCTGAAACATCCTCTTCATCTCACTCCTCAACGCTTCAATCACTAACCTAGCATCAAACCTCCCCCTCTCACCTTCAGGAGAATTGTGCTGTGACATAGTTCTTGCAATAAAAGGTTAGTACTAACACAAATATATAGGATTAAGCCTCACGATTCACTCCCTTACATGTTTCACTCAAAGGATGATATCCCACAATCACTCGTGTGTTCTCACAAGCAAGGATGATATCAACTCACCAATCCCTCTTCTCAATTCTCTTAAAACTAACCCAAACTACACCAATCCCTTCCGTAGAATTCGGGAACAACTTTAAGGGCTTGAAATTTCCTCTTTTTCTTTCCTTTTTGTTGCCTTTGTTTCCGTTCTTTGTTCACTTTTTTTTTTGTCGTGAATTTTTTTTTTTGTTTGTAACAAGATTAACAGGATGCACTATACTACTCAAGAAACAATTAACACTATGGACTTGAGTACGAAGCTATGACAACACGAAACTTGATATGAACAATTGATATGAACGATTGGAGTTAGGGTTTTGATGTTACCTTTCTCAAACTGAACTGCTGTTTAACAAACCTAGGCTCTAATACCAAACTGATACGAACCATGCCCACGTGTGACGAAACCTAATACCAATACGATCGGAATTGCAACCCAAGATGCCAAACAATCAAAGTGGAACCGCGACCCATTGCCTATAGACGAGGCAAGAACCTTGGTATGTTTTGTTGACGCCACAATCGGGATGAAAGACCGATTGATAAGTCTGGTTGAACGCCACAGAAGAAATCCGATAAGTTCAAGAGAAGTTCTTTAGAGAACCAAGAGAGGAATTCTCTCAAAATGAGTTATTTAATGTTGTATGAATGTTCTATCTTCTGTTTTCCAACCCTAGCAGCTTAGGGTTTACAACTCGTAATAACAAAAGCCCAAAACGACATAACATCATAAGTCGTAGAAAAATAACAAACAGGCAATGAAAGCCGGTGGCATAGTAGCCGACGTAGGATGTACGCCAGGTATATGGGCCGACGACGTAGTAAGCCAGCGTAGTCCCTCTGTCATGCACGAATTGCAACGTCGGTTCAAGGCCGGCAGCATTTAAGCCAGCGTTGTCTAGGCCGGCACTTTGATCTCCTATGCTTTGCTCTCCTTGAATGAGTTGAACAAATGCAAGGTCATTCTCATGGTTGCTCCACTCTTTTCTGGCTTCTTGGATATCCTTTATCAGCCCATTCAGTGCTTCCTTGAATCGTTTCGCTCGAGTTCTTGTGATCGGTCCAAGTGGCACTTCAAGAGGATCCACATTCCACCTTCTAGCTTAGCTCCCATCATGGCTCTCATCATCAAGTCAATCACAAACCGATCCACTAATGAGACAATCCACGTGAACACCTTGTAGATTTTGATGGAAAATGTTGATTAAATGATGTAATTATAATCTCTATTTGTAACATTCACCAAGTAACCACAATAAGGATTTAAAATCACGTGGAAATCAGATCAAAGAAAGCAATAAAACCATGAAATCCACTTCCCCCTTTCAATCACAAATTCTTGCCACAAGCTAAAATGATATATATATTTCAAGTGCTCAATGAACAATCAATCTTAAAAGATGATTATTCATGAAAAAAAAACACAAATATATCCAAGAAAGATCCAAATCTACCCTAGATATGACTCACTAGAGAAGAAATGAACATACAAAAAAGATGGAATCGATATGACTCACAATTCCCTTTCGTCACACTTGCCACAATTCTAATTCTTAGGTTGAAATTGATAAGAGTTTTGAACTAAGGAAAGAACCCTAATTCCACACATGAAGTGCTAGGTTTAATCTGCAAAAATGGCCTCCCCAAACCCAAATACTTGCTACTCCTAGGGTTAAAAAGTGGTCAAAATTACAAGTTTGCCACTTTTAAGGTGGCTAGCCCTAAGTGATAATTACAAAGAAATAAAAGTGTCCCAAAACCAAAATACAACCAAAATAGTTCATAAACAATTATAAGGTACAAAATAACATAAGTCTTCATGATCTAATGCCATCGGAATAGAAAACAATCGCAGCGGGTCTTTGATTGTCATCCTGAAAACGTTTTGTGTCCAACAACAGTTGTAAGACATATTGGCATCCCATGGAGAATTATCATTGTATCTATAAGATTATTCTCAAATATTTATTAGAAATAAAGACATAAGGTAAAATATGAGCGATTTGGATCATCATCCAAATCGGGTTCTGAAAAGGTTGACAATGTCAGAAATTTTCCCATCACACTGTAGGAGTATTATGATGACTAAACTACAGAAACACATGAGGAGCATACAGGTGAACAATATCTACCTATTAATGTGTTACGCAGGGCTCTAACCATATCTCCTAATACTAGAGACATTTAGAGGGAGAACATATTTCACACCTCTTGCAAGATCAGAGGTAACCTTTTTGTATTCATCATTGATAGTGGTAGTTGCATGAATGTTATATCAGTTGCATTGGTAGACAAATTACATTTTTTTACTATCCTACATCCTAGCCTTTATAACTTGTATTGGTTGGATAATTGAGGCAGTATGTATGTTACACTAAGGGCAAAGGTCCCTGTGAGTGTTGAGCAGAAATATCATGATGAGATTGTATGTGATGTAATTCCTATGCATGTATTCCATTTGTTGTTGGGTAGACCCTGGTAGTTTGATTGGCAGGTGTTACATGATGAGTTTAGAAACACCCACATGTTCAGCCTGGGTGAGTCTCGCATAGTACTGTCACCAATGACTCCATTTGAGGTACATCAGTTTCAGGAATAGATCAGAACTACTTCCACTACATTTGATAGCCGGGAGAGCAGGCCAACAGAGAAATCAGGGTTCAGTTCCAAAAATGATCCTCTAGATTTGATGGCAAATCTTTTAGAAGCCGAAGGAGATGATGGGAAATTTTCTGGCACCGCTTATGCTTTCAAAACTAGATTTGGCTGATGATCCAAATCACTCATATTTTACTTCATATCTTTTTGTCTAATAAATATTTGAGAAATAATCTTACAGGTACAATAATAATTCTCCATGGGATGCCAATATGTCCTACACTAGTTGATGGCCATGGGACATCGTTATATTTTCAATCAAAGGCCCGCTGCGATTGTTTCCATTTCGAAGCATTGGCTCATGAAGATTTATGATATTTTGTACTTTGTAATTGTTCTATGGACTATTTTATGTTGTATTTTTCTTTTGGGAAACTTTCATTTTGATTGTAATTTCCATTTAGGACCAGCTACCTTAAAAGTGGCATAGTTGTAATTTTGTGCATTTTCTAACCCTAAAGGGAGAAAGTATAAATACTTGCTTAAAGTAGGGTTTGAAGAGGCTAATTTTTCATATTAGAACATACACTTTATGTGGGGGAATTAGGGTTCTTCCTAGTTCAATTTCTCTTATCAATTTCAATCCCGAGAATTGGAATTATGGCGAGTTCAACACGGGGAAATTGTGAGTCATATCAATTTCTTATTGTTACGTTTTCTTTTCATCTCTAGTGAGTCATATCTAGGGTTGGATTGAAGTCTTCTTGGTTAGATTTTTTATTGAATTTGTAATCAAACCATCATTGCATAATTGATTGGTTTTTAGCACTTGTTAATTCCATCAATTTGCAATTATTCTTGTGGCGTGGAGCTTCTTTGTTATAAGAAGGATCACGATTTGATTTGTGTATTATTGATTGGATTTCTCTTGGAATTAAGTTGGTTAATTGATTCAATTGAGGATTAACATCTTTGTAAATTTTATTTTCTTGATTTTATCATTTGATTCATCATTCCTCAATTAGGGTTCACGCAATTTTTGACCCCTTTGAACCAGTTTGATCTTGTGAATTAAAGTTGTTCCTTTAGTTCATTTGCATGTGCTTAGACCTTGGTTTTAGGCACATCACTTGGTTGCTTGCTTGAATCGTGGAGTGTAGGGTTATATTATTGTGTTGTTGGAATTAAACACAATCATGTCAAGTGAAATGTTTCTTTCTACTAATGTATTGTGCTAGACATTGACTATTTTTACTACTAAGGATGATGAGTGAAGGGAAAATTTATTCCATACTTCTTGTAGGGTACGAGGTAACTTATGTGTCCTTATAGTTGATGGTGGTAGTTGTATAAATGTGGTAGCAGCATCGTTAGTATCGAAACTAAAACTTGCCACTAGTCCACATCCTAAGCCTTATACATTACATTCATTAAATGATCAGGAGAGTCTTTATGTGACCCAAAGGGCTAGGGTACCCTTCAATATAGGGGATAAGTACTATGATGAGCTTGAATGTGATATTCTTTCTAACTGTACATCTCATATATTGCTTGGCAGGCCATAGTTATATGATAGGAGGGTCTTACATGATGGCTTTAAGAATACCTATATATTCTAGCAAGAGGGTAAACATATCATTTTGAATTTGATGTCACCTTCAAAGGTCTAAAAGGTTTAACAACAAATCCATAGACCATTAGAGATTCCTAAGAATCATAACCACATGAACCAACCTTTAGAGCACCTTCACTAGGTTCACGCAATTTTTGCCCTTTTTGGAACCGGTTTTGTTGTTGACTTGAGTTTGTTTTTCTTGAGTCTTTTAATTGTGCTTCCAAGTGGATTTAGGCACATCATCCTTTTGGTATCAGAGCACATGTTGAGAGAAGGGATTGGTTGTATTTGATTTCGTGGAATAATCATCAATTAGGGTTGATCTAGTGAAAACCGCATATTGTGTTGTTGTTGTTGTTTTGAGATTGCGAAATTACCTTGGCTTGGAATTTAATTTGTTGTTTGTTGGAGTTGGATTGGGAAGGTTGTTGTATCATCTTATGTTCAATAATTTTTGTGGAAGGGCAGAAGCATAGAGTGTTGTTTAATTCAAAAACTTTTGGAACTTGAAAAAACTTACCAATCCTTGCCGTGGCTTGTTGTGGCGTGAAGGAGGATGTGTTAGTTGTTGTTGTGACTTCCATTGTGTAATTGTGAATTAGAGGAGTAAAATTTGCAGATTTGCATTGAGTTTTGATTAGTAAGGAATCTATTTGAATTCAAACACATGCCATTAATTTGTGGGAGTTAATGAGTGCTATTTGAATTTGAATTCATTACTTACCAATTGAAGAAAGCTTGCAATTAGTGAAGAGATTGAAATTCAAATTTGTGTTGCTGCTTATTTTGTTGTAAAGTTGCGGTTAGAACTTGTGGAAAGTGGAGTCCATCTTGTTAATATTGCCGTGGAAGTAGAGTGTATTTGTTGTTGTAGTCGTTTGTTATCATTGTCGTGGATGTGGAATGCATTTTATTGTTGTTGCCGTGGGAGTTATTGGTGAAGTGAGTGCACTGTGATTGAGGTGTGTGTGGTGGTGTAAATTTGTGGAGTTGTGTGGAGTAAGGTGCTGCACATTAAGAAAAAGTGTGAGTGTGAACCGTGGCTAATTAAGAAAGTTAAGTAATGAAGTTTGAAATTCAAATATAAGCATTTAAGTGTGAAAGTTATTGAGTATTGTTACTTAAACACTTGCTTAGTTGAATTCAATATCTTAACTACTTAGAAGTATTTATTTGTGCTTCACTTATTCTAATATACTTGAAGTGATAAGAAGTATTTGTTGCATTGGTGACTTGTTGCATCGTGGGTGTACAAGTGTGTGTGTTGTTATCCAAACTTGTTATTGTGACGTGGTGAAGTGAAGGGAGTGTGCTACAAATTATTTGAGATTACATTTGTACTTTAGATAAATCGCATCCACAAACATGTCATATGATAGTGTGAATGGGGACATTGGCAATGAGGCCAATAGCCAAGTTGGTGGTAGACCAGGTTGTCGAAATACAAGTGGAAGAACTCTAGATGAGCAACTTCAGGACCTTACCACAATTATTGCTACATTGGCAACAAGAATTGATAGGATGACATTACCACCACCACCTGTGGTAAACCTTTAGGCACCACCTAGAGTATAAGGAGATTACCATGCTCTTAGGGAAGATAGAGATGATAATTTTGGGGCAAACCTAAATCAGAATAGGGATTTCAGGCCACCTCGGGGTTTGGAATATGTGAAACTACAGATGCCATCCTATGATGGCAAGGGATTAGTAGATGAATACTTAGACTGGAGGATAAGGTCGAAGGTCTCTTCGAATGTTATGAGATCGATGACAGTACTAGGGTCCGATTGGCTGCTGTTGAGTTTGTAAGGTATGCTGCACTTTGGTGGAAGAATCTGATTATCAGCAGGTGTTGGGATGGAGAGGCTGAGGTTCAGACCTGGAGGGACATGAAAAGATTACTAAGGAAAAGGTTCATTCCTGAGCACTACAAACAGGAGTTGTTCATGCGACTGCAAACATTGAGGCAGGGGGGCAAAACAGTGAATGATTATGTGTAGGAATTTGAGACCCTTATGATTAGGTGTAGGTCTGTTGAGCCTCCAGAACAAACTATAGCACGTTTTGTCTTAGGTCTAAAATATGAAATATCGTGTATTGTTGAACTGCAGCGCTATACTACACTTGATGAGGCTATTCAGTTGGCCTTAAAAGTAGAGAGACAAAGGAGGTCCAACTTCTTTAGGGCTCCGAGCAGTAGGCCCAGTACTTTTAATAGACCCATATCAGCTGATAGTCAATCAGGGGGAACAAAGGCGGTAGGTGAGGGAGTAAGGGCAGTGGACACTACTACCCCAACCATTATGAGAGAAAATTTACCCACTGGGAAGGGTAAAGAGGTCATGGCCCTAAAAATGAGGCAGATTGTTCTCGGATCTACTAGTGGGAAAGCGCGCCAGATAAAATGCTTTAAATGCATGGGATTTGGGCATATGGCTGCATAGTGTCCAAATAAGAGGGTGATGACTATTATGGAAGACATTGGGGAGGATGTTGAGGATGATCATGATCAGATTGAACCTATAGATCTACCAACAGCACTGCAGGAATATTATGATGATCAGACTGCAAACGTGCCTGAGGAGCATACAGGAGGAAAATATCTATCCCTTAATGTGTTATGCAGGGCTTTATCTTATATCTCCTGATACCAGTGATATTCAGACGGAGAACATATTTCATACCTCTTGCAGAATCAGAGGTAACCTTTGTGTACTCATCATCAAAAGTGGTAGTTGCACGAATGTTATATCTACTGCACTGGTAGACAAATTTACAACTGTCTACTATCCCACATCCTAGTCCTTATCACTTGCATTGGCTGGATAATAGAGGTAGTATGCATGTTACCCATAGGGCAAAGGTTCCTGTGAATGTAGGACAAAATTATCATGATGCGATCCTGTGTGATATAGTCCCTATGCATGCATTCCAATTACTGGGCCTTGGTTATATGATCGACGGGTGATACATGATGGGTTTGAAAATACCTACATGTTCAGCATTGGCGAGTCACGCATAGTTCTATTACCGATGATTCTGTCTAAGGTTTAGGGTTTTCAGAAGCAGATCAGAAATCCATCCACTACCATTGTTAGCCAGAAGAGCAAGACAACAAAGATACTAGGGTTCAGTTCCACAACTGATCCTCTAGATTTGAGGGCAAATCTTTCAGAAGCCCGAGGAGATGATGGGAAAATTTTTGACACTATCAACCTTTTCAAAACCCAATTTGGATGATAATCCAAATTGCTCATATTTACCTTATGTCTTTATTTCTAATAAAAAATTTGAGAATAATCTTACAGGTACAATGATAATTCTCCATGGGATGCCAATATGTCCTACAACTCTTGTTGGACACAGAACATTTTTCAGGATGACAATCAATGAACCACTGTGATTATTTTCTATTACGAGGCATTGGATCATGAAGACTTATGTTATTTTGTATCTTGTAATTGTTTTATGAACTATTTTGGTTTTATTTTGGTTTTGGGACATTTTTATTTCCTTGTAATTTTCATTTAGGGTTAGTCACCTTAAAAGTGGCAAACTTGTAATTTTGAGTACTTTTTAACCCTAGGAGTAGCAAGTATAAATACTTGCATAAGAGAGGGTTTGAGGAGGCCATATTTTGCAGAATTGAGAGCTCATATTCACGTGAGAATTAGGGTTCCTAATTGTCATTAGACTCTTATCAATTTCAATCCCAAGAGTTGAAATTGTGGCAAGTGCAACACCTTGAAATTGTGAGTAGTATCAATTTCATTTTGTTGTGATTTCTTTTCTTCTCTAGTGTGTCATATCTAGGGGTGAATTGAGATAGTTCTTGGACAGATTTGCTTCTTATTATTTTTGAATTCTTGTGTTTAATTACGATCCTTTGCATTTGAATTCCGTTCATCCTTGAAGAATACCTCTTGAAACGTGATTATCACTTGTGGAAAGGAGTTCTTAGAATTGAAGTTTTCTTTTGAATTTTTGGATTATTCTCGTGGGATTATATGTGATTAGTGTGATGTTAGAAGAGATTATTATTGTGGTATCACAATTGCAACATTGAGTATTTGGATTTTCATTGCATCTTCACTAGGGTTCACGTAATTTTTGCCCTTTTGGAACCGGTTTGTTGTTGACTTGAGTTTGTTTTTTTCTTGAGTCTTTTAATTGTGCTTCTAAGTGGATTTAGGCACATCACTGAAGAATTCCATTAAAGAGTTAGCTTGTGAAGACTATTTTTGTATTTGTTATTTTTCTTTGAACCATTTATTTTGTAAGCTTTTGGGACATTTTATTTTGTTGTATTTTGAGGATATAGGACCGGCCACCCTTTAGTGGCATAGTTGTAATTGTCTAGTCATTTTAACCCTAAAGGGAGCAAGTATAAATACTTTCTTAAGTAGGGTTTAGGGAGGAAGTTGAGAGTAAACACATTTTGCTACCCATTTTCATGAGAGTTAGGGTTCTTACCTAATTTTCATAAGACTCTTATCAATTCTTCAAGGAATTTTTGTGAGTAGCAACTAAAGGAATTGTGAGTCATATCATTTCCTTGGTTGATTCCCTTTTCATGCTAGTGTGTAATATCTAGTTTTCATTAGGATTGTGTTCTTTGGTTCATGAATTCACATCAATTTTAGGATTAATTTTATCATTATATCGTTTACAATTTAGTGGAAATTGTTCCTATATTGTCTTGTTAATTGCAATTCTTCATTTGCTAGTGGAATTCTTCATTTGCATGGAAGCTTATTGTATAAGAAGTTCACGCCAATTTTTAGATTTTTTGGTGATTGGATTTACATTTGATATTGTGTTGAGTGCATAATCCAATTGAGCACATCACATTTGGTGTTAAGGTTGTTTGATTTACAAATTGGATTCTAAAAGGGTTTAGGGTTCACGCCATTTAGAGGGTTATTTTCTAGATTTGATTGAAGTTGTTTCAATTGTTTATATGTATATGCTTTAGTCAAATTAAGGCATACCGCCCTAATAGGAGCAAGTATAAATACTTGCTAACTAGGGTTTTTAGGAAGCTTCTTGATAATTTGATAAAAATACAAACACTTGCCATGGGAGTCACCCTTTTGCTAGCATCTACTCTTATCAATTTGTTTAGAAATTGTGGCAAGTTTGGCTTGGAATTCTTGTGAGTTATATCAAGATTTTCTAAGTTGCATCCTATTGTTGCTAGTGTGTAATATCTTGTGATAGTTGGTTAATAATGTTATATGTTCTTTCATGCCAAATTAGGGTTCATGTATTGCTAGGATTACAAGTTAATTTTAGATATTGGAATTGCATTATTCCTTTATAATTGATTGGTATTGGAATTCCCTTGTAGTATGATAGGAATCAAAATCCAACAAAACCTATCATTAGGGCAAAAACTAAAGGATTTTGAATCTTGGTGATGAGGGCCCCTTTCGAGCAAATCAATCCCAAAATTATTTGTTATCTAACCTCTTTTATCTTGTTCATGTATTATATATTCCAATAGGCACACATATCTTATTTTATAGGGCGATGGACAAACTCACTCAGGCTCAGCTTATGAGTTATCCATGGACCGACCTGAACCGGCGATGAGTTGGGCTGACAAATCCTATGGAAGAGCTCGCATGATGAAGACTATTTTCTTTTATTTTGTAATTGTTATTTGGACTATTTTATGTTGTATTTTCTTTTGGGGACACTTTCATTTTTATTGTAATTGTCATTTAGGACCGGCCATCTTAAAAGTGGCATAGTTGTAATTTTGTGCATTTTCTAACCCTAAAGGGAGCAAGCATAAATACTTGCTTATAGTAGGGTTTGGGGAGGCCATTTTGCAGATTATACACAAACACTTAACATGTGGGAATTAGGGTTCATCCTAGTTCTAATTCTCTTATCAATTTCAACCCAACAATTGGAATTGTGGCGAGTGCAACAAAGGGAAATTGTGAGTCATATCAATTTCTTTCATTGTTGTTTTTCATTTCATCTCTTGTGAGTCATATCTAGGGTTGATTTGGAGTTTCTTGGACATATTTGTGATCGCAATTTGTGAACAATTATCTTGTTTAAGATTGATTGTTCTTTAGTACTTGAAATCAATATCATTTCATTGTTGGCGTGAATTGAGGTTTAAGAGGAAGTTGATGTCATGGGTTTGATCAACCCATTTTGATTTGAATTCACATGGATTTCAATTATTCTTGTTGTTATATGGTGAGGATTACATATATGGATTGCAATTGCATCATTTGATCTTTGTTGTTCATCAAATTTCCAAAGGGGTTTCACGTGAATTGTTCTCCAATTGGAGCGGTTTGTAATTGAGTTGTGATTTGTTTTCTTTGAGTCATTTGATTGTGCTTGGACTTGGTTTTGAGCACATCATCTTTTGGTATCAGAGCACAAGTTAAGAGAAGGGATTTAGTGTTGGTTGATTTTGTGATCTTCATTTTCAATTAGGGTTCTTCATATTGTGATCCGAATTGTGAAGTGGAGTTGAGTTATTTCAATTGTGTTGTTGAAGTGATTTCCTTGTTGTTAAGTGTTGTGGACTTGAAGTACTCAACTTATTGTTTGTCTCCTTGAGTTGACCGTGATTAGTTTAATGGAATTCATCATTATCATCATTTGTGGGAAGTGAAATTTGAAGGCTAGGAAAGTGTTGCTTTGAAATCCTTGCTGTGTGTTGTAGTGTTGTGTATGACATTTATGAATTTGGAATTGGGGAGAAACAATTTGCAATTTCCAGATTTGAGTAGTGTGGGAAAAAGGGAAGTTATTTGATTTTCAAAACAAGCATTAAGATTAAAGGAGTTAATGAGTGTTTGTTAGAATTTGAAAATTACTTCTTACCAAATGTGGAAGGGTTGCAATTAGTGAAGTGGTTTGATTTTCAAATTTGAATTGCTGCCTTTTATGTAAAGTTATGGTTAGAAATTGTGTTGGAAGTGGAGTATTTTTTGTTGTTGTTACCGTGGAAGTGGAGCATTGCACCGTGAGTGAAGGAAGTGTGTGTATGGCATTGTGTTTGTGTGTTAGTGAAGGGTATGTATTATCAATCAAGAAGGTCTAGAAGCTCAGAAACATACATGGCTGGATACACAGTCAGAAGGCATGACCGTGTATTGTATCAGATAACTTCCAGAAATATACACGGTCGTGTATTGTGTCATGTAGCTATTAGAAGCATACACGGCCTTGTACACGGCTAGAAGGCATGGACGTGAATACTTAGATATTTGTTTTGTGACTCAGTTTGTAAATATGGCATGTATATTTTATATTGTATATTTTAGTAGAGGAAGATTTATTTTCCTAGTTTGTAAGATATAATTGCTTGGAAAGATATCTTCCTAATGTATATATATACTTGAACATGAATTATGAAAGGCATTCAGCCAAAGTTTTACAAAAGTTGTTATGGTATCAGAGCCACACAACTGAGTATTATGCTAAATCCATAGTTCTCTTTTTAGTCTTGGAATTACTGGTTTGTTCTTGGTTGTTTTTTATTTTTGGCTTTAGGTTGATTAATTCCAATCAACAAGTTTTGATAATCAAGTTGTGAGTGACAATTCGATTTAGGATGTCTTCTGAGAAAACACATGAAATCTTAGCTATTAGATTTACGGGAAAGAATTATGCTGCATGGGAATTTCAGTTCAAGATGTTTTTGAAAGGGAAGGAGCTTTGGGGTCACATTGATGGGTCTTCTTCGGCTCCTACAGAGTCAAAAGATCGTGGTCAATGGGAGGCAAAAGATGCACAGATTGTTTCATGGATTTTGGGATCTATTGAGGCTCACATGGTGAACAACTTACGATCCTTTGGCACAGTAAAAGAAATGTGGGAATACTTGAAGCGTATCTACAATCAAGATAATACTGCAAGACGTTTCCAATTGGAACTTGATATGAGTAATTATAGTCAAGGTAATCTCTCAATTGAACAATATTATTCTAGATTCCTTAATTTATGGAGCGAATATTCTGGTATTATCTATGCTAAGGTGTCAAAGGAGAGTTTGGCTAGTCTTCAGGCTGTTCATGAAGTGAGTCGTCGTGATCAATTCTTGATGAAGCTCAAACCTGAATTTGAAACTGCTCGAGCTGGGTTACTAAATAGAGATCCAGTGCCCTGTTTGGATGTATGTTTTTGGGAATTGCTGTGCGAGCAACAAAGATTGGCGACACAAGCCGCTATTGGTGCAACTGGTGGACCATTTGGAATAGTTAATGTTGCATATGCTGCTTAGACCCGAGGAAAGGGAACAATGTAGTGTTACAGCTGCAAAGAATTTGGTTATATTACTCGGCAGTGTAGTAAGAAGTTCTATAATTATTGCAAGCAAAAAGGACATATTATTAAGGAGTGTCCTACAAGGCCTCAAAATAGAAGGTCACAAGCTTTTCATGCTGCGGTATCCGACTCTTGCAATCCTGGTTCAACATCCACAATTGCTAGCAACAAGCAATCTGTTGTCACACCAGATATGGTTCAACAGATGATCCTCTCTGCCTTCTCTGCTCTTGGTCTTCAAGGGAAAGGTAAGATTACTAATTCTGTTGCTTGGTTTGTTGATTCCGGGGCCATAAATCATATGACTGGCACATCTGATTTATTGCATAATCAACATCCATATACTGGTACTCAACACATTCAAGTTGCTGATGGAAATTAATGTGCCTAATCACACTTGAAAGCACATCCAAAAGACTTAAGAAAAACAATCTCAAGTCAAGACAAAATCGGATCCACAAAGGGCACTTTTCAAATGAACCCTAATGATGAAATGATGAAATCCAAACATCCAATGATATAATTATAATTCCACAATCATAATACCTTCTAACAACATCCTAATTTCATATAATCCACGCAAATAAACCTCAAATGACAAAAGAAAACCGTAACAAAAATAATCCCTTTCAAATAGTGAAGAACACGTTCTCTAGGGAAATCTTCAATGATGAACCGAATATAATTGATAAATACTTCAAATAAGCACAAGAATTCGTGAACAATAAGATGTATTTTTGACCAAGAAATATCTCAATTCAACCCTAGATATGACACACTAGAGAAGAAAAGAAATCACAACAAAATGAAATTGATATAACTCACAATTTCAAGATGCTGCACTCGCCATAATTTCAACTCTTAGGATTGAAATTGATAAGAGTTTGGAACCAAGGTATGAACCCTAATTCTCACGTGAAAGGAGGTGTATAATCTGCCAAAATGATAAGCCTCCTCAAACCCTCTCTTAAGCAAGTATTTATACTTGCTACTCCTAGGGTTAGAAAGTGGTCAAAATTACAAGTTTGCCACTTTTAAGGTGGCTAGCCCTAAATGAAAATTACAAGGAAATAAAAGTGTCCCAAAATGATTACAACATAAATAGTCCATGCAAATGAAAAATATATAAAAGAAATTGGTCTTCAAGATGCCGGTCTTCTATAGGATTCATCGGCTGAGCTCATCGTTGGTTCAGGTCGGTCCATGGATAACCCACAAGCTGAGTTTAAGTGAGTTTGTCCATTGCCCTATAAAAGCATGATAAGTATTCCTGTTGGAATATAAAATACATGAGTAAGATAAAAGAGGTTAGTAAACGAATAATTCCAGGGTCGATTTGCTCAAAATGGTTCCTCATCGCCAAGATTCGAAATCCTTTAGTTCTTGCCCTAATGATAAGTCTTGTCGGATTTTGATTCCTATCATCTCCTCGGGCCTCAAAAGATTTGTCCTCAAATCTGGTAGATCAAATGCAGTAGAGACTCTATTTTCTAAAAGCAATCCATCTAAAGAAGTATCTCTACAGAATCCCAATATCTGAAATACTACAGGTGGTGATTGTCTTCTCTCCTCCATTTCCAGGATGTATCTCATCTGCAACACAAATAATGACCCATTATCCACTGAGGTGTCCCCTATCTCAACCCATTTCACTGATATTGTTTCCTCCTTTTTTAACTCATATATATGTCGCTGATCCTCATGGTCTTTTAATGGTTGGCCCAACTGCTCATTGCCCTCTGAGACCTTTGAAGGTGAACATAACTGTCTCTGAACAGTCTGGCTCTCTGGTGGTCTGCTTGTCTGACTATGATCATTAGGATCCTCTGAAGGTCGATTAATCTGTTGCTGGACATTATGGACCTTTGAAGGTGGCATAGGATTCAGAATAATTCGCTTGCCCTCCTTTTGAAACATATATGTATTTCTGAAGCCATCATGTAATACCCTCCTGTCATATAACCAAGGTCTACCAAGAAAAATATGAGATGCACACATGGGCAAGATATCACACTCAATTTCATCACAATACTTGTCCCCTATACTGAAGGGTACCCTAGCTCTTTAGGTAACATACAGACTTCCTTGATCATTAAGCCAATGTAGTTTATAAGGTTTAGGATGTGGAATAGTTGAAAGCTTTAACTTCGATACCAACGATGCAGCTACTACATTAGTAAAACTACCACCATCTATTATAAGGACACACAAATTTCCTTGTATCCTACAAGAGGTGTGGAACAAATTTTCCCTTTGTTCTTCCTCCTTACTAGCAAATGTACTTAATGAGCGTCATAATACATTAGCATATTGAAGCATTTCACTAGACATTGTGGAATTCAACTCAATCCACACGTGAACAATGTTCCCCACTTCTTTTAAGATCACGGTGCAACAAACTTTAATCTCCAAAAATTCACTCCACAGCAACACATAAGCAACAACAACAATTAAGATGTGTCACTTCCACGGCAACAACAAGGTGAATATTTATTACAAGTAGACTTCAACTTCCACGGCAAATAATGAAAACAAAAGATTAATAAGTAGCTTTCCCAAAATGAATTCCGAATCCCACTATAGGCAGCAACTTTCAATTTGAAATTCAAATAACTTCACTTATTGCAAGCCTTCCTCAATTGGTAACAATGAATTCAAATTCAAATAACAATCATTAACTCCCACAACTTAATTGCATATGTTTTGAATTCAAATAATTCCTTACTAATCAAAACTCAATGTAATCTGCAAATTGTACTCCACCAATTCAGAATTACACAATGGAAATCAAAACAACAAGCTACATAACTCCTCACGCCACAAGCTATTTCACGGCAAGAATTGGTAAGTTTTGCAAGTTCAAAAAATTGCTAAAGTAAACTTCACTTTGTACTTCTGCTCTTCCACGTAAATTATTGACCACAAAGTGATATAATAACCTTCCCAAAACAACTCCAACAATCAGCAAATCAAATCCCAATCCAAGGTAATTTCGCAATCTCAAACAACAACAACAACACAATTGCGGTGTTCACTTGATCAACCCTAATTGATGATCACTTCCACGAAATTAAATACAACCAATTCCCTTCTCTCAACATGTGCTCTAATACCAAAAAGATGATGTGCCTAATCACACTTGAAAGCACATCCAAAAGACTTAAGAAAAACAATCTCAAGTCAAGACAAAATCGGATCCACAAAGGGCACTTTTCAAATGAACCCTAATGATGAAATGATGAAATCCAAACATCCAATGATATAATTATAATTCCACAATCATAATACCTTCTAACAACATCCTAATTTCATATAATCC
>JBBMOL010000270.1:195585-323026 GCA_037954665.1 Laguncularia racemosa
CAAAAAAAAAAACCCATAAACCCTTTCTCTCAAGTGTACTTGTACCAAAAGTGATTTTCCAAAACCATTTTAAAAACACAAAAATTATCAAAAAAAACAAGTCTCAAGTGATACAAACCATGCCAAACGTGTGATGAAACCTAATACCAATACGTTCGGAATTGCAACCAAGATGCCAATAATCAAAGTGGAACCACGACCCGCTCCCTATAGACGAGGGCAAGAACCTTGGTATGTTTGTTGACGCCCCCAATTGGGATGAAGACCGATTGATAAGTCTGGTTGAATGCCATGGAAGAAATCCGAAAAGTCAAGAAAAAAATCTTTAGAAAAACCAAGAGGGGAAATTTTCTCTAAAAAAATGTGTTATTCAATGTTGTATGAATGTTCTATCTTCTGTTTTCCAACCCTAGCAACTTATATTGGGGTTTACAACTCGTAATAACAAAATCCTAAAACGACATAACATCATAAAGTCACGGAAAAATAACAAATAGGCAATGAAAGTCGGCGGCGAGGAGGCGGCATAGTAGCCGACGTAGGATGTACGCCGGGAAATATAGGCCGGGGGCGTAGCCCCTCTGTCGTGCGGAATTGCAACACCGGTTCAAGGCCGACAGCTTTGATCTCCTATGCTTTGCTCTCCTTGAATGAGTTGAACAAATGCAACGTCATTCTCATGGTTGCTTCACTCTTTTCCCGGCTTCTTGGATATCCTTTATCACCCCATTCAGTGCTTCCTTGAATTGTTTCGCTTAATTTCTTGTGATGGTTAGGTGGCTGATACGATTCCAAGAGTGAAAATCGAGCCCCAAAAAAAAGAGGAGGACATAGGCGTCGGGAGGACCTAAGGCGAAGTCCGACCAACCTTAAACCAGCCTTGAAAAAAAAGGGGCCAGCCGAGTTCACTTCAGGCCGTCGGCTTTAGTGCCGGCCTAAGTGAAGGCCGTTGGCTTTTGGTCCCGGGCCTAAGTGAAGGCCGCCGGCCTTGAATGTTTTCGCAAAAATTTTTTAGGATGATATAAATAGGGTCCTTAGGGTTTTTCATGAGGGATGATCATTTTTGTTTTGTAAAACAGACACTTGAGTGGTGTGAGACTTCTTTTGGAGATTTGAGAATATTGAGAATTGATTTTCACTATATTCGTATTGTTCTTATCAAATTCTTGGTTCATATGAATTTGAGGCGAGCATCGTTATTGAATTCTTGGAATTCTTTAACCATAGTGATTGATTTATAGAACGCGGTTTCTATCGTTCTATGTTTTGATTGCGAAACAGTTTAATTTTATCATTCTTGGCATCTATAGATTGTTTAATTTTATCCATATCTTTTGATTTTATGTGTTAGTACTAAAATCCAAAAAAACCCTTAAAAATTGGAGTTATTTGATTGTTGTTGACGATTTGGTTTGTGTGAAGGAATTAGAATCCGTTTTCGAAATCATTTAGTTTCAGCGAATCCGTTTCCGCATCATTTGGTATCAGAGCGAAGGTTAGATTCGTAAGGGTTGAGAGCGAAGGATTCCATCAGTCGTGGGTTAAATTGGTAAGGTTGTTGATTCTCAATTCAATTGTAGTTTTAAATTCAATACTACTGTTGGTTGGGAAATTTGGAAATTTGTTTTGTGAATTGTATTGCTGTGAAATGGTGATTGGGTTGTAGTGAGAATTGGGGTTTTTGCTGAATTCAGTTGTTGGGTGTTGAATTGCTGTAAAATTTGGGTGTTTGGGGCTGTTGTTGAGAATTTGGGTTTTTCGGTAAATTTCTATTGCTGATTATTAAAGGGATAGAGATGTCATCGCATGGAAGTGTTCATAACAACAACAATAGGAATGATGTGATAATGGGGGTAGGTTGTGACTAGGGTGAGTTCAATCAAATCCAAGAAAATCTTAGATTGATTATGGAAGATTGGGGGTTTGGGGATAGAAGAACTATGGTGGTGCAGGAATTAGGAGGAGACACTTAGTAGTGGAAGGAATAGGAGAGGAAACAATGTTGATAGGCGTAAAGGGATTTAAAACATCAAGCTTAAAATTCCACCTTTCACTGGTAGTAGTAAACCAGAGGAATTCCTAGAAATGGGCGGGACGGTTGAGAAGATATTTGACTGTTTACGAGTAGGATGAGCGCATGAAGGTGAAAAAAGGCGTCTCTAGCATTCTCTGAATATGCTAGTTTGTAGTGGGGATAAATTACAAGCTGAGAGACGTAGATTGATGAGGAGAAAGTGCGTTCAAGGGCCTTGATGAAAAGGTTGATGAGACGTAGTTTGTGCCATACTACTATAAGCAAGAGAGTTGATGGGAGTTGCAATCCTTGAGGCAGGGAAGAAGAGCATAGAAGAGTATGTGAAGGAGTTTGAGACATTAGTGGCAAGATGTGATATCAGGGAAAAATCAGATGAATCCATAGCTCATTTCATCAATGGGTTGAAGATGGACATTGCCAGTGTAGTGGAACTCCAGCATTATCAGACTCTTGAGGATGTGATTAAATTAGCTAGTCGGGTTGAGAGGCATCAGCGCAGGGGATCAAAGATGGCGGGTGATCGTTGCCAACCGTAGTTTAATATTTATAATGCCTGTTCCTAATTCTAACTACGTTGCAATAGGCAAGTGTACCTACCGTGGACGTAATTATAGTGTTAAGTACAGGGTCGTGGGCCCCAGAGAGAAGGTTACTAATTATAGTACTAGCTATTTCCCTATTATCTAACCGTTAAATTAAGATGAGGTGTATAAAAAATGAAGTAGTCAACAATCTAAAATTTAAACTAAAGCTACTTCAACAACACAAGATTCAATCCTATAACAAAACAACCTAGATCTCATTAAAACCTATATTGTCCACATAAATCATTAGAAGCTAAGGATTAATGTTTCTAAGTTTCCTAAGCTGTTAAGTTCCCAAAAAGCAAGATAATTACTTTCTCAAGTAAATTACTTATTAATCTTAGATTTTTCAATTAGGATCTCTCCTCAATTAATAGCAATCTAGAATCGCTGAAGCATAAGAACTCGATTTGAATGAATGTTCAACAAAGATTTCGATATTCTATCTCTAGAAACACGAGCAAATCTCATCCAAACATAAATCTGATCATAAAAGCTGTCGAGTCTAATTTTCTGCGTTCTTATTCCTAATCCCATCTAGACTAGACCCTATGCTCATCTAATGTAATCCTCGACTTGAGTTAGGAATTTCGTTTGATTTTTGGAGTTGCCACCCAACTATCGTGGGAAATATTGAATTAAAAACTAAAGGAGCGGATTAGTCTTAATTTGGACCACTAGTCATCGTTTTTTTCCTCTCTTATTTTTTGAATAGAGGAAAAGGGAAAACCAGAGTTTCTAAGTCCGAAGGCTAAACCTATTTAAAAACCCTTTACGTTACCACCTAATCTCCTAAATTGTTCCTCTTTATAAAAAAGGTTTTAAATTTTGTTTCTGTTACTTTTATTATGTTTTTGAATTATTTTAAGAAAAAGGATTTTTCATTCATTTTATGGGTTGACCCGGGTGGGTGCCTACGTACCTGTTGGTAAAGGATCAAACAAGCCGTAGTTCGCTTTTCTAAAAACCTTTTAAAGGGTTTTTTGGGGAATTTTTTTTTTGAAATCTTTTTCGTTTATTTTTTCCCCTTTTTTGGGGGATTTTTCTAAAAAAAAAAAGTAACCCTTAGAAATTTGATTTTGAAAATGATTTTTGGGAAAAAAAATCATTTTTTGATTTAAATTTGAAAAAAATGGTTTTTTCTAATTTTTAAAGGCCCTCTTTTTTAATGTTTTTTTTTTAAATTTTTTTTATTATTTTTTTTGATTTTTTTAAAAATTTTGTTTTGTGTTTTTAAAGACTTTTATTATTTTTATGTTTTTTGGGTTGATTTTTTTTTATTTTTTAAATTTTTTTTTAAAAAATTTTACCTAAATGTTTTTTTTTCACTTTGAAATCTAAAATTTTTTTATTACTTATTCAAATATTTTTATTATTTATCTACATTTTTTTTAAATTATTTATTTTTCTTTTTATTTTTTTAATTTATTATTATTTTTTATTTTTTATTATTTTTACTACATTTTTAAAATTTCCTAAAAATCTAATTTCTACATTTTCCTACTTATGGAAACTAAAATAAAAAACCAAAAAATTAAATAACTAACTAACTAAATAAAAATTTAATAAACAATAAATATATAAAATTGGGAATAAAAAAATTTAAATTTAAAAATTTTTTTTCGGAAAAATCCGTTTACCTGGACCCCGGGTGGGTGCGGGGCCCGAGTCGGCCCGGGTAGAACCCGGGTTTTGGATCGGTCGGTCCCCGGCAGCGCAGGATGCTCTTTTTAGGGCTTTTCCCAGGGGTTTTTTTATCGCGGGTGGGGTTTGTAAAATTTCTAGTTTCCCTTGGGGGGGTTAAAATCCAATGGGGGCGGGGGTTCACCCCCAGTTCGCCCCCCCTGGTGAGGGTTAAAACTGGTCGGCAATCGCGATTTTGGGTCACCTCCAAATTTGCACCTTTTCTCACTTTCTTCAATTATGATTCGTGTTTTGGTTTTCCCCCCTTCGTTTTCCTATTTATGGGGCATTTGGGAAACCGAGAAAGATAAGCTCGGGTTTTCCCCCCGATCAAGCTAATCGGTTTTTTGGGAAAAAAAAAACCAAAACCCCCGATTTGGGAAATCCTTTGATTTGTTGGTTTTTGTTTTTCCAATAAGATAATGTTTATTTTATTTTTTTTTAAAGTTTTGTTGGTTTTGTGAAAAAAATTTTCGAATCGAAATGGCCGAAATTCAAATTTTCCCCCTTTTTTGCCGGCGATTTTTCGGACCCGAGGTAAAGACGATCACGTCCCCGGCGCGAAACGCTCTCTCCACCCAAATAAAAATGTTTTGCTATGGCCCGGGGGTAAATAAAAAAAATCGAAAAAAGGGGGGAAACTGCTTCCCCCGCATTTCAAACCACGACCTGCCCCCGGGTTAAACACCCGTTTACCCCACGGCTCGCCCCATTTTGAGCTAGCTTATTTTCCTGATTTTGTTTATTTCGCAATTGCTTAAAAGCAATGCGATTTTTTTTTTTTTTTTTGTTTTTTTTTAAAATTTTAAAAAATTTTGTAAAAATTTTTAAATTTTTATTATTGCCATTTCTAAAATAATTTTTAAAAAATTGATGTTTTTTCCTTTTTATTTTTATTTTTTTGAAAATATTTTAAAATTATTTTGAAAAAATTAGGGAAAAAATTAAAAAAATTTGGGAAAAAATTTAAAAATTTTGATTATTATTAATTATTATTCATTCTTAGGGCAAAAAGGGGATTTTTTACAGTTTCCCCCTCTTTGTAGAAAAGTTTGAAAAACTTAATACAAAAAACTAAAAGGAAAAACCCTTTTTTTGCCTCTTAAAAGATAACGCCTTGGTTTGGCTTTGGGTTTCCTGGATTTGGTTTTTTTGGGAGGAAAAAAACTCCAAGAGCTAATTTAAACCCCCGTTTTAAGATGGTCCTAAAATTTTTGAGTAATGTTCCCCCCCAAAAATGCTTTATGGGGGTGACTTTTTTTTGGGGATAGAAAACACTTCAAGAATTGTGGGAAAAAAATGATGATAGGAAGCGTAAAACGGGAGAATCTAGGAAAGGGGGCCCCCCGGGCGGGGCAAACCCTTAAATAGATTTTTGGGAAAAATTTCCCCCCCCCGGGTGACAAACCCTATAAAAAGGGGTCTCAAAAATTTCCCCCTTAAAAAAACGACCTTGAAAAAGGGTTTTTGGGGAAAACCCCCATCTTGGGCTGACAAAACCAAAGGAAAAAAATTTAAAATTTAACGTCTAAAAAATCCCCTTTTTTGGGTTTTATCTTGAAAAAAGGGGTTTTTGGGGAATTTTTCCCATTTTGGGGGTGACAAAAACCCATGATGATTTTTCTAAAAAAAAAGTGCCCTTTTTGAGTGCCCTTTTAGAAAAAATTTTTGGGAAAAGGTGCCCATATTGGGTTTACAAACCCCCATGAAAAAAATTTTTTTGGGGAAAATTTTCCCCCCAAAAAGTGCCCCTTATGAGTACCTTCAGAACATTTTTTTAGGGAAATTTTCCCTTTTGGGGTAAAAAAAACCCATGATAAAAAAATTTTAACGTCTAAAAAAGTCCCCCTTTTGAGAAAACCTTTTAAAAAAATTTTTTTTGGAAAAGTCCCCATTTTGGGGCCCCGCTAACCAAAAAAAAGGGGTTTATATCTCAAAAGGTCCCCCCCGTGAGCTAACCTTTAGAGAGGTTGTTTGGGGGAAAATGCCCCCCTTAGGGGAAAAAAATTTTAAAAAGGGAAAAGTTTGGGGAAAAGTGCCTTAACCCAATTTTATACTCAATCTTTTTGTTTAAAAATTGTTTTTAAATTTTTAAATTGTTTTTTATAGAAAAAAAAAGGGGGAAAAGGTATTTTTTAAATTTTATATGTGTTTTAAAACGGGTTTAAAAATTGGAGTTAAAAAAGGTTTAATTAAAGAAATTTTTGAAAAAGTACTACAATTGGATCAAAAAAAGGGAAATTTTCACCACCGGGGGGAAAAACCCCGGGTTTTAGGCACGGCCCAAAGGGTTTTTAAACCGGGTTAACAGGGGTAAAAGGGGAAAAGGGGGATTTTTTAACAGAGGGGGGACACCTTAAGGGGAGGGCCCCCGGGGTTTTGGGAAACCCCTGGGGGAAACTGTGTTTTGGGGCGGGGGGGGAAAACAGGGTTTAAGGGGAAAAGAAAGTGTGGAACAAAAAAACCCCTTTAAAGGCACGGCTTGAAAACAAAGGCCCGTGGGGAAAAACCCTTGGGACCCCTGGAAACAAAGAAACTTAAGAATTTTGAAACAGATAAAGGGCACGGCTTAAATCGGGCCCCGTGTGTGAAACCGTGGTTCCCCACGGGGGGCCGGAGGGAAAACTTGAAAAAAATTTTGCACAGAGGATGGCAAAATTTTTCCCCCCCGGGCCCCTGGGGTTTAAAGTGTCCCGGGCAGGGGAATCTTAAACTTTTTCAAAATTTATTTGGGAAAAAAAGGGAAAAAAATTTTCGTATTTTGCTAGCAAAAGATCACGGGTACCATTTTAAAAATTTATAAAAGGAAAAACCCCCAGGGGTTTTGGGGAACCCTTTTTTAACTTTTGTTTTTGGGGGAAAATTTGGGGTCTTGAAAAAGGAAAAGCGGGGGGGAGGAAGGAAACCCGGGGGGTTTTTTAAAGTTTCTATCTTTTATTTTCGTTTTATTAAATAAAAAATGGGTTTAAGTATTTTTCTCCCCCCAAAGGGGGTTTTAGATTTTTTAAATTCTCCACAAATTTTTGGGGGGGTCAAATTTTAATTGTATTTATTCAATTTTTTGTTTCGGGGATTTTTTAATCTTCTGATCGTTTTTTCATTATTATTTTTGTTGATTGGTTTTGAAAAAGAGCTCTTTTACCAATTAGCAAGTTAAAAATTTCAAAAAACACGAAAAACCGAAAAGTTTTTTTGGGGTTTTAGTTTAGGGGACGCAAAAAAATGTTTGGTTTTAAAAAAGATATCAAAATTCATGTTATGGAGGTGTGTGATATGTTTAAAAAGGTTTTTTTTAATTTTTACGGGCATAAAAAGGGTGGTCTCTCTAGTTTTTAAAATGCTATTGAATTTTTTAAAAACCCTAAGCCTTGTCAAGGGTTTTTAATCAATAAGAGAAAATAATTCAAAGCGCTGTTGGGGTTATCGGGGAAAAAGGAGGATGGGTTGTTAGAGCTTGTTAGTAACCTCCCAATTTACTGGGAACAAGAATGAAAAATTTGCATCGATGATCTTCCTAAATTTAAAAACCATCTTGCCTTTGGCTAGGCTTTTATCAATAACAACTTTTTATTTGTTTTAATTTTTTTCGATTCAAAACCCCAAACCCCCCCCATTTTCCTTTTCCTTTTATTCTCCTTGAATGAAAAAATTTTTTAACCCCATCCTGGGGATTCGCCCCCCCCACTGTATGAAATCAATAATTGTCTGAGTGGGGTTTTTATTTTTTTTGGGATTCGACACCCATTCAAATTTGGCGCTTCCGGGGGTTGGGGGTGTCAAATTTATTTCTATTTTGTAATGTTCTTCTCAACAAGTGAAAAATTTATAACCGGAATTGGAAGATCTAAAAAACTACGAAAGAAGCAACATCCACAACCCCGAACTTAGTAGGAAATTTTTGATTCATCCCTTATTTTAAAAGAGGAGAAGGAAAAAATCTGAGAAACCTTAAAAGGGATTTGGGCTCACCGGATGTGAATAACAACCCCCTTTGATTCACTATCCCGAATAGCCGGGAATTCGGTTGAAATCGGTTAATACTTTGCTACCCCCCTTTCTGGTCTTAAAAAAAACCTATAACATTAAAGAGTTCATTTAGTGTGTTCTAGTTGAGGCCGCAAGTAAAAATCGACGATCAAATAAGCAAACGCGCTTTTCTTTTCTTTAAGTACTAAAGCTAAAAATTGGTTGTTTTATTTGCCTCCGGTTCTATAACAACATGGATGATATAGTGAACTCTTCTTGGAAAAATTCTTCCCGATCCAGAGCCGTGGTATAAGAAGAGAAATTTGTGGTATAAAAAAAAAGGGACACCGAGACTCTTCATGAGTATTGGGA
This sequence comes from Laguncularia racemosa, assembly GCA_037954665.1. Lineage (NCBI taxonomy): Eukaryota > Viridiplantae > Streptophyta > Magnoliopsida > Myrtales > Combretaceae > Laguncularia > Laguncularia racemosa. Next base: position 204,226 of record JBBMOL010000270.1, read on the forward strand.
GAGGTTCAGCAATTGTGGCAAGCTGCCACAACATGGGATATCTGAACAACCCCCTTATCTAATACTTCTACGAGGGCCTACTTCCTGAAAACAAAGATGATGGATGTTGCAAGTGGAGGCGCCATAGTAAAAAAAAACCCCTGGTCAAGCTAGGGAATTGATCCTTATGGCTGCCAATTCGCAACAATTTGGGTATAGGCATGATAGTCTTAAAGGAAGGTAAATGATGTAAATGTGTCTAACCTTGAAAATCAAATTTTAAATCTTACCTCCCTTGTGCAGCGCTGCCCCTTGGGAATACCCAACAGGGAAAGCTTGTGGAATTTGTGTGCTCCTAGTCATCCGACCGACATGTGCCCCACATTGCAAGTTTACAACCATGAACACGCAATGCTGTAGGGGATTTCCAAGACAACGCAAAGGAAGTATGACCCCTACTGAATACTTTACATCCTGGATGGAGGGTCATCCTAACTTCCGATATGGAATAACTCTCAAATTCCAACAATTCCAGCTAAAGCCTCAACCACCGTACCCCAAGCTCCTTCCACTTCAGGTATGCCCCTTGAGGTATTGTTAAGTCTCTAGTGTGAATACCAAAACAATTTCAGGAGGAAACAAAACAAAGCATTCAAAATTGGGAAAGGTAAGCCAATTGTTCAGCCGTAAACAGGTTAGAAAAATAAAGGTAAGTTACCTTTCAAACTATTACAAACCCAAGCAAAGGTTAATGCAATTACCTTGAAAGTGGAACAGAATTGCAGGGATCAAATAAGAAAGGACATCTGTCTATTTGAGAAAGGAAAAGAAAGAGATTTGATCCGAGCCAGCGGGCGACCGATTAGCAAGTCTCTAGTTGAGCCATCGAAGGTCACATTGATACCACCTCCTTTCCCCTCCAGATTGGCGAAATCCAAGAATGAAGCGGAAGGAAAGAGATTCTAGAAACTTTTCGCAAAGTCGAGGTAAATATTCCTTTGCTTGATGCAATTAAGCAAATACCGCGCTATGCTAGATTTCTCAAAGACTTGTGCACTAACAAAGAAAGCTGAAAGGTAATGAAAAGATTAGTGTGAGTGAAAATGTTTCAGCTATTATTCAGAAGAAGCTTCCTCCTAAATGCAGGATCCCGGTATGTTTACTATTCCTTGCAAAATAGGTAATCTTGGAATCGCTAAAGCCATGTGTGATCTAGGAGCTTCTATCAATGTCATGCCTTTGTCTGTTTATCAACGTTTTTAAAAGTTGGTCCTTTAAAGGAAACGGGCATTATTGTTCAACTTGTGATAGGTTTTAATGTTTATCCTGAGGGAGTTCTAGAGGATGTTTAGTTCAAGTCAATGGGTTGGTTTTTCCTGCTGATTTTATGTGCTTGACATGGAGGATAGTGATTCTCATACTTCATCACTGATATTATAGGGCGACCATTCCTTAAGACTTCTAAAACAAAAATCGATGTAAATGATGGCACCCTCACTATGGAATTTGATGGTGAAGTGATTAAATTTAACATTTATGATGCCATGAAACATCCTAATGATATCTCTCCTATTTTTGTTACGGATGTTATTAACCCATCACCACAGGCACCAAGGCTGGAATCAAAATCATATCGAATATTTTAACGGGAACGTCTAGCTAAAGACGTTAAAGAAAGGCGCTTCATGGGAGGCAACCAATGTAAAAAAAAAAAAAAGTTTTGTTTTGCATTAGTTTTGGTTTGTGTTTAGTTTAGTGTGTTTTGATTTTAGTGTAGTTTGAACTCTTTGGATCGGCTGCAGCAAGGATACATATCATTAGATGACACTTTCAGAGCTTAAAGGGAGCACTCCAATACCAGGGAAGTACCAATATTTCCTTTCTCTTATTCTCTAATGTCCTTTGTGTTGTTAATTCCTCTTCAATTGTGCTGAATTAGGAACAGTGAGGACATTGTTCAAGCTAAGTGTGGGGGGAGAGGATAATAAAATATTAGAGAATAGAGAACTAACTTATACTCTGAATGTTTGTCCTTAAGCATTTTAAGCCAAATTTCTTCAAAATTATCATGAAATCTAGAGATTATGCTAAATGTTGTAATAAGCATCTACAAAATGTGAAATTGACTTGTTCAAATGTTTTACTCACCCACTGCTGTGATTAGAATACATGGTTAAAATTAAGTAGTGAAATCTTTAAGAAACAAATTTACCTTGTATTTAGCTTTAGAATTGGAAGTCTAAGAGTAGGTCGAGTCCTTAAGTGAAAAATAAACAAGTTTACTTCTAGGTTATATAGCTACTATATACTCTTTGAAAAAGAAAAAAAATCAAAATCAAGCATAGCCATTACTCCAATGATTCAAGTAATTGAGTTAAGAGTATTCAAACTTGAATGTTAGCGTGAGGAAGAGTCCGTAGGGGTATCTCAAAACCCGGTCACTTGAGTGATGAGCTCGAGATGTGCCGACTCAATGAACTCACTATAACAATAAGGGCGAAAAAAGGCGAAAGTTCATGAAAAGAAGCGGGCAAAAACCCGTCAAAACAGATGCTTGAATAAATCAAAAGAACATGAATGTAAACATTCATTGAATAAAACAAAACTAGAAAAGGGAGAAAATCTATGGAAAGAGTTGATACTATATGCTTTTACTTTATGTTGCAAGGATTATATGTTTGCTAATGTACAATGAAGTTTAATTGGGTGTTTTTCCTTAGTGGATTAAGTATTTACTTTTGGAATAAAAATTCTTTTGCTAAACATGAGGATTAAAGTTTGTTTTGTTTAGATTAGCTATTGAATTTTGTCCATAGTAATTTGATCACAGGAAACCAGTTTGGTTGAAGTAGTAGACATTAAATTACAAGTCATGAATTACAAATGAATAGATGCTTGGAATGATGAAAAGAAAGCTTGTTAATTTATGACAGATTTCTCAATTGATTTGATGCAATTGCTTGAGGACAGCATGAGTTTAAGTGTGGGGGAATTTGATAGAGCCATTTTATACTCAATCTTTATGGTATAAATTGTGTTAAATTATTATTGATTTTATAGAAATCATAAGGAAATGGTACTTTAATTCTATCATCGTGATAAATTAGGTTAAATGGAGTCAAGGATGCTAATTCAAGTATTTTAGAGAAGTCATCTACAACTTGGATCAAGACAAGGAATTACACCACCAGAGGAAGCACGGTTTGAGGCACGCCAAGGTTCAAACCGTGTTACACACTGGACAAGAAGGCGAAAAATGAGGACTTTGAACAGAGAGAGACACGGCTTAAGGCACGGCCGTGGTGGAAGCCGTGGGGGAAACTGTGCTTGGAGCCGTAGTGGAAGCTAGGTGTGCCAAGGAGAAGAAAGTGTGGAACATCAACCAGATGAAGGCACGGTGATGTGCCTAATCACACTTTAAAGCACATTCAAAAGACTTAAGAAAAGATATCTCAAGTCTAGGCAAAATCAGATCAAAAAAATGGCACTTTTCTAGTGAACCCTAATGTTGAAATGATGAAATTCAACCTACTAATGATATATCTGAATACCACAATGGAAATGGCTTCTAATAACACTTCTAATATCATATAATCCACGAAAATCAAGCCTCAATTTGACAAAGAAAACTGTGAAGGAAGATCCCTTTTCTAAATGGTGAAATTCACGCTAGCAAAGAAATCCTTAATGAAGAATTGAATCAACTTGATAATTCTTTCAAATAATCAAATGAATTCGTGTACAATAAGATGTAAATCTGACCAAGAACTATCTCTAATCAACCCTAGATACAACACACTAGAGAGGAAAAGAAATCACAACAAGTAGGAATTGATATAACTCAAAAATTCCAATTGTTGCACTCGCCACAATTTCAAGTCTTGGAATTGAAATTGATAAGAGTTGGAACCAAGGTATGAACCCTAATTCACACGTGAAAAGAGAGTGTATGTTCTGCAAAAATAAGCCCCCTAAACCTCTCTTAAGCAAGTATTTATACTTGCTACTTCTAGGGTTAAAAAGTGCTCAAAATTACAAGTTTGCCACTTTTAAGGTGGCTAACCCTAAATGAAAGTTACATGGAAAATAAAAGTGTCCCAAAACCAAAATACAACCAAAATAGTTCATAAAAGAGTAAATATATAAAGAAATGGTCCTTCAAGATGCCGGTCTTCAAGAAGCTTTTGAATCAGTTTCAGTTGACAACCCCGATTCACTCAGTAATAAAGGTGTTTTTGTATCCTGTAAGACTGACAAATGAACCTGCTGAAATGCATCAAAATTATAGTGCAAAGATGTAGAAAGTGAGTTAGACTTCTCAAGGTTAGGTTTCTCTAGCAAAACCCTCATAACTAAATTCTGGAGACCCTTAGCTCGGGCCCTGGTGATAGGTCCTGGAAAAGTCTGATTCCTATCACACGGCTTGAAATCTAGCCGTGGGTGTAACCGTGGTACACACTAGACACGAATGAAGACTTGAAGATTATGCACAGATGAAGGTACGGCCTGAAATTTGGCCGTGTGTGTAACCGTGGTTCACACTGGGCGCGGATGAGACTTGAAGAATATGCACAGAGGATGGCACAGCTTGACCCACGGTCGTGTGGTAAGGTGTGCCAGGCAGACGAATCTTCACTTCTCGAAATCTACTTGGAAAAGGAAAGATATTTTCGTATCTTGCTAGCAAAAGATCACATGCTATCCATCTAATAATATAAATAGAGCCAACCCTAGAGGGTTAGGGCAACCTTTTGAACTTTTGATCTTGGAATCTTGGATCTTGAAGAAGGAAACGCGGAGGCAGAGCAGGCAACCGGGTTCATTATGTTTCTATCTTTTATTTTCGTTTTATTGATGAACATGAGTAGCTAAGCTACTTTTCTGGCCAAAGGGTCATAGATGTTTAATTCTCCACGAATTGTGAGGTCTAATTGACTTGTATTTATTCTATTCTTTGCTTTCGGGTATTCATATATCTTCTGATCGTTTTGTCATTATTATCTTTGTTGATTGGTATGAATAGAGCTCTTCTACTCAATTAGCAAGTTAATATATTGTCAACTAGCACGTCAAATCCGTAATTGTTTGATTGTTCTAGTCTTAGTGACGCAATAACATGTTTGGTTATAAAAGAGATGATCGAATTCATGTTATGGAGGTGTGTGATCATGTTTAAATAGGTTATCTTATAATATACTGGCATGAATTGGTCGTCTCTCTAGATCTTAATGCTATTGATAGATTAAATCCTAAGCGCTTGTCTAAGGTTGTTTAATCAATAAGAGAAATAATTCAAAGCGCTTGTTTGAGGTTATCGAGGAAGTAAGGAGAGATAGGTTGTTAGAGCTTGTTAATAACAATAACCAATTTATCTAGGAACAAGAATAGAGAACATTTGCATCGATGATCAATTCCTAGAATTAAACCATCTTGATTCCTTTGGCTAGGCTTTTTATCAATATACAACTTTCTTATCTTGTTTTAACTTTATTCGATTCACAAACCAAACCCCCCATTTTCCTTTTCCTTTTTATTCTCCTTGAATAGAAATAAGTTTAAACCAATCTCTGTGGATTCGACCCTACTCACCACTATATGCAAATCATATAATTGTCTAGGAGTAGGTTTTATTTTTGTTGGATTCGACACCCATCAGTGCCCAACTATGGGCTGACTCATCTTGTGCTTCTGAATATGCTTTCTACTGACTGAGCTGAATGATGTGATGCCTTTCATGATATGATGATAGTTATTTATTTTAACATGCTTGTCAGTTTATCGTGGATAGTAACCAAACAACCGAACCCTCGGGCTGGTTTGCTTCTGCTTCTCTTCTTCTTTTCTTGACTCGGGGTTGAAAATCTTGATGTGCTTCCTTTCTTTATGCACATGGCTCTTTTGATGGTAATGTTACTCTACTAATGCACTATGTTCTAATGCTCAAAAGTAGATAGAATTATATCACAAACTATATTAAGATTCATTATCATTTTAGTATTTATCTTTCATTGGTGAAGTGGTGAGTAATGTGTTTAGGAGTATTTGTGGTGATGGGAATTGATTTGGATTATCGACCATTCAGGAATATTAACTTTTCTTGTAAAAAGTAAAAACTCGACTTAACGAAATTTGTATCGAATGTTGTCTTCCATAAACATTGGCAAAATTTCATTCCCTTGCCTAAGGATAGTACATCTTTATAGCATCTATGTTAATGGGGTCTCTCAATTCTGGACCATCCATCCGAGTCAATATCAGAGCACTCCTGACAAAACCTTTTTCACTACATAGGGGCCTTCATAGTTTGGGGTAAATTTCCCTCTGGAGTCTTGGGCATTTGGGAGAACCTTCTTTAGTACCAGATCCCCCTCCTTGAAGTATCGAGGTCTCATCTTCTTGTTAAACGCTTGGGCCATTCTTTGTTGGTAACACTAGCCATGACATAGTGCGGGTAAGCCTTCTTTCATCAATCAGATTCAGCTGATCAAGCCTCTTCTTTACCCAGTCTGATTCGTTAACTGATTTTCCGACAAGATTCTGAATGATGGTATCTCAACTTCAATTGGTAGCACTGCTTCCGTACCATATACTAATGAGTAAGGGGTAGCTCCTGTAGATGTTCTTATTGAAGTCCTCTAAGCCATAAGAGTAAACGGCAACATTTCGTGTCAATCTTTGTAAGTTGTTGTCATTTTCTCGATGATCTTTTTGATATTTTTGTTGGCTGCTTCTACTGCCCCATTCATTTGAGGTTGGTAGGGAGTTGAATTTCTGTGGTTTATGTGGAATTGTTGACATAAACCTGTCATCGATTTGTTGTTGAGATTGGTACCATTGTTGGTGATGATGGACTCAGGAACTCCATATCGAGCTATTATGTCCCTTTTCAAGAAGCGGACTATTATCCCTTTTGTGACATTGGTATATGATGAAGCTTCTACCCATTTGGTGAAGTAATCAATCGCTACCAGTATAAATCTATGGCCGTTGGATGCTATTGGAGTGATAGGGCCTATTATGTGGATTCCCCACATGGAGAATGGCCATGTGCTGATAACAAGTAGCTAGTTGGGCGGAGCATTTATCCAGTTTGCGTAGACTTGACATAGATGACAGTGCTTGACATATTTTATGCAATCTGATTCCATGGTCAACCAATAATATCCTAACCTCATGATTTTTTCGGGTCAACATGTAGCCATTCATATGAGGTCCACATACTCCCTCATGTACTTCCTTCATCAGTTCGCATGCTTCATTTTTGTCCACACATCTCAACAAGGTGGTATCAAATGATCTCTTGTAAAGTATGGACCTACTTAATAGGAAATGGCTTGCTAACCTTCTGAGTGTTCTTTGGTCATTCTTGCTAGCCATTTCGGGGTATTTACTTTCTTGGAGGAAGGTCTTGATGTCGTGATACCAGGGCTTGTCATCTTGTACTTTTTCAATGGTTAAACAGTAGGGGGCCGACTTTCGATGTCTATTTTCATCGGTTGAACTTCGGCTCCCCCTGTTATCTGGATCATAGATGCTAGTGTGGCTAGTGCATCTGCAAACTGATTCTGAGTTCTCGGGATGTATGTGAAAGTGATTGCCTTGAATTCTTCAATTAGCTCTGTCAAGTGTTGATGATACGGTACCAGTTTGGGGTCTTTAGTCTTGTATTCCCCTCTTGTCTGTAGTATGATGAGCGACGAGTCCCCGTATACTTCTAACTCGCAGATTCCCATTTAGCAGCCATTTTGAGGCCAAGAATACATGCTTCATATTCTGCGATATTATTGGTATGGGGAAATGTAAGTCTCGTCGCTGCAGGGAATTGAGTGCCGTTTGGGGATATCAATACTGCCCCAACCCCACAACCGAATACATTGGCAACTCCATCGAAAAACAGTTTCCATTTAGCATTCTGCTCTATCCCAAAGTCTTCTACTGACGTATCTTCTACTGTCAGTATATTCTCATCCGGAAATTGGGCCTGTAGTTCTTGGGAATCTGTCTCGACAGGGTGTTCCGCCAATTGGTCGGCTAAGGCTTGCCCTTTCATCGAGTTCTGATTTATGTATGTGATGTCGAACTCGGATAGGAGCATTTTCCACTTAGAGATTCTCCCTATCAAGGCTGGTTTCTCTGCCAAGTATTTCAAGGGATCATGTCTTGTCAGCAGCTCGATATGGTAGTAAAGGGTGTATTGCCTTAATCGATGCATGACCCAAATTAGAGCACAACACGTCTTCTCCACCTCTGAGTACCTCTGTTCCCCATCTGTGAACTTCTTGCTCAGATAATATATGGAACGCTCTCTTCCCTCGTCATTTTTCTGCCCCAGCACACATCCCATGGATTCAGGGAGTATAGTGAGGTATAAGAATAAGGGCTTTCCTTGCTTCAGGACTATCAAGACCAGAGGTTTTATAAGATAGTCTTTGATTGTCTTGAATGCCTCTTCGCATTCGTCGTCCCATTCTATTGTGGCGTTCTTCTTCAACAGACGGAATAATGGCCGGCATTTGTCGGTGAGCCGTGAGATAAAACGAGCTATATAATTTAATCTTCCTAGTAAGCTTCTCACTTCTTTAACGGAGCGTGGGGAAGGTAACTCTAATATAGACTTTACCTTATCAGGGTCGATTTTAATCCCTTCCTGGCTTATGACAAACCCTAACAATTTCCCCGTTGTGACCCCGAAAGTGCATTTCTCTGGGTTTAACTTGAGCTGAAATTTTCTCAGTCGTTTAAACAATTTCCTCAGGATATCTATATGGCTTTCTCCTTTTTTGGATTTGGCTATCATGTTGTCGACATATACTTCAACCTCTCGATGCATCATGTCGTGAGTATTGCGACCATAGCTCTCTAATACGTTGCCCCGGCATTTTTCAAACCGAAGGGCGTGACTTTGTAACAGAAAGTTCCCCATGTTGTGATGAAAGTCGTTTTGGTTTTATCTTCCTCAGCCATTTTTATTTGATTATATCCTGAGAAACCGTCCATGAATGAGAAAAGATGGTTTCCCGCAGTGTTGTCTACCAGAACATCAATGTGAGGTAGGGGGAAGTTATCCTTTGGCGTGGCTTGGTTTAAGTCCCAGAAGTCTACGCATACGCATACTTTTCCATTTTTTTCATGACGGGACTATATTTGCTACCCATTCTGGGTAGTCGGATACTTCAATGAACCATACCTCTAGCAGTTTCTTGACTTCTTCTTTGATTTTTAGTAAGATGTCCGGCTTAAATCTTCTCAGTTTTTGTTTTTTAGGCTTGACATCTTCCCTTGTGGGAAGCCTGTGAACTAACTATTGACTGGTCTAGCCTTGGCATGTCACCATATGACTAGGCAAACACATCTGCATATTCCGTTAATAGCTCGGTTATCTCACGTTTTTGCTCGGCACTCAAACTAGTCCCGATTTTGAGGTTCTTAGGGTTTTCCGTGCTTCCTAGATTTACTGTCTCCACAGGCTCGTCGATCAAAATTCCGCTTTGTTCATGTTTTTTTCCAATTTTCTTGTATTATTTCGTGGTCTAAGATATCGCCTTCAACAACTGACCCAGCAACGTTGGAAACGATATCAGCATTTTTATTTTCTACCTACGCGAAATATCCCTGATGTTTGATGGTAGGAGATCTGAATAACATAAAAGTGAAAGCATATATAAGATGAAAACAAACTGTAATTGAATTTGATAAAGAGTCTCAATAAAATTTGCTTAATAATTTTTCTCTACTTTTGAGCTAACCTAGCGCTACTGATAGGATAACAAAACCAATTGTTCAGAGCCGGATGCTGGTTGGACGTGCGGGGGGTTGATTTCCCTTGGCTGTCGTCCTCTTCGTTCACCTGAAGCTCTTGAATGATGTTTACCTTCCGGAAAGATTGTTGGAGAGGTGGGATGCACATCTGGGTGTCGATCGGCTTCCCCTTCATTTAACCTTTGACACCTCTTGCTTGCGCTTCTTCTACGGCCATAGGATGTACCCCAGTCCAAACGTCTCGTGCTGCCCCTCTTTAAACTGACGGCCCTCCTTACTAGTCACCATGTTCACTTCATTGAAAATCCGCAGCCCCAGGTCTTCTGAACCTTCTTCCCCAATATAAGGTATGGCAGTCTCTTTGTATATGGCGTAATCTTGTTCGCCCAATACTGTAACTATCTACCCGCTTGCAATGAACTTGACCTTTTGGTGGAGACTAGAGGGGATGGCTCCAGCAACATGTATCCAAGGTCGTCCCAAAAGTAAGTTGAAAGACCTTGGGATGTCGAGGACCTGGAAAGCGATGTGGAATACTTGTGGACCAATTTCTACTGGTAGGCTCACTTCCCCCACTATGTCTCTTTTTGATCCATCGAAACTCTGACCACCGTGGAGCTAGGTCTTATGTTGCTTAGATCGACCCCAAACAAGTTGAGCGTTGCCAATGGGCAAACGTTGAGGGATGATCCGTTGTCAATGAGTACCGGGAGACAATGGTGTCATTGCACCTGACCACTATGAATAATGGTTTGGTATGTTGGTCTCCCTCATCTCCTAGCTCTTCCGGAGAGAAAGATATCTGGTCCATTGTAAAGATGGAGTCCGCCACGTGACCTATTTTGTCCGTAGCGATGCCCTATGGGACCTGAATCTGTTTTAGCACTTTAAAGAGTGCTTCCCTATGGGGCTCGGATGTTGTGAGAAGACCCATGAGTGATATTTGTGCTAGAACTTTATTTAATTGTTCCATGATCTTGTATTCACTAGCCTTGACCATCTTTGTAAATGCAGCAAGTCCCCCTTCCTCTTCTTCTCCTTTTTCCATGTTGGGCTCTTCAGTCGGGCCTTTATACTTTGGATCGTATAATCTCCCAGAGCGGGTAATGCCTCCTACCGTAGGAGGCCGCTCTTGTTCGAGGGCCCGATAGTCGAATGGTGCAGCCTTGTAATTCTCTGTCGGTATCGGGACATTGAATACATATCTTTTTCTTGGGATTTGTACCTCAGCTGATTGTCCCTCATAGCACTGTATAATCCTGGGCTTCGGATGAGAATTGATCATGTTTATAGCCTTCCCTTCTTCCTTTGACGGGTTGTCTTCCTTCTCAAATTCCGGCCTCTATCTACTAGGCGGCCCCTGCTCGGTCGGGATATAAGAATAGTTTACCAAATACTGAAATCTCCCATGTGATTTTCCCGAAGTGCCGACCGTTGGTTCTCCGGCTAACCACCTTCTTTTAATGTGTGCCTTTGGTGTTTCTTCTGGAGCTTGGTGGGATTGCTTCTTCTGTTGCTCCGTCGGATTCTACTTAGGGGCCTCTTTGGGAGTCGACTCCTCAGATATGATCATATTAATGGTGGGCTTGTGATTAGGCAGTGGGTTGGTGTTGACATTGGGTGCTGGGGCATTCACGAAATCCAGCTGGATGATGCCTGCATCAATTAAGTCTTGGATCTTGTGCTGGAGCCTCCAGCACCTATCTGTAGAATGCCCCTCCTGACCCATGTGGTAGTCACATTTGAGGTTTGAGTCGAAGTTCTTGGGCCTGTACCGGTCATTGGGGAGCTCAAAACTGATCAAGTTGTCTGCCCTCAACCAAGTGAAGACCTGACTCAGCAGTACGGGGATTGGAGTGAACTGCCTTGGGGCCCTGGCGGCCTAGGCGTGACCTGTCGTGGGTTGTTGTGTTGGGATATTCGTGGTCTGGAATGTCACACGAGTCCTAGATTTTTCTGCCTTACCGGAGTGGACTGTGCTGACAGTGGACTCTTTAGCTCTGTTTCCTCCTAAAGGCCTTTGTGTCGGTGTGACCCTAGGAGGCTCCATTGTTTGGAGTCTGCCGGTGGTGATGGCATTCTCAATCCTGCATCCTGCAGCCACTACCTCTGCAAAACTGGATGAGGTCTGGCCTACCAGGTGTGAAAAGTAGGTCTTGTCCAGGGTATTGACAAATATGGATGTCAATTCCTTCTTAGATATCGGGATTGCTATCCTGGCGGCCTGGGCTCTCCAGCTTTGAGCATACTCCTTGAATGGCTCAGCATGTCTTTTTTGGAGACTCCCCAGGTCGATTACAGATGAGGCGACTTCAATATTGAACTTATATTGGTCATAAAATGCCCGGGCTAGCTTCTCCCAAGTGTTGATAATGTTGAAGTCCAGGTGGGCATACCAGACCAGTGCAGGGCTTGTGAGGCTATCTTGGAATGTCTGAAGCATGAGCTGGTCGTATTGAGCATACTTACTCATTTTCCGGGCATATACCCCGGTATGCATCTTGGGGCAGCCGGTCCCATCATACTTTTCGAACTCTAGGGTCTTGAACTTCTCAGGGTATACCTCTTCCCTGTATGCTGGCAGATTGGTGATCCCGCTTGTTTAAAACCATCAGGGCCCTCAATCGTTTTCATCTTGTCATGGAGCTACTGGAAGAGTCTCTTCTCCATCTCCTTCTGTCTCTCTTCCATCTCTCTCTTCAAGTCGTCAGAGGTTGGTCCCTGGTTGATCTTCGGCTCATATTCAAAAGCCGGGTTGAGGTGGGAATTGATTTCTTCATACTTCGGAGGCTGTCCCTCCACTGCTTTCCCTTTCCTGGCCCTTGAATGTTCTTCTTGGGTTGGCTAAGTGTTGCACAGGAGGCCAATGCTTTTAGTTAAGAGGTGAACCTGGGCAGCCAGCTGTTGGACTGTTTGTTCTAGGGACATGATCCTAGAGTCCGAGGCAGCTTTAGCATTGGCGTTGTTGCGGTTGTCGCTACTATTGGCCATTCTTGTTCTTGAGCACGTGAGAACTGGACTTCTAGGAGGGTTCGGTTGCTTGGAAGCTATTTTGATACCTGGATGCGCATTTTGTTTTTATTTTAGTGCAATGAATATGCATGTGTCACACGGATTCTAAAAATAAAAGGGTTGACAATTGATTGACGATGTAATATTGAAAATTTTGGAGTTCAATAATAAAGATTACAAATAAGGATCTATTTCCTAGCTCTTTTAGTCTTCTGTTGTGGAGGCTCAGACTTCCCATTGATGATAGCTTCTAATTCTTTGACTTTGGCTTAGGTCTTCTCCAATTGTGCTTCCAAGGCCTTGTTCCTTTGGTCGGATTCTTTGAAACGTCCCTTCCAGATGTCTTTCTTATGATATGCAGCTTCAAAATATACTTCCATGCGGGCCTTGACTTGCCCCAGGTAGATTTCTGTCTCTGGATTGATCTTGTCTGGTCTTGGTTAGGTGACGTCTGGAACTCGGTATGTTCTTTCCCCTTTCTGGTAGAGCTGGCGGATTACAAACTCTCTGGTGGCTCGGTGTTTTCCCACTTCGCCATCTAATTCCCCGAGGTCCACATTCGGGCTTTCAATTCTGGCCTCCCAAAGTGCTTTGACCTCTACCAACTTAGCAAACTTCTCGGCTACCAACAGGTTCGGATCTTAGTATTCAAAGGTGACTGCTTCCAGTGAGGGCCGATAAACTATATCTTGGATGGTACCAAACTGGCGGACCACTGAGTTGGGGTGATATCCAATACATCCGCTGATTCCGATTAAAGGTACTGCTTGGAAGTTTCTGTAGGTCAAGATGATTTTGTCACAGCAACTCCACCTGGCTGTCCACAGAATATCCTCAGCACTGAAACTTCTAAGTACCTCTACCCAACTGTGGCTGGTAAGGTCGTCGGGTAGCTTCACCTTTTCTATACATGAGTCTACGAGATCCACCTGCTGGGCTAAGGTTTTTTGGACCATGTTCAGCCCGAAGCACTTAAGGTGGCTTATAAACCATATCAGCAGAAGGTTGAGGCTTGAGCGAAGGATCCCATGGCCTTTCTTCTTGAGGAAATTCAAGTTTCGGATCTATTCAGCCAGTAGAGCCGGGATGTAAGATCTTCCCTCCAGAAATTGGGTTATCAGCTCTGCAACCCGGTAGTGAATATAGAAGGTCCCGGTGGGGAACAGTATGGTGGCGAAGGCTGTCAAGATGAAAGCGTTCACCCTTCTCTGTCTGTAAGTTTTGGGGTCCCCACACAGTATGTCCTTCCTATCCCCATTGTCCTCTCGGGCGATAAACCAGGCTTCTAAATCATCCATACGTATGCAATATTCGTTACAGTCTGCCAGGGCTTTGTTGACTGCTGTCTTACGGATGCCTAATAATCTGCTGAAGGTACTGCCTGGCCCGGCCTCAAGGTCTGGTGCGTAGATTTGATCAGTCAGTGCTGGAGCCTATAGCAACTGGGTGTACTCCTCCATGGTAGGGGTGATCCCATGCGGCCCAATAAAGAAAGCTGCGGGTTCGATTTCCCATAATTGGAGCATGGCCCGGACTAAAGGCAAATTCACCTCTATCTTTGTCAGTGAGAGGATGGAGCCGATCTTTTGCTGGATGAAGGCCTGCTCCTCTGGGTTGTACAAGGTAAACCAATGGTCCAATACTAACTTTGGGTCCAAAGGTTTGTACACCCGAATTTCTTTGCGGAGGAGGCGGTCGACTGTAGTGCTAGCCATCTATTTTACAACAAGAAATCGCCTAATTACAAACAAGACTATGAAAGCATTACAGGGAAATAAATTCGAACTCCATGAACAAAATAACAAACCATTACATTGTCGTCAATTGTCAACCCCTCATGATGTTATGTATGCAAGTAGGTTGGTTCTAACTGGTTCCCAAGCTCTATGACCTCCCGCATTCTCGGAGAAATGGATCTCAGGCCATATCGAAGCATAGGGTGGGGTAGCCTAATCGGTCCCGAATGGTGAATCAACTCACTTCGCCCAAAACCTACACAATGGCTCCCCGTCTTAGGTTCCTAGGACGGTCCGGGTTCGACCGCATCTACTCACACATACATATGCATGCAAACCCCCATAGCAAAGAAACTAGAATCTAACTAATTCCTGAAAAGTTAATAACAAAATAATAATTGAAGCACATTTAAAGAGAACAATTCGAAGATTCAGGTGGCTTAGCCTATTGGCATGCGTCCCCAGCGGAGTCGCCATCCTGTCGTGTCTAATTTTTTACGTTCCCATTCCTAATCCGATCTAGACTAGACCCTATGCTCATCTAATGTAGATCCTTGACTTGAGTTAGGAATTTCGTTTAATTTTTGGAGTTACCACCTAACTGTCGTTGGGAAATATTGAATTAAGACTAAAGGAGCGGATTAGTCTTAATTTGGACCACTAGTCGTCGTTATTTCCTCTTCTCGTTTTTGAAAAGAGGAAAAGGGAAAACCAAAGTTTCTAAGTCCGGAGGCTAACCTATTAAAACCTTTACGGTTACCACCTAATCTCCTAAAATTGTTCCTCTTTAGAAATGTGTTTTATTGTGTTTTTGTTACTTTTATTATGTTTTTGAATTATTTTAAGAAAAAAGATTTTTCATTCATTTTATGGGTTGACCCGGATGGGTGCCTACGTACCTGCTAGTCAGGATCAAACAAGCCGTAGTTCGCTTTTCTGAAAACCTTAAATGTGTTTGTGAATTTTAGTTTTGAAATCTCTTTCGATTTATGTTTTTACCATTTTTGGGATTTTTCTAAAAATCTAAACGTAAGCTTAGTAATTTGATCTTTGAAAATGATTTTTAGGGAAAAACATCAATTTTGGATTTATTTGAGAAAAATGGTTTTTTTTAAGTGCTAAAACTCATTTTTATGATTCTTTTGAATTTTTTATTATTTTTATGATTTTTTTATAAATTTTTTGTGATTTTATGACTTTTTATTATTTTTATGATTTTTGTTGATTTTTTTTATAATTTTTGAATTTTTGTTAAAAATTTTATCCTAAACTGTTATTTATTCTACTTTGAAATCTAAAATTTTATTATTACTTCTTCTAATATTTTTATTATTTATCTACATTTTTATTATTATTTTTTACTTTTTTATTATTTTACTACATTATTAAATCCTAAAAATCTAATTTCTACGTTTTCCTACTTATGGAAACTAAAATACAAACCAATAAATAACTAACTAACTAACTAAATAACAAATAATAAATAATAAATCATATCAATTCGGAATAAATAAATAAAAAAGAAATAAATTAATTAAAAAAAATCCAAAAATCCGACTTACCTGGATCCGGGTCGGTGCGCGGGTCGGGTCGGTCGGGTCGAATCGGGTCGAGTCGGATGTGGTGGCGGAGGATGCTCGTTCACGGCGTTCCGGCGGTCTTTTGTAACGGGTGAGGTGTCGAATCCTAGCTTCTTGAGGGTGCTGAATCCAATGGTGGCGGTGGTTCACTCCCAGATCGCCTCCTGGTGATGATTCAACTCCGGTCGACAATCGCGATTTTGGGTCTCCTCTGATTTGCACTCTTTTCTCACTTTCTCTCAATTCTGATTCGTGTGTTGGCTTCCTCCCTTCAATTCCTATTTATAGGCACTTGAAACCGAGTTGGGTAAGCTCGGATTTCCTCCGATCGAAGCTAATCGGATTTTCGGTTAAAAAAACCAACTGATAGGAATAAAAATCCGACAAGTCCTATCATTAGGGCAAGAACTGAAGGATTTCAAATCTTGGTGTTGAGGGCCCATTTTGAGCAGATTGACCCCGGAATTATTTATATATTAACCTCTTTTCTATTATTGTTGTATTGTGTATTCCAACAGGCACACTTATCATATTCTATAGGGCAATGGACAAACTCCCTCAGACTCAGCTTGTGGGTTATCCACGGACCGACCTGAACCGACGATGAACTGGGCCGATGGATCCTATAGAAGACCGGCATCTTGAAGACCATTTCTTTTATATATTTATTCTTTTATGAACTATTTTGGTTTTGGGACACTTTTATTTCCATGTAATTTTCATTTAGGGCTAGCCACCTTAAAAGTGGCAAACTTGTAATTTTGAACACTTTTTAACCCTAGAAGTAGCAAGTATAAATACTTGCTTAAGAGAGGGTTTAGGGGAGCTTATTTTTGCAGAACATACAACTCTTTTCACATGTGAATTAGGGTTCATACCTTGGTTCCAACTCTTATCAATTTCAATTCCAAGACTTGAAATTGTGGCGAGTGCAACATCTTGAAATTGTGAGTTATATCAATTTCATTTTGTTGTGATTTCTTTTCTTCTCTAGTGTGTTGTATCTAGGGTTGATTTGAGATAGTTCTTGGTCAGATTTACATGTTATTATTCACTAATTCTTGTGTTTAATTGAAGTACTTATCATTTGATTTGGGATCATCATTGAAAGTTACACTTGAAAACGTGATTTTCACCATTGGGAAAGGAATCTTACTTTACGGTTTTCTTTGTCAAATTGAGGCTTAATTTACGTGGATTATATGACATTAGAGTGTTATTAGAAGGCATTTTCTTTGGGGTATTCTAATTATATTATTAGTTGATTGAATTTCATCATTTCAACATTAGGGTTCATTTGAAAAGTGCCATTTTTGGATCCGATTTTGCCTAGACTTGAGATATCTTTTCTTAAGTCTTTTGGATGTGCTTTTAAGAGTGGTTAGGCACATCACCAACTCCGATTTGTGTAAATCCTTTGATTTGTTGCGATTTGATTCCAATTAGATAATGTTTATCTTATTTCTGTTAAAGATTTGTTGTTGTGCAAAAAATCGAATCTAAACGGCCGAAATTCGAATTTTCTCTTCCGCCGACGATCTCAGACCCGAGGTAAAAGACGATCACACGCCCGGCGCGTGCGCTCCCTCCAGCCAATCAGATGCTGCCACGTGTCCTGGGTAAATGAAAAAATCGCAAAACGCGGAAACGGCTTCCCCCGTGTTTCGAGCCCGCGACCTCGCACCCGTACGCACCCGTTTAGCCACGGCTCGGACCAGCTGAGCTAGCCCATTTTCCTGATTTTGTTTATTTCGCAAATTGCATATATGCAATGTGATTTTTTTATTTTTTTGTATTTTTTGAAATTTAAAAAATTTGTAAAAATTATTTATTATTTATTATTGCCATTTCTGAAATAATTTTTCAAAATTGATGTTTTTTCCTATTTATTTTTTTTTGAATATTTTTAATTATTTATGCTAAATTAGGGAAAAATTAGAAAAATTGGAAAAAATTGAAAATTGATTGTTATTGATTATTATTCATTCTTAGGGCAAAAATGGAGTGTTTACAGAGTGATTTCTCAATCAACTCAAATGATATTAAGCATAAACTCATATTCTGGAAATATGAATCTAAGATAATTATGCAGCACATGTAATGGAACAAAAGAACATCAATAAAACATCAATTAAATCATATCTTCATCATATGACAAAATAGTTCAAATGAGATCTAAGTCTAGGTTTACTCTTCCATAGACCTAACAATGAAAGAACAAATACATGAAGAGAAACTAGAGTTCATGATTACAACCCAGATAGATTGAATCTTGAATGCCTTGCTTGGATCTCCTTGGATTGTTGAGTAGAAAACTAAAGAAAGAGAGGAAAATGAAGAGAAGTGTATTATAAAACCCTAAGTCTGCCGTCTTTTTTTTTCTCTCTCTCTCCTTTTCGTCTTATATATATGTGCTAGCATTGGAGGAGAGAGAAACGTTAGAGAAAATGTGTCGGGGCTCCATACGCCCCTCACCACGCCCCGTGGCAAAGGGCGTGATGGTCTCTGGTCATCTTTTGAAGATGCCACGCCCCCATATCAAGGGCGTGGTGGCTTTATCTTTCCCTTCTGGTCCCATACGCCCTCTACCACGCCCCGTGGCAAGGGGCGTGGTAGCTTCTGTTCCTGATTTCTCTTCCATACGCCCCTGATATGGGGGCGTGGTGGTGGCCTGCTGTTCATATGCCCTTGATATGGGGGCATAGCAGGCAGGGGAGATGCTCTTCTTCCTTTCTCTTTGTTGTTTTCTTCTCAATTTCTTTCAATGATCTTCATTACACCTGAAAGCAACATATTCTTTGATTAAGCATCAAATTCGAATGATTTTTGATTAATTATCAACTTAAAAGAGCTTAAAATCTTCTTAGAATTTGGAGTATTATGATGATTATCAAATTCCCCCACACTTGAATCTTTGCTTGTCCCCAAGCAAAGCAATTTAAGAGACCATACATTCAAAATGGGGACTTCATATTTCCAAACATAGCAGGCTAGAATATCTGCATTCATCAATGATCATGTTTAACATCCAATAGAACTCCTCAATTGAATGAATGTACTCCTCACCTTGTCCTGCAATATTGAACTAGAGATACTTTAATCAAAGTTTTAGAATTAATCAAAGTAAAGTAAGTTTCTACCTTTATCTTTTAATAACATCTTTCAAATCAAAAATCAAACTCAAGGTCAAATCGAAACAAAAGGAGATTTGGCTCATTTCAATTAGCTATTTCAGAGTGTATAGCCTCCTCATCCATCTTTCTAAGCGAACTACTCCATCATGAAAGTATTTTGCATCTGAGATTCCCCTGGATTCCTCTTCCTTTGATAGACCTTCCCAAAAGTTTCATTTATTTATTTATGATCCCAAAACCCATGTAGTAAGCTTTCAGTCGATAATCCCGGGCTCGTCACCCAAGTTAACAGATGTTATCCCTTCAATTGAAGGCGTCCCTACGGACTTAATCACTCGAGTTTCAAGAACTTAACCCCTCTTTTTTTTTGTTTTTAGAGTAATTTCCTCGGTCGGCCGATCCCAGGCTAGATGACCTTAGGTGACCAAGTTTTAAAAGGACCCCATCGAACCTCCATTACTCTAACTGATTTGTTTAGCTAGTAGCAAGGTCAAACTTCGCTCTTCTGAGGGACCAAAACCAGCCCGCACTAACTAAGATATCTTATTTCGACTTAAACTTTTCTTAAAAGGTCTCTTAAGAAAGATCACCAAGAGAATTACTTCATTTACCCTTTCATAATGGATTGATTAGTTCTCAAGACTTTTGATGAGACAATATATTTCCTAGTAACTTAGAAATCAAGCCAATTAACATTTTGCTAAGTACCTTAATTCAATTCCTAACTTTGAATTCTACCTTTAAATAACAAGTAAACTTGCTTCACAAAGATTTTTATTCTATAAGTTTGATCAAGTATGACAAAATTCAATGCAAAAACAGGAGTGAATTGCACGACATTCTTTTTGAGGAATTCAATCATTGAATGCTAAAACACTCCTCAAATGCAGCTAGAATTCTAGTAACATAGAAAATGTAGGAGGAATTTTGACAGAAAATTGGAAGAATTTTGAAAATTTTCCACTTTCTATACCGATAATCGCACATACACACCTAGTTCTCCTTTTCCCCTTTATACATACTATTTAATACCCCTCCCCCACACTTAAGTTAGACATTGTCCTCAATGTCTATACTTGCAATAAAATTCAGACAGGGAAAGAGCATTAAGTAGAGAAAAATTAAGATAGAAAAGGTAATAAAAAGAACTAGTGCTCCCTTGAATTTGATGTTGCTATTCATCAAGTGCTCGATTAAAACCATTTGTTGTGTAGTAGCTCCAACATTCAAGCATTGTGTGAATCTTCCGATTGCTGCAATATTAAAATCTGGAAAACTATACAAAGAAGAAAACTCGAAAGAAGTGAGTCTACAACAGAAATTAAAAAGAAAGAAAAATAAAGAAAAGTAAAGCATGAGTCCTTAAATTAAGTTAACACAAGGCTAATAGGGCGTGGTAGACTCTGTGGGCTGGATTGACACGCCCCCGTGGCAAGGGGCATGGTAGCATATCAATTGGAATTTTTCCACTTTGTCGCCTCTTTTGCCTTCATACGCTCCATGGCCAAGGCGTAGTGTTTCTCCACACACTTTTTTTTTTTTTTACTCCACGAGGCTTTCCAATCACCTCCTTTTTCAACTCAGGATTTCCATCAAGACTGACAGTCATCTCTTTAACTGATGCACCCACAGATTCTCCTTGATCCCCATTCGTCAAACAAATTCCTAAAGCATCCTTGCATAAAAGTTCTTGCATTGACTTTGAAATAGGTAGATCAAGATCATCCACTGCAAACACAAGTATCATCATGTTGCAAACTATGCTTAAGAACATCCGGCATCTTCACTATGACTTCCTCATTTCCCACTCGCAGCACCAATTTCCCGTCTCCCACATCTATGATAGCTCTTGCAGTAGCTAGAAATGGTCTCCCAAGAATCAATGGGATCTCCACATCCGCTTCCATATCTAGGATGACGAAATCTGCTGGGAAAATGAAGTCTTGAACTTTTACTAGCATATCCTCAACCACTCCTCTTGGGAATTTGACTGATCTATCCGCTAACTGCAAGCTCATTCGGGTTGGCTTTGGTTCCCTAAGTCCCAGCTTCTTGAAGAGTTGATATGGCATGAGATTAATACTAGCCCCAAGATCAGCTAAGGCCCTCTCCTCAGTTAGGTTACCGATCAAACACGGGATGGTGAAGCTCCCAGGGTCCCTAAGCTTCTTTGGAAGTTGGTTCTGAATAACTGCCGAACATTCTCCTCCTAAAGTCACTAAAGAAAACTCTTCCAATTTTCTTTTGTTCAACAATAATTCTTTCAGAAACTTTGCATATCTAGGCATTTGAGTTAATGCCTCAACAAATGGAAGGTTAATATGCAATTGTTTAAAAACTTCCAAAAATTTACCATATTGCTCATCCACCTTATCTTTCTTCAATCTTGCAGGGTATGGAATGGGAGGTTTATATTCTGGAATCGGCTTGGATGATGATGATTTCTTCTCAACTAACTTCTCTGGTTGCTCTCCTTCATCATTTTCAATCAGTTGTTTCTCCTTTGAAGTGGATGCCTCACCTCTTTCTACTTGATTCTCAGACTGGAGTTCTTTACCACTTCTCAGGGTTATTGCTTTCACATGCTCACGAGGATTTATCTCTGTATTTCCTGGCAATGAACCCTGAGGTCTCTCTGAAAGTAATTTAGCAATTTGTCCAACCTGAGTCTCAAGATTGTGGATTGAGGCGCCATGGTTTCTGAGAGTAGTGTCTTGATTCTTTAAAATCATGTCCAATGAATTTTGTCTATCTTCAGAATCTTTTACCAATTTTTCTAGGATGTCCTCAATTGATGATTGTGGTTTAGAACTCTGACCAGGTGGTCTTTGAAAACCAGGGGGAGGATTGGGATTGCCTTTTTGAAAATTGTTGTTGTTACTCCATGAAAAATTTGGGTGATTTCTCCAGCCTGGATTATATGTGTTACTGTAAGGATTATTCTGAGGCCGGATTTGATTTCCCAAATAATCCACCTGTTCAACAACTGATTCATCACCAAAGGAGGGCTCAACTGCGGATACTTGTTGCTTTGAAAGTGACAATCCATCTATTTTTCTAGACAACGCCTCTACTTTTGACATGATTTTAGTAGCCACATCTACATCAATAACTCCTGCTGGTCTTTTATCTCTACTCCTAGAATGTGACCATTCAAAATTATTCACTACTAGATTCTCGAAGAGAGCTAAGCTTTCTTCAGGAGTTTGATGATTAATCGTGCCTCCAACTGCAGCATTTACCATCTGTCTAGTCTGACAATTGAGACCGTTGTAGAAAATCTGAACCTGCATCCACTCTAGAACACCATGATGAGGGCATCTCTTTAATGATTCCTTGAAATGTTCCCAAGCCTCATAAAGTGTTTCTGACTCTTGTTGGTGATAAGACTAGATGTCAGCTCGAAGTTTGGCGGTCTTTGAAGGTGGAAAGAACTTGTCCAAAAACCTTGTAACCAACTCTTCCCAGGTGGTGATGGAGCTTCTTGGCAAAGAGTTTAACCATTGTTTAGCTCTTCCTCTAAAAGAAAATGGGAAGAGTCTAAGACGAACCGCATCTTCACTCACTCCATTAAATTTGAAAGTGTCGCATATCTCCAGGAAGGATTGAATATGAGAGTTTGGATCCTCATCCTCAAGACCATCAAATTGGGCATATTGTTGAACCATTTGAATAACGGCTGGTTTAATCTCAAAACTGTTTGCCGCCCCCTAGGTCTAACAATGCTAGAGCTAACACCATCTAACCTTGGCCTGGCGAACTCAGCATTGGTTCTCCTAAGCTTAACCAATGGATTTAGCTCATGAGGAGGATTGTTTTGTGGGTCAGCCATTCCTTCTAACACCAGCGATTCCTTAACCTTTGTTGATGAGGATGGAGATGGATGCTTGTCTCTTTTGTGTGATTGAGTAAGGATTCTCTCAAGCTCCAGATTAAAATCAACAAGGCCCTTGGATCGGCTCCTAGTCATGCACTACAAGAACTAAAATCTAAGAATCGGTGGTACCTAAATTCTAAGTAAACAAAGAAGGAATAGTAACAGAAGTAAATAAAGTGGCTAGATTAATAAGTAATAAGTGTTCCTAATATTAGCGGTGCCTCCTCCCCGGCAACAGCGCCAAAAACTTGATCGTTGCCAACCGTAGTTTTAATATTTATAATGCCTATTCCTAATTCTAACTACGTTGCAATAGGCAAGTGTACCTACCGTGGACGTAATATAGTGTTAAGTACAGGGTCGTCCCATAGAGAGAAGGTTACTAATTACTAGTACTAGCTATTTCCCTATTATCTAATCATTAAATTAAGATGAGGTGTATAAAAAATGAAAGTAGTCAACAATCTAAAATTTAAACTAAAGCTACTTCAACAACACAAGATTCAATCCTATAACAAAACAACCTAGATCTCATTATATACCTATATTGTCACATAAATCATTAGAAGCTAAGGATTAATGTTTCTAGGTTCCTAAGCTGTTAAGTTTCAAGAAGCAAGATAATTACTTTCTCAAGTAAATTACTTATCTAATCCTAGATTTATCAATTAGTATCTCTCCTCAATTAATAGCAATCTAGAATCGCATGAAGCATAAGAACTCGATTCGAATGAATGTTCAACAGAAGATTTTCGATATTCTATCTCTAGAAACACGAGCAAATCTCATCCAAAACATAAATCTGATCATAAAAGCAATTTCTCAATCAACTCTAATGATATTAAGCAAAAACTCATATTCTGGAAATATGAATCTAAGATAATTATGCAGCACATGTAATGGAACAAAAGAACATCAATAAAACATCAATTAAATCATATCTTCATCATATGACAAAATAGTTCAAATGAGATCTAAGTCTAGGTTTACTCTTCCATAGACCTAACAATGAAAGAACAAATACATGAAGAGAAACTAGAGTTCATGATTACAACCCGGATAGATTGAATCTTGAATGCCTTGCTTGGATCTCCTTGGATTGTTGAATAGAAAACTAAAGAAAGAGAGGAAAATGAAGAGAAGTGTATTATAAAACCCTAAGTCTGCCGTCTTTTTTTTTTTCTCTCTCTC
This sequence comes from Laguncularia racemosa, assembly GCA_037954665.1. Classification (NCBI taxonomy): domain Eukaryota; kingdom Viridiplantae; phylum Streptophyta; class Magnoliopsida; order Myrtales; family Combretaceae; genus Laguncularia; species Laguncularia racemosa. The sequence continues at coordinate 228,494 of JBBMOL010000270.1, forward strand.
TCCTTTTCGTCTTATATATATGTGCTAGCATTGGAGGAGAGAGAAACGTTAGAGAAAATGTGTCGGGGCTCCATACGCCCCTCACCACGCCCCGTGGCAAAGGGCGTGGTGGTCTCTGGTCATCTTTTGAAGATGCCATGCCCCCATATCAGGGGCGTGGTGGCTTTATCTTTCCCTTTTGGTCCCATACGCCCTTTGCCACGCCCCGTGGCAAGGGGTGTGGTAGCTTCTATTCTTGATTTCTCTTCCATACGCCCCTGATATGGGGGCGTGGTGGTGGCCTGTTGTTCATATAGGGGCGTGGTGGTGGCCTGCTGTTCATATGCCCCTGATATGGGGGCATGGCAAGCAGGGGAGATGCTCTTCTTCCTTTCTCTTTGTTGTTTTCTTCTTAATTTCTTTCAATGATCTTCATTACACTGAAAGCAACATATTCTTTGATTAAGCATCAAATTCGGATGATTTTTTATTAATTATCAACTTAAAAGAGCTTAAAATCTTCTTAGAATTTGGAGTATTATGGTGATTATCAGCGGGATCAGAAATCATATCAACACCATAAATTAGATGATGGTGAGAGGGAGAAGGAAAGGAAGGAAAAGGGAAAAGCAGTCGTTAGTGAGGTTGTTGACCAAACACAACAAAAGAGGAGCAGAGATATCAAATGTTTTAAGTGTTTAGGACTTGGCCATATTGCTTCTCAATGTCCTAATAAAAGGGTTATGGTCATCAAGGGGGACAAAGTTGAGAGTGAAGAAGAAGAACAGAAGAGTACTGAGGCAGAAGAGGAAGATGAAGACATTATAGCGAGTCCAGTACAGAGAGATATGCTAATGGTTCAGTAGGATGAAACTATTCCTAATCAGAGGGCCAATTTATTCCATATCCAGGGCATGGTGCAGGGAAAGACTTGTTTGATTGTGGTTGACACAGGTAGTTGCACTAATGTTGCTTTAGCAAACTGGGTTACTAAGTTAGGTTTGCAGGTGGAGCAGCATTCAAGACCTTATGCACTTCATTGGTTGAGTCTATGGGGAGTTGTTCATGTACACAAACAAGTTCGTGTTCCATTGCTTATTGGTGATCATACTGACGAAATTGTTTGTGATGTAGCTCCCATGGAAGCTACACATTTGATCCTTGGAAGACCTTGGCAGTATGACATAAGAGCCAAGTATGATGGATACACCAATGAGTATACCATTCAACAACAAGACAAGACATACAAGCTTCTTCCTATGAGTCCAACTGAAATATAACACACAAGACCGATTTGCCTTAAGAAGCCCAAAGGAAAGAGGAGTCTGTTTATGTGGCCTAGCAGGATGGACGTTACAGATTCGAGGTCGAATCATTTTCAACATGGAGGGAATGATACGATTCCAAGAGCGAAAATACGAGCACCAAAAAAAGGAGGACATAGGCGTCGGGAGGACCCAAGGCGAAGTCCGGCCAGCCTTAAGCCGGCCTTGAATAAAAGGCCGGCCGAGTTCACTTCAAGGCCGCCGGCCGAGTTCACTTCAAGGCCGCCGGCCTTGGAGCCGGCCTAAATGAAGGCCATCGGCTTTAGTGCCGACCTAAGTGAAGGCCGCCGGCCTTGAATGTTTGCACACAAATTTTTTAGGATGATATAAATAGGGTCTTTAGGGTTTTTCGTGAGGGATGATCATTTTTGTTTTGTAAAACAGAGACACTTGAGTGGTGTGAGTCTTCTTTTAGAGATTTGAGAATATTGAGAATCGATTTTCACTATATTCATATTGTTCTTATCAAATTCTTGGTTCAAATAGAATTTGTGGTGAGCATCGTTATTGAATTCTTAGAATTCTTTAACCGTAGTGATTGATTTATAGAACGTGATTTCTATCGTTCTATGTTTTGATTGCAAAACAGTTTAATTTTAACATTCTTGGCATCTATAGATTGATAATTTTATCCATATCCTTAATTTTATGCGTTAGTATTAAAATCCAGAAAACCCTAAAAATTGGAGTTATTTGATTATTGTTGACGATTTGGTTTGTGTGAAGGAATTAGAATCCTTTTTCGAAATCATTTGGTTTCAGCAAATCCGTTTTCGCATCAGTAGCACTTCAAGAGGATCCACATTCCACCTTCTAGCTTGGCTCCCATCATGGCTCTCATCATTTCCCTCCTCTTGAAAAGGATTTGTCCTCAAATCGTCGCCTACATCAAAAAGACTCAGATCAGCAACATTAAAAGTAGCACTTACTTGATACTCACCTGGCAAATCTAACTTATAGGCATTATTTTTAAGTGTCTGAAAGGCCTTCTCTTGTTGCTCTCCCCATCTGAACCCCACGTTTTTCTTGATTACTTCAGTAAGTGGTGCTGCAATGGTGATGAAATCCTTTACAAACCTCCTATAAAAGCTCTCTAGTCCATGGAAACTCCGCACATTACTTACATTAGTTGGACTAGGCCATTCTTGGATCGCACGAATCTTCTCTTCATCAACCTTTATTCCCTGTGCACTAATAATAAAACCAAGAAACACCAGTTTTTCTATGCAAAAAGTGCACCTTTTGAGGTGAGCATATAATTGCTCCTTTCGAAGCACTTCCAAAACATCCCTCAAGTGAGATATATGGTCCTCCAAACTCTTGCTGTAAATGAGGATATCATCAAAATAGACAACCACAAATTTTCCAATAAAGTCCTCAAAACATGGTTCATAAGTCTCATGAAAGTACTAGGTGCGTAAGTTAAACCGAAAGGCATTACTAACCACTCATATAATCCATATTTTGTCTTAAATGCGGTTTTCCATTCATCACCTTCTTTCATTCTAATTTGGTAATATCTGCTTTTCAAATCAATTTTGGAAAAGACACTAGACCCATGTAACTCATCTAACATGTCATCTAAGCGAGGAATGGGATGACGATACTTTACCGTGATGTTGTTGATGGTGCGGCAATCAACACACATTCTCCATGACCCATCCATCTTAGGCACCAAAATCACAGGCACTGCACATGGGCTCATGCTTTCTCTCACGTACCCCTTCTCCATTAATTCATTGACCTGCCTTTGGAGTTCCTTTTTCTCCTTTGGATTGCTCCTATAAGTTGGTTTGTTTGGAATAGATGCTCTGGGTACAAGGTTAATCTGGTGCTTAATACCACGAATAGATGGTAACCCTTTGGAATCTCCTTAGGGAAGACATCTTTAAAGTCCTGCACAATAGACACAACCACACTAGGCAAAGAGTTGAAACGTTTGTTAGTATTCAAACAAGTTTCCTTAAAGACCAGTAACAACATGAGTTGCTTCATCACTAACACTCTCCTCACTACACTCGCTCTTGCCACACAACTCTCCTTTTGCAAGGCTGCACTCTCCTTTTCACTCACCACCAAAGTTGATCCCCCCTCAACTTGGCCTCTCACACTCCTTCCAGCCTTCCTCTCTTTTTCCTTTTGATATTGACTTTTGTGTTCCTTTTTTTTTTCTATGTCTTTTGCTCTCTCACTCTCCCTCTATTTTTCAGTCACCTTATATTTTGCAAAAGATTGTTGTAGCTGCAACTGATCCTCATACACCTGTTTAGGTGTTAAGGGTTTAAGATTATAGCTTTTGCTATGGTGAACAAGTGTATACTTGTTAGAAAAGCCATCATGAACAACCTTCCTGTCAAACTGCCATAGCCTTCCCAATAACACATGATACGCCTGTATCGGCACTACATCACATAACACCTCATCCTCATACCTACCAATGCGAAAAGCAATCAAGGCTTGCTTACTCACCTTAGTCTTGCCTCTATCATTCAGCCACTGCAATTTATATAGGCTAGGGTATTTAGTAATCTTGAGTCCCAACCTCTCAACAATAAAAGTACTCACTACATTAGTGCAACTCCCCCCATCAATGATCAAACTGCAAATATGATCACCTAGATAACATCTAGTATGAAAGATATTCTCTCGTTGCACCACCTCTTCTTCCTTCACCTGCACATTCAAAGCTCGCTTCACTACTGCCACTAACTTCCTTACGGCAGGCTCCTCGTCATCACTAGCATCCTCTAATGGAAGCATATCATCATCTTCACTATCCCCCTCAGTCTCATACTCACCATCATCACGTAGAATCATAACACGTCTATTCGGACATTAACTAGCAATATGACCTCTGCCTTGGCATTTAAAACATTTAATGTCACGATTTCTAGGAGTAGAAGAATCAGGTTTACCTTGAGTACCAGGAGTAGAACCCGCTTGCTTCTGCTCTCCTTTTGGCTTGGTGGGTAAAGACTTTTCTTCCTTCTTCCATTGGTTAGTCTTCCAAGTAGATGAACCAGCACCCTGTTGAAACCGTGCAATACTACTACCTTTCCTCCTATGTTGGTTCTCAACCTTTATAGCTATGTGAACCATATCTTCCAATTCCACATAATGCTGCAATTCTACTACATTTTGTATCTCTTTATTCAATCCCATAAGAAATCTAGCCATGGTAGCCTCTCTCTCCTCCTCAACATTTGCTCTAATCATAGTAACCTCCATCTCCTTGAAATACTCATCCATACTTCGACTTCTCTGCTTAAGAGTTTGCAATTTGTTGTGCAACTCACGATAGTAATAAGCAGGAACAAACCGCTTCTTCATCACCCTCTTCATCTCTTCCCAAGACTCAATAGGTGGTTCGCCATTCCTTCTTCTATTCAACATTAGTTGATCCTACCAGACTATGGCATAATTTGAAAACTCAATGGCAGCAAGCTTCACCTTCTTTCTTCCACTATAATTGTGACAATCAAACACCATCTCTACCTTCTTCTCCCATTCTAAGTATGCCTCGGGATCATTCTTCCCTTGGAAAGGAGGAATCTTCATTTTTATACTACTCAATTGATTATCCTCTCTATTCCTATCTCCTCTATCTTCCCAATCCCTAGTTCCTCTATTCCTACCACCATAACCTCTATAACTCCCGATAGAAGGTTCATCAAATTCATCATCAGAAAGTTCATCTCCACCCCTTTGTCCTCTCTTAGAACAACTCTCCCTCTTACGCCCTTGAAAGACGTTTTTAGATTGCTCTAGTTTTTGCTCCACTGTCTCATGAATTTGTTCCATTCCCTCCTGAAACATCCTCTTCATCTCACTCCTCAACGCTTCAATCACTAACCTAGCATCAAACCTCCCCCTCTCACCTTCAGGAGAATTGTGCTGTGACATAGTTCTTGCAATAAAAGGTTAGTACTAACACAAATATATAGGATTAAGCCTCACGATTCACTCCCTTACATGTTTCACTCAAAGGATGATATCCCACAATCACTCGTGTGTTCTCACAAGCAAGGATGATATCAACTCACCAATCCCTCTTCTCAATTCTCTTAAAACTAACCCAAACTACACCAATCCCTTCCGTAGAATTCGGGAACAACTTTAAGGGCTTGAAATTTCCTCTTTTTCTTTCCTTTTTGTTGCCTTTGTTTCCGTTCTTTGTTCACTTTTTTTTTTGTCGTGAATTTTTTTTTTTGTTTGTAACAAGATTAACAGGATGCACTATACTACTCAAGAAACAATTAACACTATGGACTTGAGTACGAAGCTATGACAACACGAAACTTGATATGAACAATTGATATGAACGATTGGAGTTAGGGTTTTGATGTTACCTTTCTCAAACTGAACTGCTGTTTAACAAACCTAGGCTCTAATACCAAACTGATACGAACCATGCCCACGTGTGACGAAACCTAATACCAATACGATCGGAATTGCAACCCAAGATGCCAAACAATCAAAGTGGAACCGCGACCCATTGCCTATAGACGAGGCAAGAACCTTGGTATGTTTTGTTGACGCCACAATCGGGATGAAAGACCGATTGATAAGTCTGGTTGAACGCCACAGAAGAAATCCGATAAGTTCAAGAGAAGTTCTTTAGAGAACCAAGAGAGGAATTCTCTCAAAATGAGTTATTTAATGTTGTATGAATGTTCTATCTTCTGTTTTCCAACCCTAGCAGCTTAGGGTTTACAACTCGTAATAACAAAAGCCCAAAACGACATAACATCATAAGTCGTAGAAAAATAACAAACAGGCAATGAAAGCCGGTGGCATAGTAGCCGACGTAGGATGTACGCCAGGTATATGGGCCGACGACGTAGTAAGCCAGCGTAGTCCCTCTGTCATGCACGAATTGCAACGTCGGTTCAAGGCCGGCAGCATTTAAGCCAGCGTTGTCTAGGCCGGCACTTTGATCTCCTATGCTTTGCTCTCCTTGAATGAGTTGAACAAATGCAAGGTCATTCTCATGGTTGCTCCACTCTTTTCTGGCTTCTTGGATATCCTTTATCAGCCCATTCAGTGCTTCCTTGAATCGTTTCGCTCGAGTTCTTGTGATCGGTCCAAGTGGCACTTCAAGAGGATCCACATTCCACCTTCTAGCTTAGCTCCCATCATGGCTCTCATCATCAAGTCAATCACAAACCGATCCACTAATGAGACAATCCACGTGAACACCTTGTAGATTTTGATGGAAAATGTTGATTAAATGATGTAATTATAATCTCTATTTGTAACATTCACCAAGTAACCACAATAAGGATTTAAAATCACGTGGAAATCAGATCAAAGAAAGCAATAAAACCATGAAATCCACTTCCCCCTTTCAATCACAAATTCTTGCCACAAGCTAAAATGATATATATATTTCAAGTGCTCAATGAACAATCAATCTTAAAAGATGATTATTCATGAAAAAAAAACACAAATATATCCAAGAAAGATCCAAATCTACCCTAGATATGACTCACTAGAGAAGAAATGAACATACAAAAAAGATGGAATCGATATGACTCACAATTCCCTTTCGTCACACTTGCCACAATTCTAATTCTTAGGTTGAAATTGATAAGAGTTTTGAACTAAGGAAAGAACCCTAATTCCACACATGAAGTGCTAGGTTTAATCTGCAAAAATGGCCTCCCCAAACCCAATACTTGCTACTCCTAGGGTTAAAAAGTGGTCAAAATTACAAGTTTGCCACTTTTAAGGTGGCTAGCCCTAAGTGATAATTACAAAGAAATAAAAGTGTCCCAAAACCAAAATACAACCAAAATAGTTCATAAACAATTATAAGGTACAAAATAACATAAGTCTTCATGATCTAATGCCATCGGAATAGAAAACAATCGCAGCGGGTCTTTGATTGTCATCCTGAAAACGTTTTGTGTCCAACAACAGTTGTAAGACATATTGGCATCCCATGGAGAATTATCATTGTATCTATAAGATTATTCTCAAATATTTATTAGAAATAAAGACATAAGGTAAAATATGAGCGATTTGGATCATCATCCAAATCGGGTTCTGAAAAGGTTGACAATGTCAGAAATTTTCCCATCACACTGTAGGAGTATTATGATGACTAAACTACAGAAACACATGAGGAGCATACAGGTGAACAATATCTACCTATTAATGTGTTACGCAGGGCTCTAACCATATCTCCTAATACTAGAGACATTTAGAGGGAGAACATATTTCACACCTCTTGCAAGATCAGAGGTAACCTTTTTGTATTCATCATTGATAGTGGTAGTTGCATGAATGTTATATCAGTTGCATTGGTAGACAAATTACATTTTTTTACTATCCTACATCCTAGCCTTTATAACTTGTATTGGTTGGATAATTGAGGCAGTATGTATGTTACACTAAGGGCAAAGGTCCCTGTGAGTGTTGAGCAGAAATATCATGATGAGATTGTATGTGATGTAATTCCTATGCATGTATTCCATTTGTTGTTGGGTAGACCCTGGTAGTTTGATTGGCAGGTGTTACATGATGAGTTTAGAAACACCCACATGTTCAGCCTGGGGAGTCTCGCATAGTACTGTCACCAATGACTCCATTTGAGGTACATCAGTTTCAGGAATAGATCAGAACTACTTCCACTACATTTGATAGCCGGGAGAGCAGGCCAACAGAGAAATCAGGGTTCAGTTCCAAAAATGATCCTCTAGATTTGATGGCAAATCTTTTAGAAGCCGAAGGAGATGATGGGAAATTTTCTGGCACCGCTTATGCTTTCAAAACTAGATTTGGCTGATGATCCAAATCACTCATATTTTACTTCATATCTTTTTGTCTAATAAATATTTGAGAAATAATCTTACAGGTACAATAATAATTCTCCATGGGATGCCAATATGTCCTACACTAGTTGATGGCCATGGGACATCGTTATATTTTCAATCAAAGGCCCGCTGCGATTGTTTCCATTTCGAAGCATTGGCTCATGAAGATTTATGATATTTTGTACTTTGTAATTGTTCTATGGACTATTTTATGTTGTATTTTTCTTTTGGGAAACTTTCATTTTGATTGTAATTTCCATTTAGGACCAGCTACCTTAAAAGTGGCATAGTTGTAATTTTGTGCATTTTCTAACCCTAAAGGGAGAAAGTATAAATACTTGCTTAAAGTAGGGTTTGAAGAGGCTAATTTTTCATATTAGAACATACACTTTATGTGGGGGAATTAGGGTTCTTCCTAGTTCAATTTCTCTTATCAATTTCAATCCCGAGAATTGGAATTATGGCGAGTTCAACACGGGGAAATTGTGAGTCATATCAATTTCTTATTGTTACGTTTTCTTTTCATCTCTAGTGAGTCATATCTAGGGTTGGATTGAAGTCTTCTTGGTTAGATTTTTTATTGAATTTGTAATCAAACCATCATTGCATAATTGATTGGTTTTTAGCACTTGTTAATTCCATCAATTTGCAATTATTCTTGTGGCGTGGAGCTTCTTTGTTATAAGAAGGATCACGATTTGATTTGTGTATTATTGATTGGATTTCTCTTGGAATTAAGTTGGTTAATTGATTCAATTGAGGATTAACATCTTTGTAAATTTTATTTTCTTGATTTTATCATTTGATTCATCATTCCTCAATTAGGGTTCACGCAATTTTTGACCCCTTTGAACCAGTTTGATCTTGTGAATTAAAGTTGTTCCTTTAGTTCATTTGCATGTGCTTAGACCTTGGTTTTAGGCACATCACTTGGTTGCTTGCTTGAATCGTGGAGTGTAGGGTTATATTATTGTGTTGTTGGAATTAAACACAATCATGTCAAGTGAAATGTTTCTTTCTACTAATGTATTGTGCTAGACATTGACTATTTTTACTACTAAGGATGATGAGTGAAGGGAAAATTTATTCCATACTTCTTGTAGGGTACGAGGTAACTTATGTGTCCTTATAGTTGATGGTGGTAGTTGTATAAATGTGGTAGCAGCATCGTTAGTATCGAAACTAAAACTTGCCACTAGTCCACATCCTAAGCCTTATACATTACATTCATTAAATGATCAGGAGAGTCTTTATGTGACCCAAAGGGCTAGGGTACCCTTCAATATAGGGGATAAGTACTATGATGAGCTTGAATGTGATATTCTTTCTAACTGTACATCTCATATATTGCTTGGCAGGCCATAGTTATATGATAGGAGGGTCTTACATGATGGCTTTAAGAATACCTATATATTCTAGCAAGAGGGTAAACATATCATTTTGAATTTGATGTCACCTTCAAAGGTCTAAAAGGTTTAACAACAAATCCATAGACCATTAGAGATTCCTAAGAATCATAACCACATGAACCAACCTTTAGAGCACCTTCACTAGGTTCACGCAATTTTTGCCCTTTTTGGAACCGGTTTTGTTGTTGACTTGAGTTTGTTTTTCTTGAGTCTTTTAATTGTGCTTCCAAGTGATTTAGGCACATCATCCTTTTGGTATCAGAGCACATGTTGAGAGAAGGGATTGGTTGTATTTGATTTCGTGGAATAATCATCAATTAGGGTTGATCTAGTGAAAACCGCATATTGTGTTGTTGTTGTTGTTTTGAGATTGCGAAATTACCTTGGCTTGGAATTTAATTTGTTGTTTGTTGGAGTTGGATTGGGAAGGTTGTTGTATCATCTTATGTTCAATAATTTTTGTGGAAGGGCAGAAGCATAGAGTGTTGTTTAATTCAAAAACTTTTGGAACTTGAAAAAACTTACCAATCCTTGCCGTGGCTTGTTGTGGCGTGAAGGAGGATGTGTTAGTTGTTGTTGTGACTTCCATTGTGTAATTGTGAATTAGAGGAGTAAAATTTGCAGATTTGCATTGAGTTTTGATTAGTAAGGAATCTATTTGAATTCAAACACATGCCATTAATTTGTGGGAGTTAATGAGTGCTATTTGAATTTGAATTCATTACTTACCAATTGAAGAAAGCTTGCAATTAGTGAAGAGATTGAAATTCAAATTTGTGTTGCTGCTTATTTTGTTGTAAAGTTGCGGTTAGAACTTGTGGAAAGTGGAGTCCATCTTGTTAATATTGCCGTGGAAGTAGAGTGTATTTGTTGTTGTAGTCGTTTGTTATCATTGTCGTGGATGTGGAATGCATTTTATTGTTGTTGCCGTGGGAGTTATTGGTGAAGTGAGTGCACTGTGATTGAGGTGTGTGTGGTGGTGTAAATTTGTGGAGTTGTGTGGAGTAAGGTGCTGCACATTAAGAAAAAGTGTGAGTGTGAACCGTGGCTAATTAAGAAAGTTAAGTAATGAAGTTTGAAATTCAAATATAAGCATTTAAGTGTGAAAGTTATTGAGTATTGTTACTTAAACACTTGCTTAGTTGAATTCAATATCTTAACTACTTAGAAGTATTTATTTGTGCTTCACTTATTCTAATATACTTGAAGTGATAAGAAGTATTTGTTGCATTGGTGACTTGTTGCATCGTGGGTGTACAAGTGTGTGTGTTGTTATCCAAACTTGTTATTGTGACGTGGTGAAGTGAAGGGAGTGTGCTACAAATTATTTGAGATTACATTTGTACTTTAGATAAATCGCATCCACAAACATGTCATATGATAGTGTGAATGGGGACATTGGCAATGAGGCCAATAGCCAAGTTGGTGGTAGACCAGGTTGTCGAAATACAAGTGGAAGAACTCTAGATGAGCAACTTCAGGACCTTACCACAATTATTGCTACATTGGCAACAAGAATTGATAGGATGACATTACCACCACCACCTGTGGTAAACCTTTAGGCACCACCTAGAGTATAAGGAGATTACCATGCTCTTAGGGAAGATAGAGATGATAATTTTGGGGCAAACCTAAATCAGAATAGGGATTTCAGGCCACCTCGGGGTTTGGAATATGTGAAACTACAGATGCCATCCTATGATGGCAAGGGATTAGTAGATGAATACTTAGACTGGGAGGATAAGGTCGAAGGTCTCTTCGAATGTTATGAGATCGATGACAGTACTAGGGTCCGATTGGCTGCTGTTGAGTTTGTAAGGTATGCTGCACTTTGGTGGAAGAATCTGATTATCAGCAGGTGTTGGGATGGAGAGGCTGAGGTTCAGACCTGGAGGGACATGAAAAGATTACTAAGGAAAAGGTTCATTCCTGAGCACTACAAACAGGAGTTGTTCATGCGACTGCAAACATTGAGGCAGGGGGGCAAAACAGTGAATGATTATGTGTAGGAATTTGAGACCCTTATGATTAGGTGTAGGTCTGTTGAGCCTCCAGAACAAACTATAGCACGTTTTGTCTTAGGTCTAAAATATGAAATATCGTGTATTGTTGAACTGCAGCGCTATACTACACTTGATGAGGCTATTCAGTTGGCCTTAAAAGTAGAGAGACAAAGGAGGTCCAACTTCTTTAGGGCTCCGAGCAGTAGGCCCAGTACTTTTAATAGACCCATATCAGCTGATAGTCAATCAGGGGGAACAAAGGCGGTAGGTGAGGGAGTAAGGGCAGTGGACACTACTACCCCAACCATTATGAGAGAAAATTTACCCACTGGGAAGGGTAAAGAGGTCATGGCCCTAAAAATGAGGCAGATTGTTCTCGGATCTACTAGTGGGAAAGCGCGCCAGATAAAATGCTTTAAATGCATGGGATTTGGGCATATGGCTGCATAGTGTCCAAATAAGAGGGTGATGACTATTATGGAAGACATTGGGGAGGATGTTGAGGATGATCATGATCAGATTGAACCTATAGATCTACCAACAGCACTGCAGGAATATTATGATGATCAGACTGCAAACGTGCCTGAGGAGCATACAGGAGGAAAATATCTATCCCTTAATGTGTTATGCAGGGCTTTATCTATATCTCCTGATACCAGTGATATTCAGACGGAGAACATATTTCATACCTCTTGCAGAATCAGAGGTAACCTTTGTGTACTCATCATCAAAAGTGGTAGTTGCACGAATGTTATATCTACTGCACTGGTAGACAAATTTACAACTGTCTACTATCCCACATCCTAGTCCTTATCACTTGCATTGGCTGGATAATAGAGGTAGTATGCATGTTACCCATAGGGCAAAGGTTCCTGTGAATGTAGGACAAAATTATCATGATGCGATCCTGTGTGATATAGTCCCTATGCATGCATTCCAATTACTGGGCCTTGGTTATATGATCGACGGGTGATACATGATGGGTTTGAAAATACCTACATGTTCAGCATTGGCGAGTCACGCATAGTTCTATTACCGATGATTCTGTCTAAGGTTTAGGGTTTTCAGAAGCAGATCAGAAATCCATCCACTACCATTGTTAGCCAGAAGAGCAAGACAACAAAGATACTAGGTTCAGTTCCACAACTGATCCTCTAGATTTGAGGGCAAATCTTTCAGAAGCCCGAGGAGATGATGGGAAAATTTTTGACACTATCAACCTTTTCAAAACCCAATTTGGATGATAATCCAAATTGCTCATATTTACCTTATGTCTTTATTTCTAATAAAAAATTTGAGAATAATCTTACAGGTACAATGATAATTCTCCATGGGATGCCAATATGTCCTACAACTCTTGTTGGACACAGAACATTTTTCAGGATGACAATCAATGAACCACTGTGATTATTTTCTATTACGAGGCATTGGATCATGAAGACTTATGTTATTTTGTATCTTGTAATTGTTTTATGAACTATTTTGGTTTTATTTTGGTTTTGGGACATTTTTATTTCCTTGTAATTTTCATTTAGGGTTAGTCACCTTAAAAGTGGCAAACTTGTAATTTTGAGTACTTTTTAACCCTAGGAGTAGCAAGTATAAATACTTGCATAAGAGAGGGTTTGAGGAGGCCATATTTTGCAGAATTGAGAGCTCATATTCACGTGAGAATTAGGGTTCCTAATTGTCATTAGACTCTTATCAATTTCAATCCCAAGAGTTGAAATTGTGGCAAGTGCAACACCTTGAAATTGTGAGTAGTATCAATTTCATTTTGTTGTGATTTCTTTTCTTCTCTAGTGTGTCATATCTAGGGGTGAATTGAGATAGTTCTTGGACAGATTTGCTTCTTTTATTTTTGAATTCTTGTGTTTAATTACGATCCTTTGCATTTGAATTCCGTTCATCCTTGAAGAATACCTCTTGAAACGTGATTATCACTTGTGGAAAGGAGTTCTTAGAATTGAAGTTTTCTTTTGAATTTTTGGATTATTCTCGTGGGATTATATGTGATTAGTGTGATGTTAGAAGAGATTATTATTGTGGTATCACAATTGCAACATTGAGTATTTGGATTTTCATTGCATCTTCACTAGGGTTCACGTAATTTTTGCCCTTTTGGAACCGGTTTGTTGTTGACTTGAGTTTGTTTTTTTCTTGAGTCTTTTAATTGTGCTTCTAAGTGGATTTAGGCACATCACTGAAGAATTCCATTAAAGAGTTAGCTTGTGAAGACTATTTTTGTATTTGTTATTTTTCTTTGAACCATTTATTTTGTAAGCTTTTGGGACATTTTATTTTGTTGTATTTTGAGGATATAGGACCGGCCACCCTTTAGTGGCATAGTTGTAATTGTCTAGTCATTTTAACCCTAAAGGGAGCAAGTATAAATACTTTCTTAAGTAGGGTTTAGGGAGGAAGTTGAGAGTAAACACATTTTGCTACCCATTTTCATGAGAGTTAGGGTTCTTACCTAATTTTCATAAGACTCTTATCAATTCTTCAAGGAATTTTTGTGAGTAGCAACTAAAGGAATTGTGAGTCATATCATTTCCTTGGTTGATTCCCTTTTCATGCTAGTGTGTAATATCTAGTTTTCATTAGGATTGTGTTCTTTGGTTCATGAATTCACATCAATTTTAGGATTAATTTTATCATTATATCGTTTACAATTTAGTGGAAATTGTTCCTATATTGTCTTGTTAATTGCAATTCTTCATTTGCTAGTGGAATTCTTCATTTGCATGGAAGCTTATTGTATAAGAAGTTCACGCCAATTTTTAGATTTTTTGGTGATTGGATTTACATTTGATATTGTGTTGAGTGCATAATCCAATTGAGCACATCACATTTGGTGTTAAGGTTGTTTGATTTACAAATTGGATTCTAAAAGGGTTTAGGGTTCACGCCATTTAGAGGGTTATTTTCTAGATTTGATTGAAGTTGTTTCAATTGTTTATATGTATATGCTTTAGTCAAATTAAGGCATACCGCCCTAATAGGAGCAAGTATAAATACTTGCTAACTAGGGTTTTTAGGAAGCTTCTTGATAATTTGATAAAAATACAAACACTTGCCATGGGAGTCACCCTTTTGCTAGCATCTACTCTTATCAATTTGTTTAGAAATTGTGGCAAGTTTGGCTTGGAATTCTTGTGAGTTATATCAAGATTTTCTAAGTTGCATCCTATTGTTGCTAGTGTGTAATATCTTGTGATAGTTGGTTAATAATGTTATATGTTCTTTCATGCCAAATTAGGGTTCATGTATTGCTAGGATTACAAGTTAATTTTAGATATTGGAATTGCATTATTCCTTTATAATTGATTGGTATTGGAATTCCCTTGTAGTATGATAGGAATCAAAATCCAACAAAACCTATCATTAGGGCAAAAACTAAAGGATTTTGAATCTTGGTGATGAGGGCCCCTTTCGAGCAAATCAATCCCAAAATTATTTGTTATCTAACCTCTTTTATCTTGTTCATGTATTATATATTCCAATAGGCACACATATCTTATTTTATAGGGCGATGGACAAACTCACTCAGGCTCAGCTTATGAGTTATCCATGGACCGACCTGAACCGGCGATGAGTTGGGCTGACAAATCCTATGGAAGAGCTCGCATGATGAAGACTATTTTCTTTTATTTTGTAATTGTTATTTGGACTATTTTATGTTGTATTTTCTTTTGGGGACACTTTCATTTTTATTGTAATTGTCATTTAGGACCGGCCATCTTAAAAGTGGCATAGTTGTAATTTTGTGCATTTTCTAACCCTAAAGGGAGCAAGCATAAATACTTGCTTATAGTAGGGTTTGGGGAGGCCATTTTGCAGATTATACACAAACACTTAACATGTGGGAATTAGGGTTCATCCTAGTTCTAATTCTCTTATCAATTTCAACCCAACAATTGGAATTGTGGCGAGTGCAACAAAGGGAAATTGTGAGTCATATCAATTCTTTCATTGTTGTTTTTCATTTCATCTCTTGTGAGTCATATCTAGGGTTGATTTGGAGTTTCTTGGACATATTTGTGATCGCAATTTGTGAACAATTATCTTGTTTAAGATTGATTGTTCTTTAGTACTTGAAATCAATATCATTTCATTGTTGGCGTGAATTGAGGTTTAAGAGGAAGTTGATGTCATGGGTTTGATCAACCCATTTTGATTTGAATTCACATGGATTTCAATTATTCTTGTTGTTATATGGTGAGGATTACATATATGGATTGCAATTGCATCATTTGATCTTTGTTGTTCATCAAATTTCCAAAGGGGTTTCACGTGAATTGTTCTCCAATTGGAGCGGTTTGTAATTGAGTTGTGATTTGTTTTCTTTGAGTCATTTGATTGTGCTTGGACTTGGTTTTGAGCACATCATCTTTTGGTATCAGAGCACAAGTTAAGAGAAGGGATTTAGTGTTGGTTGATTTTGTGATCTTCATTTTCAATTAGGGTTCTTCATATTGTGATCCGAATTGTGAAGTGGAGTTGAGTTATTTCAATTGTGTTGTTGAAGTGATTTCCTTGTTGTTAAGTGTTGTGGACTTGAAGTACTCAACTTATTGTTTGTCTCCTTGAGTTGACCGTGATTAGTTTAATGGAATTCATCATTATCATCATTTGTGGGAAGTGAAATTTGAAGGCTAGGAAAGTGTTGCTTTGAAATCCTTGCTGTGTGTTGTAGTGTTGTGTATGACATTTATGAATTTGGAATTGGGGAGAAACAATTTGCAATTTCCAGATTTGAGTAGTGTGGGAAAAAGGGAAGTTATTTGATTTTCAAAACAAGCATTAAGATTAAAGGAGTTAATGAGTGTTTGTTAGAATTTGAAAATTACTTCTTACCAAATGTGGAAGGGTTGCAATTAGTGAAGTGGTTTGATTTTCAAATTTGAATTGCTGCCTTTTATGTAAAGTTATGGTTAGAAATTGTGTTGGAAGTGGAGTATTTTTTGTTGTTGTTACCGTGGAAGTGGAGCATTGCACCGTGAGTGAAGGAAGTGTGTGTATGGCATTGTGTTTGTGTGTTAGTGAAGGGTATGTATTATCAATCAAGAAGGTCTAGAAGCTCAGAAACATACATGGCTGGATACACAGTCAGAAGGCATGACCGTGTATTGTATCAGATAACTTCCAGAAATATACACGGTCGTGTATTGTGTCATGTAGCTATTAGAAGCATACACGGCCTTGTACACGGCTAGAAGGCATGGACGTGAATACTTAGATATTTGTTTTGTGACTCAGTTTGTAAATATGGCATGTATATTTTATATTGTATATTTTAGTAGAGGAAGATTTATTTTCCTAGTTTGTAAGATATAATTGCTTGGAAAGATATCTTCCTAATGTATATATATACTTGAACATGAATTATGAAAGGCATTCAGCCAAAGTTTTACAAAAGTTGTTATGGTATCAGAGCCACACAACTGAGTATTATGCTAAATCCATAGTTCTCTTTTTAGTCTTGGAATTACTGGTTTGTTCTTGGTTGTTTTTTATTTTTGGCTTTAGGTTGATTAATTCCAATCAACAAGTTTTGATAATCAAGTTGTGAGTGACAATTCGATTTAGGATGTCTTCTGAGAAAACACATGAAATCTTAGCTATTAGATTTACGGGAAAGAATTATGCTGCATGGGAATTTCAGTTCAAGATGTTTTTGAAAGGGAAGGAGCTTTGGGGTCACATTGATGGGTCTTCTTCGGCTCCTACAGAGTCAAAAGATCGTGGTCAATGGGAGGCAAAAGATGCACAGATTGTTTCATGGATTTTGGGATCTATTGAGGCTCACATGGTGAACAACTTACGATCCTTTGGCACAGTAAAAGAAATGTGGGAATACTTGAAGCGTATCTACAATCAAGATAATACTGCAAGACGTTTCCAATTGGAACTTGATATGAGTAATTATAGTCAAGGTAATCTCTCAATTGAACAATATTATTCTAGATTCCTTAATTTATGGAGCGAATATTCTGGTATTATCTATGCTAAGGTGTCAAAGGAGAGTTTGGCTAGTCTTCAGGCTGTTCATGAAGTGAGTCGTCGTGATCAATTCTTGATGAAGCTCAAACCTGAATTTGAAACTGCTCGAGCTGGGTTACTAAATAGAGATCCAGTGCCCTGTTTGGATGTATGTTTTTGGGAATTGCTGTGCGAGCAACAAAGATTGGCGACACAAGCCGCTATTGGTGCAACTGGTGGACCATTTGGAATAGTTAATGTTGCATATGCTGCTTAGACCCGAGGAAAGGGAACAATGTAGTGTTACAGCTGCAAAGAATTTGGTTATATTACTCGGCAGTGTAGTAAGAAGTTCTATAATTATTGCAAGCAAAAAGGACATATTATTAAGGAGTGTCCTACAAGGCCTCAAAATAGAAGGTCACAAGCTTTTCATGCTGCGGTATCCGACTCTTGCAATCCTGGTTCAACATCCACAATTGCTAGCAACAAGCAATCTGTTGTCACACCAGATATGGTTCAACAGATGATCCTCTCTGCCTTCTCTGCTCTTGGTCTTCAAGGGAAAGGTAAGATTACTAATTCTGTTGCTTGGTTTGTTGATTCCGGGGCCATAAATCATATGACTGGCACATCTGATTTATTGCATAATCAACATCCATATACTGGTACTCAACACATTCAAGTTGCTGATGGAAATTAATGTGCCTAATCACACTTGAAAGCACATCCAAAAGACTTAAGAAAAACAATCTCAAGTCAAGACAAAATCGGATCCACAAAGGGCACTTTTCAAATGAACCCTAATGATGAAATGATGAAATCCAAACATCCAATGATATAATTATAATTCCACAATCATAATACCTTCTAACAACATCCTAATTTCATATAATCCACGCAAATAAACCTCAAATGACAAAAGAAAACCGTAACAAAAATAATCCCTTTCAAATAGTGAAGAACACGTTCTCTAGGGAAATCTTCAATGATGAACCGAATATAATTGATAAATACTTCAAATAAGCACAAGAATTCGTGAACAATAAGATGTATTTTTGACCAAGAAATATCTCAATTCAACCCTAGATATGACACACTAGAGAAGAAAAGAAATCACAACAAAATGAAATTGATATAACTCACAATTTCAAGATGCTGCACTCGCCATAATTTCAACTCTTAGGATTGAAATTGATAAGAGTTTGGAACCAAGGTATGAACCCTAATTCTCACGTGAAAGGAGGTGTATAATCTGCCAAAATGATAAGCCTCCTCAAACCCTCTCTTAAGCAAGTATTTATACTTGCTACTCCTAGGGTTAGAAAGTGGTCAAAATTACAAGTTTGCCACTTTTAAGGTGGCTAGCCCTAAATGAAAATTACAAGGAAATAAAAGTGTCCCAAAATGATTACAACATAAATAGTCCATGCAAATGAAAAATATATAAAAGAAATTGGTCTTCAAGATGCCGGTCTTCTATAGGATTCATCGGCTGAGCTCATCGTTGGTTCAGGTCGGTCCATGGATAACCCACAAGCTGAGTTTAAGTGAGTTTGTCCATTGCCCTATAAAAGCATGATAAGTATTCCTGTTGGAATATAAAATACATGAGTAAGATAAAAGAGGTTAGTAAACGAATAATTCCAGGGTCGATTTGCTCAAAATGGTTCCTCATCGCCAAGATTCGAAATCCTTTAGTTCTTGCCCTAATGATAAGTCTTGTCGGATTTTGATTCCTATCATCTCCTCGGGCCTCAAAAAGATTTGTCCTCAAATCTGGTAGATCAAATGCAGTAGAGACTCTATTTTCTAAAAGCAATCCATCTAAAGAAGTATCTCTACAGAATCCCAATATCTGAAATACTACAGGTGGTGATTGTCTTCTCTCCTCCATTTCCAGGATGTATCTCATCTGCAACACAAATAATGACCCATTATCCACTGAGGTGTCCCCTATCTCAACCCATTTCACTGATATTGTTTCCTCCTTTTTTAACTCATATATATGTCGCTGATCCTCATGGTCTTTTAATGGTTGGCCCAACTGCTCATTGCCCTCTGAGACCTTTGAAGGTGAACATAACTGTCTCTGAACAGTCTGGCTCTCTGGTGGTCTGCTTGTCTGACTATGATCATTAGGATCCTCTGAAGGTCGATTAATCTGTTGCTGGACATTATGGACCTTTGAAGGTGGCATAGGATTCAGAATAATTCGCTTGCCCTCCTTTTGAAACATATATGTATTTCTGAAGCCATCATGTAATACCCTCCTGTCATATAACCAAGGTCTACCAAGAAAATATGAGATGCACACATGGGCAAGATATCACACTCAATTTCATCACAATACTTGTCCCCTATACTGAAGGGTACCCTAGCTCTTTAGGTAACATACAGACTTCCTTGATCATTAAGCCAATGTAGTTTATAAGGTTTAGGATGTGGAATAGTTGAAAGCTTTAACTTCGATACCAACGATGCAGCTACTACATTAGTAAAACTACCACCATCTATTATAAGGACACACAAATTTCCTTGTATCCTACAAGAGGTGTGGAACAAATTTTCCCTTTGTTCTTCCTCCTTACTAGCAAATGTACTTAATGAGCGTCATAATACATTAGCATATTGAAGCATTTCACTAGACATTGTGGAATTCAACTCAATCCACACGTGAACAATGTTCCCCACTTCTTTTAAGATCACGGTGCAACAAACTTTAATCTCCAAAAATTCACTCCACAGCAACACATAAGCAACAACAACAATTAAGATGTGTCACTTCCACGGCAACAACAAGGTGAATATTTATTACAAGTAGACTTCAACTTCCACGGCAAATAATGAAAACAAAAGATTAATAAGTAGCTTTCCCAAAATGAATTCCGAATCCCACTATAGGCAGCAACTTTCAATTTGAAATTCAAATAACTTCACTTATTGCAAGCCTTCCTCAATTGGTAACAATGAATTCAAATTCAAATAACAATCATTAACTCCCACAACTTAATTGCATATGTTTTGAATTCAAATAATTCCTTACTAATCAAAACTCAATGTAATCTGCAAATTGTACTCCACCAATTCAGAATTACACAATGGAAATCAAAACAACAAGCTACATAACTCCTCACGCCACAAGCTATTTCACGGCAAGAATTGGTAAGTTTTGCAAGTTCAAAAAATTGCTAAAGTAAACTTCACTTTGTACTTCTGCTCTTCCACGTAAATTATTGACCACAAAGTGATATAATAACCTTCCCAAAACAACTCCAACAATCAGCAAATCAAATCCCAATCCAAGGTAATTTCGCAATCTCAAACAACAACAACAACACAATTGCGGTGTTCACTTGATCAACCCTAATTGATGATCACTTCCACGAAATTAAATACAACCAATTCCCTTCTCTCAACATGTGCTCTGATACCAAAAAGATGATGTGCCTAATCACACTTGAAAGCACATCCAAAAGACTTAAGAAAAACAATCTCAAGTCAAGACAAAATCGGATCCACAAAGGGCACTTTTCAAATGAACCCTAATGATGAAATGATGAAATCCAAACATCCAATGATATAATTATAATTCCACAATCATAATACCTTCTAACAACATCCTAATTTCATATAATCCACGCAAATAAACCTCAAATGACAAAAGAAAACCGTAACAAAAATAATCCCTTTCAAATAGTGAAGAACACGTTCTCTAGGGAAATCTTCAATGATGAACCGAATATAATTGATAAATACTTCAAATAAGCACAAGAATTCGTGAACAATAAGATGTATTTCTGACCAAGAAATATCTCAATTCAACCCTAGATATGACACACTAGAGAAGAAAAGAAATCACAACAAAATGAAATTGATATAACTCACAATTTCAAGATGTTGCACTCGCCACAATTTCAACTCTTGGGATTGAAATTGATAAGAGTTTGGAACCAAGGTATGAACCCTAATTCTCACGTGAAAGGAGGTGTATAATCTGCCAAAATGATAAGCCTCCTCAATCCCTCTCTTAAGCAAGTATTTATACTTGCTACTCCTAGGGTTAGAAAGTGGTCAAAATTACAAGTTTGCCACTTTTAAGGTGGCTAGCCCTAAATGAAAATTACAAGGAAATAAAAGTGTCCCAAAATGATTACAACATAAATAGTCCATGCAAATGAAAAATATATAAAAGAAATTGGTCTTCAAGATGCCGATCTTCTATAGGATTCATCGGCTGAGCTCATCGCTGGTTCAGGTCGGTCCATGGATAACCCACAAGCTGAGTTTAAGTGAGTTTGTCCATTGCCCTGTAAAAGAATGATAAGTATTCCTGTTGGAATATAAAATACATGAATAAGATAAAAGAGGTTAGTAAACGAATAATTCCAGGGTCGATTTGCTCAAAATGGTTCCTCATCGCCAAGATTCGAAATCCTTTAGTTCTTGCTCTAATGATAAGTCTTGTCGGATTTTGATTCCTATCAGAAATAATATTCCTATTACGACAGTTGGTGATATTAGCTCCTCCTTTCGACATGTCTTGGTTTCTCCTAAATTATCTACTAACTTACTTTCTGTTGGGCAAATGGTGGATAATAACTATGATGTCCACTTTTCTCGTGATGGTTGTACTATGCAGGATCAAGTGTCGGGGAAGGTGATAGCGAAGGGGCCTAAAGTGGGCAGGTTATATTTCCATTACAATTTACCATTCCTCGGACTTTGTCATTAGCTTCTTCAGTTGTTGACAATAAGGCTGGCATCTGGCATAGACGCTTAGGTCATCTAAATAATGTTGTTTTGAATCATTTGTTGCAAATAGGTGTTCTCAGTTCCATAGATAAGAGTTTATTAGTTGATTGTTCTTCTTGTAAACTGAGCAAAAGTAAGACATTGCCTTTTCCTATTTTGGGTAGTCGTGCCAATAAATGTTTTGACATTATTCATAGTGATGTTTGGGGAATTGCACCAATTATTTCACATGATCAGTATAAATATTTTTTGACATTTATTGATGATTACAGTCGATTTACATGGATTTATTTTTTGCATTCCAAAGCAGACGTGTTTATTGTGTTTCAAACCATTGTTACATATATTGAGACTCAGTTTTCCACTTGTATTAAAATCTTACGGTCTGATAATGGTGGTGAATATATGTTTCATGAGTTTCAAGCATTTCTTCATACTAAAGGTATTGTTTCACAACACCCATGTCCTTATACACCTCAGCAGAATAGAGTTGCCGAACAGAAAAATCGACATTTGTTAGATGTGGTGCACACATTGTTGTTAGAATCTTCTGTTCCAGCTAAGTTTTGGAATAAAGCTTTATCTACTACTGTTTATCTGATTAATCGCTTACCATCTCAACAATTGAAGTTTGATTCTCCCTATCAACGAGTGTTTGGTAAACATCCTAATTATCATATGCTACATACTTTCGAATGTGTTTGTTTCGTTCATTTACCTACCCATGAACGTCATAAGTTGTCAGCCCAGTCTGTTTGATGTGGCTTTATAGGTTACAGTCCTAATCATAAAGGTTTTGTGTGTTATGATTCGATAAATAATCGATGGCATATCTCTCGGGATGTGTTTCTTTGAACATGAATACTATTTTCAGCAACATTTTTCAACATCTAATACTGTTGTGCTTCCTCACTTTGATGACTCTTATTTTGACAAACAGTTCAAGCCAAGACTTATCCTTTCCGACCCTGCTCCTGAAAATGCTTCAATGATTCTTCGATGATCAACTCGGCACACTCGTCCTCCAGATAGATATGGCTATTCTGCAATTGTAACTAATATTACCATTCCTACCTCTTATTCTCAGGCTGCTAAACAGCCTTGCTAGATAAAAGCTATGCAAGAGGAACTTCAAGCACTTCAAGATAATCACACTTGGGATATTGTTTCTTGCCCTGCTGGTGTTAAACCCATTGGTTGTAAATGGTTTACTCTCTTAAGATTCGATCTGATGGTTCCCTCGACAGATATAAGGCAAGGTTAGTAGCTCTTTGGCAATCAATAGGAATATGGCATTGATTATGAAGAGACCTTTGCACCTGTGGCTAAGATGACAACTGTCCGGCTTATTCTATCTATTCCTGGATCTAAAGGGTGGTTCTTACGACAGATGGATGTTAAGAATGCATTTTTGCATGGAGACCTCAAGGAAGATATCTATATGACTCCTCCTCCAGGATTGTTTTCCACACCCTCACCTGATGTTTGTAAGCTCAAACGGTCTCTATACGGTTTGAAACAGGCTCCACGGGCTTGGTTTGAGAAGTTTCGTAATACTCTTCTTAGCTTCTCTTTTATTCAAAGTCAGTATGATTCTTCATTATTCATGTGCAAGACTGACAAGGGAATTGTCTTGTTGTTAGTCTATGTTGATGATATTGTTATCACAGGATCTGATACTCAATTAATGTCTCAGTTACAAGAACGACTTCAAGCTTCTTTTCATATGAAGGATTTGGGCTCGTTAACTTATTTCTTAGGTCTTGAGGTTCATTCTTCTTCTGCTGGTATTTTTCTTCATCAACATAAATATACTGAGGAACTTATTGCTTTAGCTGGTCTCCAAGAGGGACGTTCTATCGATACTCCTTTGGAAGTGAATGTTAAATATCAATGACATGATGGTGACTTTCTATCTGATCCATCTCTATATCGATAACTTGCTGGAAGTCTCAATTATCTAACTATTACACGTCTTGATATTTCATTTGCTGTACAACAAGTTAGTCAATTTATGCAGGCACCTACACATCTTCATTTAGCAGCAGTTCGCCGTATTGTTCGGTATTTAAAAGGGACTTCTCATCGAGGTTTCTTCTTTTCTGCAGAGTCTCCCATTCACTTAACCACATATAGTGTTGCTGATTGGACTGGTTATTCTGATACACGTCGTTCTATTACTAGTTGGTGTATGTTTCTTGGTAACTCTTTAATTTCTTGGAAGAGTAAGAAACAAGATCAGGTGTCTAAGTCTTCTACTGAGTCCGAATATCGTACTATGTCGTCTACTTGCTCTGAGATTATTTGGCTTCGAGGTTTGTTAACTGAGGTTGGTTTTCCTCAACTTAGGTCTACCTCTCTTCATGTCGATAACACTAGTGCTGTTCAGATTACTGCTAATCCTGTTTTTCATGAGCGTACGAAACATATTGAAGTGGACTATCATTCTATTCGAGAAGCTTATGATAATGGTGTTATTTCTCTTCCGCATATATCTTCGAATCTTCAAACGGCTAATATATTTACTAAGGCTCTTTTTCGGCAGTGTCATCAGTTTCTTGTTGGCAAATTGATGCTTCTTGATCAGTCCGCATCAATTTGAGGGGGGATATCAATCAAGAAGGTCTGGAAGCTCAGAAACATACACGGCTGGATACACGGTCAGAAGGAACGACCGTGTATTGTATCAGATAACTTCCAGAAATATACACGGTCGTATATTGTGTCAGGTAGCTACCAGAAGCATACACGGCCTTATACATGGCTAGAAGGCACGACCGTATTGAATACTTAGATATTTGTTTCATGACTTAGTTTGTAAATATGGCATGTATATTTTGTATTGTATATTATAGTAGAGGAAGATTTATTTTCCTAGTTTGTAAGATATAGTTGCTTGGAAAGATATCCTCCTAATGTATATATATACTTGAACATGAATTATAAAAGGCATTCAGCCAAAGTTTTACAAAAGTTGTTATGTATGTGTGGCTTTATGTGTGTATGTTGATTGAAGGAATTGCAATGTGGTGTCTTTGAGCTTGCCATGAGGAAGAGTAGTGTTTCTTTGTGATCATTTGTGATCACTTGGAAAAAGTGGAAATTTTTTTTTTTTTAAAAAGAAGAGCAAATGGAGAGTTGATGATTTCGGAATTGTAGTTTGAATTTTGAAAGAAAAGAAGAGTGAATGGAGTGTGATCACTCGTGAAATGTATATATGAAACCGCTAGCAAGTATACTAGGTCGCAATCAAGTAATATATGATGAGTAGAGTATCGTTCCCTCGAGTACCAAAAAGATTACCAAACCTATAATAACTTATACTGATATTTAGGTCATTCAAACAGGAATCTTTTTTATATTTAACTAAAGAGATTAAATTAAGTTCTATGCTAATGAGAATTATAAGATTCTTATAAATACTTCCAATTGAACAATAGGAATTTAGAATTCACCCTAGTCATGCTAATCAAACTACCGTTAAATTATTGAAATAAACTTATATGTGGTTATTCACGTGAGTTCAACATTTTAAACCTCAAATCAATTAGTCCACTTTCGTATCTCTAATTAACAGAGGATTCTAATATACTCTCATACATTTTTCAATGCTATGATCGCCTTATGCCCTAATACAATTATCCCTAATCTCTCAGTGAATAATTAATTAGAACATAGCTTTAATCTCTATATGAACCCTAATTAAACCAATTAACGCCGCTTTCGCATTGACTCATTAGTCTAATTAAGAATTCCTAACAAATCCTATCTCCACTTTCGTATTGATTGGATTTCTAACAATCTAATCTTATCACAATTAAATTGAAATTATAGGAATTCTCAACATGAATACTCCACATATATGTCAATCTCATAACCAAACTACACTAATCATTTTAGCAAACTAGGGCTTCATCCACTATTCCCACAAATGAAATTAGCCAGCCATACAATAGATAACAACAAGACAAAATTCAACGAAAAATGTTAAAGAATCCATTAAAGACATAAAAACCAATTCACAGAAATGCAAAATATGATTAGGATAAGAAGTCACCAATATGTAGCAAATATGGAAATAAGATCCTAAAACAACTCTTCAGAGATTTCTGACTTGATCTCAATTAATGGAAGTACAATTGAATTCAATCTTCAATTCCCTTGTAAAAAGCTAAAGTTTCTCAAAACAAAGTTCTCAAATCTGCCAAATTGTTCAAAATCTCCTCTCCTCCCCCTGGTCGTGTTTTTTTTTCTTTTCTTTCTCATCCATCCTTTTATGCTCCGCAGAAACATACAAATTGCACAGGAATATAAAAAGTCGACAGTCCACCACATGAGGCATGGCCATGTGTAATGTGGTTGTTACTGCCACCACATAAACCACGGCCGTAGGATAACTCCATAAGCTTCTCGGCATTTTCTTCTTTCCTTCTTCTTTTAGGCACGGCTGTGTGTAATGTGGTTGTTACTGCCACCACATAAACCACGACCGTGGGATAACTCCATAAGCTTCTCGGCATTTTCTTCTTTCCTTCTTCTTTTAGGTATGGCCGTGTCTCATCCCTTGCTTGTGATTTCTTCATGTTTTGCATCATGTACATCTTCAAGTCCATTAATCCCTAAGATATTAACATAAATGCAATTTAAGTATCTTTTTATTGGAAATTTCTAATAATTGACAATAATATATATACCAATCGCAAGATACAACATGATAAAATATGCCTTTATCAGCTCCCCCGTACTTGAACTTCTGCTTGTCCTCAAGCAATTAATAATCCGTCAAATGAAAATACAAAATTTTATTTCCTCATAATTGATTTGAAAAGATGGTGCCTACCACTCTAACTAAATTGACAACATGTAACTGGTATAATTAGAAAAAATTGAATAGTTAATCTGGAAAGACTAACTTTTATTCCTAATGTTTAACCACCGAATTCTTATTTCAAAAGATAAATTCTCAGTCCAATAAAGCAAAACACTCATTTAAACTTCAAAAGCAACTAGCAAGTATAAAATCTCTTTAATTACTTATCTGAATAAGATAACACAAAGTTAAAGCATATGGTATCCACTCTTCCCCTAGATTTTTTCCTTTTTATAATAGTCTTATTTCATTCTTTATTCTATTTTTTTTTTTTCATTTGCTCAGATTGACAGTGGAGTCTGACTTCACTCTTCTGAGGGACTAAAGCCTGCCCATATCAACTGGCTTTTATTAATATATTAAAATTTTGCCTTTCCGCCCTTCACGTTATTGTGAGTTCATTGAGTCGGCACATCCCGGGCTCATCACCCAAGTGACCAGGTTTTAAAGGGACCCCTATGAACTCTTCCTCACACTAATATTTAAGTTAGGATACTCTTAACTCACTTACCTGAGTCATTGGAGTAAAGGCTCTAAATATTTTATTTTATTTATTAATTTTTTTTTATATTAGTTAAGACTATTTTTATAAGGAATCACCAAGTAAAAAGTTTCCTCTACCTCTTCTTCTAAGAGTTAAAATATTCTCAAAGCACTTCAAAAGACAAAATACAAGCTTAATTCACTTAGAAGTAAACTTGCTTGTTTTGCACTAAAGGACTCGACCTACTTCCGAACTTTAAATTCAAGAGTCTAAACAAAAGGTCAAATTTTTCCTTAAAGATTCCACTACTAAATTTAAACTAAGTAAACCAATTACAACAGCTAATGAGTAAGGCACCAAATCAAATCAATTAGATAAAAGAAAATTTATACCACATTTCTAGATCATATTAGACTTTTCCAATACAACAGTTCAAGATAATGGTGAAGTATAATTGTCCAAAATATTCATTCCACACAAATTAACATCAACAGACATCAAAATTATCATAAATAATTGCCTATTTTATTTTTCCTTCCCCCATATGTAATTCAGACAATGTCCCTATTATCTTTCCTAATTGCAAAAGAAAATTGATTAAACCATAAAAGTACTTTGGGAATAACGAAACTTCCCTGAGATGAAAGTGTAGCAAAGTCTCTGGAATATTTCATCATGAAAGTGCCATTGCTTTTCCATATGAACTGCACATTTTTCCTTTAGTTCCTGAAGTTAGAACAAAGAAACACAAAGAGACAAAATAGATCAAGAATATTCACAGTCTAACATCACCTATAGTGTTTAAGAAATTATTACAGTTCCAACAGAAAATAAAATAAAAGTAATCGACAAATAACATTGAGACAAGTCTTTAAAAAAAATGAACAAAATCAAGCTTAATCCTCATCATCATCAAAATCATCATCCTCCTATTCTTCATCATCAGACACTTCCTCCTCCTCGTCATCTGAACATTCCTCCTCAGAACTAGAACAAGGTTCTTCCTCCTGAGGTGGGGATATTACTCGCTGGGGAGGTGGCTGTATTCTGACACTGGTGGATCGCCTGAGGTGTCCCCTATCTCAACCCATTTCACTGATATTGTTTCCTCCTTTTTTAACTCATATATATGTCGCTGATCCTCATGGTCTTTTAATGGTTGGCCCAACTGCTCATTGCCCTCTGAGACCTTTGAAGGTGAACATAACTGTCTCTGAACAGTCTGGCTCTCTGGTGGTCTGCTTGTCTGACTATGATCATTAGGATCCTCTGAAGGTCGATTAATCTGTTGCTGGACATTATGGACCTTTGATGGTGGCATAGGATTCAGAATAATTCGCTTGCCCTCCTTTTGAAACATATATGTATTTCTGAAGCCATCATGTAATACCCTCCTGTCATATAACCAAGGTCTACCAAGAAAAATATGAGATGCACACATGGGCAAGATATCACACTCAATTTCATCACAATACTTGTCCCCTATACTGAAGGGTACCCTAGCTCTTTAGGTAACATACAGACTTCCTTGATCATTAAGCCAATGTAGTTTATAAGGTTTAGGATGTGGAATAGTTGAAAGCTTTAACTTCGATACCAACGATGCAGCTACTACATTAGTAAAACTACCACCATCTATTATAAGGACACACAAATTTCCTTGTATCCTACAAGAGGTGTGGAACAAATTTTCCCTTTGTTCTTCCTCCTTACTAGCAAATGTACTTAATGAGCGTCATAATACATTAGCATATTGAAGCATTTCACTAGACATTGTGGAATTCAACTCAATCCACACGTGAACAATGTTCCCCACTTCTTTTAAGATCACGGTGCAACAAACTTTAATCTCCAAAAATTCACTCCACAGCAACACACAAGCAACAACAACAATTAAGATGTGTCACTTCCACGGCAACAACAAGGTGAATATTTATTACAAGTAGACTTCAACTTCCACGGCAAATAATGAAAACAAAAGATTAATAAGTAGCTTTCCCAAAATGAATTCCGAATCCCACTATAGGCAGCAACTTTCAATTTGAAATTCAAATAACTTCACTTATTGCAAGCCTTCCTCAATTGGTAACAATGAATTCAAATTCAAATAACAATCATTAACTCCCACAACTTAATTGCATATGTTTTGAATTCAAATAATTCCTTACTAATCAAAACTCAATGTAATCTGCAAATTGTACTCCACCAATTCAGAATTACACAATGGAAATCAAAACAACAAGCTACATAACTCCTCACGCCACAAGCTATTTCACGGCAAGAATTGGTAAGTTTTGCAAGTTCAAAAAATTGCTAAAGTAAACTTCACTTTGTACTTCTGCTCTTCCACGTAAATTATTGACCACAAAGTGATATAATAACCTTCCCAAAACAACTCCAACAATCAGCAAATCAAATCCAAATCCAAGGTAATTTCGCAATCTCAAACAACAACAACAACACAATTGCGGTGTTCACTTGATCAACCCTAATTGATGATCACTTCCACGAAATTAAATACAACCAATTCCCTTCTCTCAACATGTGCTCTGATACCAAAAAGATGATGTGCCTAATCACACTTGAAAGCACATCCAAAAGACTTAAGAAAAACAATCTCAAGTCAAGACAAAATCGGATCCACAAAGGGCACTTTTCAAATGAACCCTAATGATGAAATGATGAAATCCAAACATCCAATGATATAATTATAATTCCACAATCATAATACCTTCTAACAACATCCTAATTTCATATAATCCACGCAAATAAACCTCAAATGACAAAAGAAAACCGTAACAAAAATAATCCCTTTCAAATAGTGAAGAACACGTTCTCTAGGGAAATCTTCAATGATGAACCGAATATAATTGATAAATACTTCAAATAAGCACAAGAATTCGTGAACAATAAGATGTATTTCTGACCAAGAAATATCTCAATTCAACCCTAGATATGACACACTAGAGAAGAAAAGAAATCACAACAAAATGAAATTGATATAACTCACAATTTCAAGATGTTGCACTCGCCACAATTTCAACTCTTGGGATTGAAATTGATAAGAGTTTGGAACCAAGGTATGAACCCTAATTCTCACGTGAAAGGAGGTGTATAATCTGCCAAAATGATAAGCCTCCTCAATCCCTCTCTTAAGCAATATTTATACTTGCTACTCCTAGGGTTAGAAAGTGGTCAAAATTACAAGTTTGCCACTTTTAAGGTGGCTAGCCCTAAATGAAAATTACAAGGAAATAAAAGTGTCCCAAAATGATTACAACATAAATAGTCCATGCAAATGAAAAATATATAAAAGAAATTGGTCTTCAAGATGCCGATCTTCTATAGGATTCATCGGCTGAGCTCATCGCTGGTTCAGGTCGGTCCATGGATAACCCACAAGCTGAGTTTAAGTGAGTTTGTCCATTGCCCTGTAAAAGAATGATAAGTATTCCTGTTGGAATATAAAATACATGAATAAGATAAAAGAGGTTAGTAAACGAATAATTCCAGGGTCGATTTGCTCAAAATGGTTCCTCATCGCCAAGATTCGAAATCCTTTAGTTCTTGCTCTAATGATAAGTCTTGTCGGATTTTGATTCCTATCAGAAATAATATTCCTATTACGAC
This sequence comes from Laguncularia racemosa, assembly GCA_037954665.1. NCBI lineage: Eukaryota > Viridiplantae > Streptophyta > Magnoliopsida > Myrtales > Combretaceae > Laguncularia > Laguncularia racemosa. The sequence goes on from JBBMOL010000270.1 coordinate 259,752, forward strand.
AGTTGGTGATATTAGCTCCTCCTTTCGACATGTCTTGGTTTCTCCTAAATTATCTACTAACTTACTTTCTGTTGGGCAAATGGTGGATAATAACTATGATGTCCACTTTTCTCGTGATGGTTGTACTATGCAGGATCAAGTGTCGGGGAAGGTGATAGCGAAGGGGCCTAAAGTGGGCAGGTATATTTCCATTACAATTTACCATTCCTCGGACTTTGTCATTAGCTTCTTCAGTTGTTGACAATAAGGCTGGCATCTGGCATAGACGCTTAGGTCATCTAAATAATGTTGTTTTGAATCATTTGTTGCAAATAGGTGTTCTCAGTTCCATAGATAAGAGTTTTATTAGTTGATTGTTCTTCTTGTAAACTGAGCAAAAGTAAGACATTGCCTTTTCCTATTTTGGGTAGTCGTGCCAATAAATGTTTTGACATTATTCATAGTGATGTTTGGGGAATTGCACCAATTATTTCACATGATCAGTATAAATATTTTTTGACATTTATTGATGATTACAGTCGATTTACATGGATTTATTTTTTGCATTCCAAAGCAGACGTGTTTATTGTGTTTCAAACCATTGTTACATATATTGAGACTCAGTTTTCCACTTGTATTAAAATCTTACGGTCTGATAATGGTGGTGAATATATGTTTCATGAGTTTCAAGCATTTCTTCATACTAAAGGTATTGTTTCACAACACCCATGTCCTTATACACCTCAGCAGAATAGAGTTGCCGAACAGAAAAATCGACATTTGTTAGATGTGGTGCACACATTGTTGTTAGAATCTTCTGTTCCAGCTAAGTTTTGGAATAAAGCTTTATCTACTACTGTTTATCTGATTAATCGCTTACCATCTCAACAATTGAAGTTTGATTCTCCCTATCAACGAGTGTTTGGTAAACATCCTAATTATCATATGCTACATACTTTCGAATGTGTTTGTTTCGTTCATTTACCTACCCATGAACGTCATAAGTTGTCAGCCCAGTCTGTTTGATGTGGCTTTATAGGTTACAGTCCTAATCATAAAGGTTTTGTGTGTTATGATTCGATAAATAATCGATGGCATATCTCTCGGGATGTGTTTCTTTGAACATGAATACTATTTTCAGCAACATTTTTCAACATCTAATACTGTTGTGCTTCCTCACTTTGATGACTCTTATTTTGACAAACAGTTCAAGCCAAGACTTATCCTTTCCGACCCTGCTCCTGAAAATGCTTCAATGATTCTTCGATGATCAACTCGGCACACTCGTCCTCCAGATAGATATGGCTATTCTGCAATTGTAACTAATATTACCATTCCTACCTCTTATTCTCAGGCTGCTAAACAGCCTTGCTAGATAAAAGCTATGCAAGAGGAACTTCAAGCACTTCAAGATAATCACACTTGGGATATTGTTTCTTGCCCTGCTGGTGTTAAACCCATTGGTTGTAAATGGTTTACTCTCTTAAGATTCGATCTGATGGTTCCCTCGACAGATATAAGGCAAGGTTAGTAGCTCTTGGCAATCAATAGGAATATGGCATTGATTATGAAGAGACCTTTGCACCTGTGGCTAAGATGACAACTGTCCGGCTTATTCTATCTATTCCTGGATCTAAAGGGTGGTTCTTACGACAGATGGATGTTAAGAATGCATTTTTGCATGGAGACCTCAAGGAAGATATCTATATGACTCCTCCTCCATGATTGTTTTCCACACCCTCACCTGATGTTTGTAAGCTCAAACGGTCTCTATACGGTTTGAAACAGGCTCCACGGGCTTGGTTTGAGAAGTTTCGTAATACTCTTCTTAGCTTCTCTTTTATTCAAAGTCAGTATGATTCTTCATTATTCATGTGCAAGACTGACAAGGGAATTGTCTTGTTGTTAGTCTATGTTGATGATATTGTTATCACAGGATCTGATACTCAATTAATGTCTCAGTTACAAGAACGACTTCAAGCTTCTTTTCATATGAAGGATTTGGGCTCGTTAACTTATTTCTTAGGTCTTGAGGTTCATTCTTCTTCTGCTGGTATTTTTCTTCATCAACATAAATATACTGAGGAACTTATTGCTTTAGCTGGTCTCCAAGAGGGACGTTCTATCGATACTCCTTTGGAAGTGAATGTTAAATATCAATGACATGGTGGTGACTTTCTATCTGATCCATCTCTATATCGATAACTTGCTGGAAGTCTCAATTATCTAACTATTACACGTCTTGATATTTCATTTGCTGTACAACAAGTTAGTCAATTTATGCAGGCACCTACACATCTTCATTAGCAGCAGTTCGCCGTATTGTTCGGTATTTAAAAGGGACTTCTCATCGAGGTTTCTTCTTTTCTGCAGAGTCTCCCATTCACTTAACCACATATAGTGTTGCTGATTGGACTGGTTATTCTGATACACGTCGTTCTATTACTAGTTGGTGTATGTTTCTTGGTAACTCTTTAATTTCTTGGAAGAGTAAGAAACAAGATCAGGTGTCTAAGTCTTCTACTGAGTCCGAATATCGTACTATGTCGTCTACTTGCTCTGAGATTATTTGGCTTCGAGGTTTGTTAACTGAGGTTGGTTTTCCTCAACTTAGGTCTACCTCTCTTCATGTCGATAACACTAGTGCTGTTCAGATTACTGCTAATCCTGTTTTTCATGAGCGTACGAAACATATTGAAGTGGACTATCATTCTATTCGAGAAGCTTATGATAATGGTGTTATTTCTCTTCCGCATATATCTTCGAATCTTCAAACGGCTAATATATTTACTAAGGCTCTTTTTCGGCAGTGTCATCAGTTTCTTGTTGGCAAATTGATGCTTCTTGATCAGTCCGCATCAATTTGAGGGGGGATATCAATCAAGAAGGTCTGGAAGCTCAGAAACATACACGGCTGGATACACGGTCAGAAGGAACGACCGTGTATTGTATCAGATAACTTCCAGAAATATACACGGTCGTATATTGTGTCAGGTAGCTACCAGAAGCATACACGGCCTTATACATGGCTAGAAGGCACAACCGTGTTGAATACTTAGATATTTGTTTCATGACTTAGTTGTAAATATGGCATGTATATTTTGTATTGTATATTATAGTAGAGGAAGATTTATTTTCCTAGTTTGTAAGATATAGTTGCTTGGAAAGATATCCTCCTAATGTATATATATACTTGAACATGAATTATAAAAGGCATTCAGCCAAAGTTTTACAAAAGTTGTTATGTATGTGTGGCTTTATGTGTGTATGTTGATTGAAGGAATTGCAATGTGGTGTCTTTGAGCTTGCCATGAGGAAGAGTAGTGTTTCTTTGTGATCATTTGTGATCACTTGGAAAAAGTGGAAATTTTTTTTTTTAAAAAGAAGAGCAAATGGAGAGTTGATGATTTCGGAATTGTAGTTTGAATTTTGAAAGAAAAGAAGAGTGAATGGAGTGTGATCACTCGTGAAATGTATATATGAAACCGCTAGCAAGTATACTAGGTCGCAATCAAGTAATATATGATGAGTAGAGTATCGTTCCCTCGAGTACCAAAAAGATTACCAAACCTATAATAACTTTATACTGATATTTAGGTCATTCAAACAGGAATCTTTTTTATATTTAACTAAAGAGATTAAATTAAGTTCTATGCTAATGAGAATTATAAGATTCTTATAAATACTTCCAATTGAACAATAGGAATTTAGAATTCACCCTAGTCATGCTAATCAAACTACCGTTAAATTATTGAAATAAACTTATATGTGGTTATTCACGTGAGTTCAACATTTTAAACCTCAAATCAATTAGTCCACTTTCGTATCTCTAATTAACAGAGGATTCTAATATACTCTCATACATTTTTCAATGCTATGATCGCCTTATGCCCTAATACAATTATCCCTAATCTCTCAGTGAATAATTAATTAGAACATAGCTTTAATCTCTATATGAACCCTAATTAAACCAATTAACGCCGCTTTCGCATTGACTCATTAGTCTAAATTAAGAATTCCTAACAAATCCTATCTCCACTTTCGTATTGATTGGATTTCTAACAATCTAATCTTATCACAATTAAATTGAAATTATAGGAATTCTCAACATGAATACTCCACATATATGTCAATCTCATAACCAAACTACACTAATCATTTTAGCAAACTAGGGCTTCATCCACTATTCCCACAAATGAAATTAGCCAGCCATACAATAGATAACAACAAGACAAAATTCAACGAAAAATGTTAAAGAATCCATTAAAGACATAAAAACCAATTCACAGAAATGCAAAATATGATTAGGATAAGAAGTCACCAATATGTAGCAAATATGGAAATAAGATCCTAAAACAACTCTTCAGAGATTTCTGACTTGATCTCAATTAATGGAAGTACAATTGAATTCAATCTTCAATTCCCTTGTAAAAAGCTAAAGTTTCTCAAACAAAGTTCTCAAATCTGCCAAATTGTTCAAAATCTCCTCTCCTCCCCCTGGTCGTGTTTTTTTTTCTTTCTTTCTCATCCATCCTTTTATGCTCCGCAGAAACATACAAATTGCACAGGAATATAAAAAGTCGACAGTCCACCACATAGGCATGGCCATGTGTAATGTGGTTTTTAACTGCCACCACATAAACCACGGCCGTAGGATAACTCCATAAGCTTCTCGGCATTTTCTTCTTTCCTTCTTCTTTTAGGCACGGCTGTGTGTAATGTGGTTGTTACTGCCACCACATAAACCACGACCGTGGGATAACTCCATAAGCTTCTCGGCATTTTCTTCTTTCCTTCTTCTTTTAGGTATGGCCGTGTCTCATCCCTTGCTTGTGATTTCTTCATGTTTTGCATCATGTACATCTTCAAGTCCATTAATCCCTAAGATATTAACATAAATGCAATTTAAGTATCTTTTTATTGGAAATTTCTAATAATTGACAATAATATATATACCAATCGCAAGATACAACATGATAAAATATGCCTTTATCAGCTCCCCCGTACTTGAACTTCTGCTTGTCCTCAAGCAATTAATAATCCGTCAAATGAAAATACAAAATTTTATTTCCTCATAATTGATTTGAAAAGATGGTGCCTACCACTCTAACTAAATTGACAACATGTAACTGGTATAATTAGAAAAAATTGAATAGTTAATCTGGAAAGACTAACTTTTATTCCTAATGTTTAACCACCGAATTCTTATTTCAAAAGATAAATTCTCAGTCCAATAAAGCAAAACACTCATTTAAACTTCAAAAGCAACTAGCAAGTATAAAATCTCTTTAATTACTTATCTGAATAAGATAACACAAAGTTAAAGCATATGGTATCCACTCTTCCCCTAGATTTTTTCCTTTTTATAATAGTCTTATTTCATTCTTTATTCTATTTTTTTTTTTTCATTTGCTCAGATTGACAGTGGAGTCTGACTTCACTCTTCTGAGGGACTAAAGCCTGCCTATATCAACTGGCTTTTATTAATATATTAAAATTTTGCCTTTCCGCCCTTCACGTTATTGTGAGTTCATTGAGTCGGCACATCCCGGGCTCATCACCCAAGTGACCAGGTTTTAAAGGGACCCCTATGAACTCTTCCTCACACTAATATTTAAGTTAGGATACTCTTAACTCACTTACCTGAGTCATTGGAGTAAAGGCTCTAAATATTTTATTTTATTTATTAATTTTTTTTATATTAGTTAAGACTATTTTTATAAGGAATCACCAAGTAAAAAGTTTCCTCTACCTCTTCTTCTAAGAGTTAAAATATTCTCAAAGCACTTCAAAAGACAAAATACAAGCTTAATTCACTTAGAAGTAAACTTGCTTGTTTTGCACTAAAGGACTCGACCTACTTCCGAACTTTAAATTCAAGAGTCTAAACAAAAGGTCAAATTTTTCCTTAAAGATTCCACTACTAAATTTAAACTAAGTAAACCAATTACAACAGCTAATGAGTAAGGCACCAAATCAAATCAATTAGATAAAAGAAAATTTATACCACATTTCTAGATCATATTAGACTTTTCCAATACAACAGTTCAAGATAATGGTGAAGTATAATTGTCCAAAATATTCATTCCACACAAATTAACATCAACAGACATCAAAATTATCATAAATAATTGCCTATTTTATTTTTCCTTCCCCATATGTAATTCAGACAATGTCCCTATTATCTTTCCTAATTGCAAAAGAAAATTGATTAAACCATAAAAGTACTTTGGGAATAACGAAACTTCCCTGAGATGAAAGTGTAGCAAAGTCTCTGGAATATTTCATCATGAAAGTGCCATTGCTTTTCCATATGAACTGCACATTTTTCCTTTAGTTCTGAAGTTAGAACAAAGAAACACAAAGAGACACAAATAGATCAAGAATATTCACAGTCTAACATCACCTATAGTGTTTAAGAAATTATTACAGTTCCAACAGAAAATAAAATAAAAGTAATCGACAAATAACATTGAGACAAGTCTTTAAAAAAAATGAACAAAATCAAGCTTAATCCTCATCATCATCAAAATCATCATCCTCCTATTCTTCATCATCAGACACTTCCTCCTCCTCGTCATCTGAACATTCCTCCTCAGAACTAGAACAAGGTTCTTCCTCCTGAGGTGGGGATATTACTCGCTGGGGAGGTGGCTGTATTCTGACACTGGTGGATCGCCTGAGGTGTCCCCTATCTCAACCCATTTCACTGATATTGTTTCCTCCTTTTTTAACTCATATATATGTCGCTGATCCTCATGGTCTTTTAATGGTTGGCCCAACTGCTCATTGCCCTCTGAGACCTTTGAAGGTGAACATAACTGTCTCTGAACAGTCTGGCTCTCTGGTGGTCTGCTTGTCTGACTATGATCATTAGGATCCTCTGAAGGTCGATTAATCTGTTGCTGGACATTATGGACCTTTGATGGTGGCATAGGATTCAGAATAATTCGCTTGCCCTCCTTTTGAAACATATATGTATTTCTGAAGCCATCATGTAATACCCTCCTGTCATATAACCAAGGTCTACAAGAAAAATATGAGATGCACACATGGGCAAGATATCACACTCAATTTCATCACAATACTTGTCCCCTATACTGAAGGGTACCCTAGCTCTTTAGGTAACATACAGACTTCCTTGATCATTAAGCCAATGTAGTTTATAAGGTTTAGGATGTGGAATAGTTGAAAGCTTTAACTTCGATACCAACGATGCAGCTACTACATTAGTAAAACTACCACCATCTATTATAAGGACACACAAATTTCCTTGTATCCTACAAGAGGTGTGGAACAAATTTTCCCTTTGTTCTTCCTCCTTACTAGCAAATGTACTTAATGAGCGTCATAATACATTAGCATATTGAAGCATTTCACTAGACATTGTGGAATTCAACTCAATCCACACGTGAACAATGTTCCCCACTTCTTTTAAGATCACGGTGCAACAAACTTTAATCTCCAAAAATTCACTCCACAGCAACACACAAGCAACAACAACAATTAAGATGTGTCACTTCCACGGCAACAACAAGGTGAATATTTATTACAAGTAGACTTCAACTTCCACGGCAAATAATGAAAACAAAAGATTAATAAGTAGCTTTCCCAAAATGAATTCCGAATCCCACTATAGGCAGCAACTTTCAATTTGAAATTCAAATAACTTCACTTATTGCAAGCCTTCCTCAATTGGTAACAATGAATTCAAATTCAAATAACAATCATTAACTCCCACAACTTAATTGCATATGTTTTGAATTCAAATAATTCCTTACTAATCAAAACTCAATGTAATCTGCAAATTGTACTCCACCAATTCAGAATTACACAATGGAAATCAAAACAACAAGCTACATAACTCCTCACGCCACAAGCTATTTCACGGCAAGAATTGGTAAGTTTTGCAAGTTCAAAAAATTGCTAAAGTAAACTTCACTTTGTACTTCTGCTCTTCCACGTAAATTATTGACCACAAAGTGATATAATAACCTTCCCAAAACAACTCCAACAATCAGCAAATCAAATCCCAATCCAAGGTAATTTCGCAATCTCAAACAACAACAACAACACAATTGCGGTGTTCACTTGATCAACCCTAATTGATGATCACTTCCACGAAATTAAATACAACCAATTCCCTTCTCTCAACATGTGCTCTGATACCAAAAAGATGATGTGCCTAATCACACTTGAAAGCACATCCAAAAGTCTTAAGAAAAACAATCTCAAGTCAAGACAAAATCGGATCCACAAAGGGCACTTTTCAAATGAACCCTAATGATGAAATGATGAAATCCAAACATCCAATGATATAATTATAATTCCACAATCATAATACCTTCTAACAACATCCTAATTTCATATAATCCACGCAAATAAACCTCAAATGACAAAAGAAAACCGTAACAAAAATAATCCCTTTCAAATAGTGAAGAACACGTTCTCTAGGGAAATCTTCAATGATGAACCGAATATAATTGATAAATACTTCAAATAAGCACAAGAATTCGTGAACAATAAGATGTATTTCTGACCAAGAAATATCTCAATTCAACCCTAGATATGACACACTAGAGAAGAAAAGAAATCACAACAAAATGAAATTGATATAACTCACAATTTCAAGATGTTGCACTCGCCACAATTTCAACTCTTGGGATTGAAATTGATAAGAGTTTGGAACCAAGGTATGAACCCTAATTCTCACGTGAAAGGAGGTGTATAATCTGCCAAAATGATAAGCCTCCTCAATCCCTCTCTTAAGCAAATATTTATACTTGCTACTCCTAGGGTTAGAAAGTGGTCAAAATTACAAGTTTGCCACTTTTAAGGTGGCTAGCCCTAAATGAAAATTACAAGGAAATAAAAGTGTCCCAAAATGATTACAACATAAATAGTCCATGCAAATGAAAATAATAAAAGAAATTGGTCTTCAAGATGCCGATCTTCTATAGGATTCATCGGCTGAGCTCATCGCTGGTTCAGGTCGGTCCATGGATAACCCACAAGCTGAGTTTAAGTGAGTTTGTCCATTGCCCTGTAAAAGAATGATAAGTATTCCTGTTGGAATATAAAATACATGAATAAGATAAAAGAGGTTAGTAAACGAATAATTCCAGGGTCGATTTGCTCAAAATGGTTCCTCATCGCCAAGATTCGAAATCCTTTAGTTCTTGCTCTAATGATAAGTCTTGTCGGATTTTGATTCCTATCAGAAATAATATTCCTATTACGACAGTTGGTGATATTAGCTCCTCCTTTCGACATGTCTTGGTTTCTCCTAAATTATCTACTAACTTACTTTCTGTTGGGCAAATGGTGGATAATAACTATGATGTCCACTTTTCTCGTGATGGTTGTACTATGCAGGATCAAGTGTCGGGGAAGGTGATAGCGAAGGGGCCTAAAGTGGGCAGGTTATATTTCCATTACAATTTACCATTCCTCGGACTTTGTCATTAGCTTCTTCAGTTGTTGACAATAAGGCTGGCATCTGGCATAGACGCTTAGGTCATCTAAATAATGTTGTTTTGAATCATTTGTTGCAAATAGGTGTTCTCAGTTCCATAGATAAGAGTTTATTAGTTGATTGTTCTTCTTGTAAACTGAGCAAAAGTAAGACATTGCCTTTTCCTATTTTGGGTAGTCGTGCCAATAAATGTTTTGACATTATTCATAGTGATGTTTGGGGAATTGCACCAATTATTTCACCTGATCAGTATAAATATTTTTTGACATTTATTGATGATTACAGTCGATTTACATGGATTTATTTTTTGCATTCCAAAGCAGACGTGTTTATTGTGTTTCAAACCATTGTTACATATATTGAGACTCAGTTTTCCACTTGTATTAAAATCTTACGGTCTGATAATGGTGGTGAATATATGTTTCATGAGTTTCAAGCATTTCTTCATACTAAAGGTATTGTTTCACAACACCCATGTCCTTATACACCTCAGCAGAATAGAGTTGCCGAACAGAAAAATCGACATTTGTTAGATGTGGTGCACACATTGTTGTTAGAATCTTCTGTTCCAGCTAAGTTTTGGAATAAAGCTTTATCTACTACTGTTTATCTGATTAATCGCTTACCATCTCAACAATTGAAGTTTGATTCTCCCTATCAACGAGTGTTTGGTAAACATCCTAATTATCATATGCTACATACTTTCGAATGTGTTTGTTTCGTTCATTTACCTACCCATGAACGTCATAAGTTGTCAGCCCAGTCTGTTTGATGTGGCTTTATAGGTTACAGTCCTAATCATAAAGGTTTTGTGTGTTATGATTCGATAAATAATCGATGGCATATCTCTCGGGATGTGTTTCTTTGAACATGAATACTATTTTCAGCAACATTTTTCAACATCTAATACTGTTGTGCTTCCTCACTTTGATGACTCTTATTTTGACAAACAGTTCAAGCCAAGACTTATCCTTTCCGACCCTGCTCCTGAAAATGCTTCAATGATTCTTCGATGATCAACTCGGCACACTCGTCCTCCAGATAGATATGGCTATTCTGCAATTGTAACTAATATTACCATTCCTACCTCTTATTCTCAGGCTGCTAAACAGCCTTGCTAGATAAAAGCTATGCAAGAGGAACTTCAAGCACTTCAAGATAATCACACTTGGGATATTGTTTCTTGCCCTGCTGGTGTTAAACCCATTGGTTGTAAATGGTTTACTCTCTTAAGATTCGATCTGATGGTTCCCTCGACAGATATAAGGCAAGGTTAGTAGCTCTTGGCAATCAATAGGAATATGGCATTGATTATGAAGAGACCTTTGCACCTGTGGCTAAGATGACAACTGTCCGGCTTATTCTATCTATTCCTGGATCTAAAGGGTGGTTCTTACGACAGATGGATGTTAAGAATGCATTTTTGCATGGAGACCTCAAGGAAGATATCTATATGACTCCTCCTCCATGATTGTTTTCCACACCCTCACCTGATGTTTGTAAGCTCAAACGGTCTCTATACGGTTTGAAACAGGCTCCACGGGCTTGGTTTGAGAAGTTTCGTAATACTCTTCTTAGCTTCTCTTTTATTCAAAGTCAGTATGATTCTTCATTATTCATGTGCAAGACTGACAAGGGAATTGTCTTGTTGTTAGTCTATGTTGATGATATTGTTATCACAGGATCTGATACTCAATTAATGTCTCAGTTACAAGAACGACTTCAAGCTTCTTTTCATATGAAGGATTTGGGCTCGTTAACTTATTTCTTAGGTCTTGAGGTTCATTCTTCTTCTGCTGGTATTTTTCTTCATCAACATAAATATACTGAGGAACTTATTGCTTTAGCTGGTCTCCAAGAGGGACGTTCTATCGATACTCCTTTGGAAGTGAATGTTAAATATCAATGACATGATGGTGACTTTCTATCTGATCCATCTCTATATCGATAACTTGCTGGAAGTCTCAATTATCTAACTATTACACGTCTTGATATTTCATTTGCTGTACAACAAGTTAGTCAATTTATGCAAGCACCTACACATCTTCATTTAGCAGCAGTTCGCCGTATTGTTCGGTATTTAAAAGGGACTTCTCATCGAGGTTTCTTCTTTTCTGCAGAGTCTCCCATTCACTTAACCACATATAGTGTTGCTGATTGGACTGGTTATTCTGATACACGTCGTTCTATTACTAGTTGGTGTATGTTTCTTGGTAACTCTTTAATTTCTTGGAAGAGTAAGAAACAAGATCAGGTGTCTAAGTCTTCTACTGAGTCCGAATATCGTACTATGTCGTCTACTTGCTCTGAGATTATTTGGCTTCGAGGTTTGTTAACTGAGGTTGGTTTTCCTCAACTTAGGTCTACCTCTCTTCATGTCGATAACACTAGTGCTGTTCAGATTACTGCTAATCCTGTTTTTCATGAGCGTACGAAACATATTGAAGTGGACTATCATTCTATTCGAGAAGCTTATGATAATGGTGTTATTTCTCTTCCGCATATATCTTCGAATCTTCAAACGGCTAATATATTTACTAAGGCTCTTTTTCGGCAGTGTCATCAGTTTCTTGTTGGCAAATTGATGCTTCTTGATCAGTCCGCATCAATTTGAGGGGGGATATCAATCAAGAAGGTCTGGAAGCTCAGAAACATACACGGCTGGATACACGGTCAGAAGGAACGACCGTGTATTGTATCAGATAACTTCCAGAAATATACACGGTCGTATATTGTGTCAGGTAGCTACCAGAAGCATACACGGCCTTATACATGGCTAGAAGGCACGACCGTGTTGAATACTTAGATATTTGTTTCATGACTTAGTTTGTAAATATAGCATGTATATTTTGTATTGTATATTATAGTAGAGGAAGATTTATTTTCCTAGTTTGTAAGATATAGTTGCTTGGAAAGATATCCTCCTAATGTATATATATACTTGAACATGAATTATAAAAGGCATTCAGCCAAAGTTTTACAAAAGTTGTTATGTATGTGTGGCTTTATGTGTGTATGTTGATTGAAGGAATTGCAATGTGGTGTCTTTGAGCTTGCCATGAGGAAGAGTAGTGTTTCTTTGTGATCATTTGTGATCACTTGGAAAAAGTGGAAATTTTTTTTTTTTTAAAAAAGAAGAGCAAATGGAGAGTTGATGATTTCGGAATTGTAGTTTGAATTTTGAAAGAAAAGAAGAGTGAATGGAGTGTGATCACTCGTGAAATGTATATATGAAACCGCTAGCAAGTATACTAGGTCGCAATCAAGTAATATATGATGAGTAGAGTATCGTTCCCTCGAGTACCAAAAAGATTACCAAACCTATAATAACTTATACTGATATTTAGGTCATTCAAACAGGAATCTTTTTTATATTTAACTAAAGAGATTAAATTAAGTTCTATGCTAATGAGAATTATAAGATTCTTATAAATACTTCCAATTGAACAATAGGAATTTAGAATTCACCCTAGTCATGCTAATCAAACTACCGTTAAATTATTGAAATAAACTTATATGTGGTTATTCACGTGAGTTCAACATTTTAAACCTCAAATCAATTAGTCCACTTTCGTATCTCTAATTAACAGAGGATTCTAATATACTCTCATACATTTTTCAATGCTATGATCGCCTTATGCCCTAATACAATTATCCCTAATCTCTCAGTGAATAATTAATTAGAACATAGCTTTAATCTCTATATGAACCCTAATTAAACCAATTAACGCCGCTTTCGCATTGACTCATTAGTCTAATTAAGAATTCCTAACAAATCCTATCTCCACTTTCGTATTGATTGGATTTCTAACAATCTAATCTTATCACAATTAAATTGAAATTATAGGAATTCTCAACATGAATACTCCACAATATGTCAATCTCATAACCAAACTACACTAATCATTTTAGCAAACTAGGGCTTCATCCACTATTCCCACAAATGAAATTAGCCAGCCATACAATAGATAACAACAAGACAAAATTCAACGAAAAATGTTAAAGAATCCATTAAAGACATAAAAACCAATTCACAGAAATGCAAAATATGATTAGGATAAGAAGTCACCAATATGTAGCAAATATGGAAATAAGATCCTAAAACAACTCTTCAGAGATTTCTGACTTGATCTCAATTAATGGAAGTACAATTGAATTCAATCTTCAATTCCCTTGTAAAAAGCTAAAGTTTCTCAAAACAAAGTTCTCAAATCTGCCAAATTGTTCAAAATCTCCTCTCCTCCCCCTGGTCGTGTTTTTTTTTCTTTTCTTTCTCATCCATCCTTTTATGCTCCGCAGAAACATACAAATTGCACAGGAATATAAAAAGTCGACAGTCCACCACATGAGGCATGGCCATGTGTAATGTGGTTGTTACTGCCACCACATAAACCACGGCCGTAGGATAACTCCATAAGCTTCTCGGCATTTTCTTCTTTCCTTCTTCTTTTAGGCACGGCTGTGTGTAATGTGGTTGTTACTGCCACCACATAAACCACGACCGTGGGATAACTCCATAAGCTTCTCGGCATTTTCTTCTTTCCTTCTTCTTTTAGGTATGGCCGTGTCTCATCCCTTGCTTGTGATTTCTTCATGTTTTGCATCATGTACATCTTCAAGTCCATTAATCCCTAAGATATTAACATAAATGCAATTTAAGTATCTTTTTATTGGAAATTTCTAATAATTGACAATAATATATATACCAATCGCAAGATACAACATGATAAAATATGCCTTTATCAGCTCCCCCGTACTTGAACTTCTGCTTGTCCTCAAGCAATTAATAATCCGTCAAATGAAAATACAAAATTTTATTTCCTCATAATTGATTTGAAAAGATGGTGCCTACCACTCTAACTAAATTGACAACATGTAACTGGTATAATTAGAAAAAATTGAATAGTTAATCTGGAAAGACTAACTTTTATTCCTAATGTTTAACCACCGAATTCTTATTTCAAAAGATAAATTCTCAGTCCAATAAAGCAAAACACTCATTTAAACTTCAAAAGCAACTAGCAAGTATAAAATCTCTTTAATTACTTATCTGAATAAGATAACACAAAGTTAAAGCATATGGTATCCACTCTTCCCCTAGATTTTTTCCTTTTTATAATAGTCTTATTTCATTCTTTATTCTATTTTTTTTTTTCATTTGCTCAGATTGACAGTGGAGTCTGACTTCACTCTTCTGAGGGACTAAAGCCTGCCCATATCAACTGGCTTTTATTAATATATTAAAATTTTGCCTTTCCGCCCTTCACGTTATTGTGAGTTCATTGAGTCGGCACATCCCGGGCTCATCACCCAAGTGACCAGGTTTTAAAGGGACCCCTATGAACTCTTCCTCACACTAATATTTAAGTTAGGATACTCTTAACTCACTTACCTGAGTCATTGGAGTAAAGGCTCTAAATATTTTATTTTATTTATTAATTTTTTTTTATATTAGTTAAGACTATTTTTATAAGGAATCACCAAGTAAAAAGTTTCCTCTACCTCTTCTTCTAAGAGTTAAAATATTCTCAAAGCACTTCAAAAGACAAAATACAAGCTTAATTCACTTAGAAGTAAACTTGCTTGTTTTGCACTAAAGGACTCGACCTACTTCCGAACTTTAAATTCAAGAGTCTAAACAAAAGGTCAAATTTTTCCTTAAAGATTCCACTACTAAATTTAAACTAAGTAAACCAATTACAACAGCTAATGAGTAAGGCACCAAATCAAATCAATTAGATAAAAGAAAATTTATACCACATTTCTAGATCATATTAGACTTTTCCAATACAACAGTTCAAGATAATGGTGAAGTATAATTGTCCAAAATATTCATTCCACACAAATTAACATCAACAGACATCAAAATTATCATAAATAATTGCCTATTTTATTTTTCCTTCCCCCATATGTAATTCAGACAATGTCCCTATTATCTTTCCTAATTGCAAAAGAAAATTGATTAAACCATAAAAGTACTTTGGGAATAACGAAACTTCCCTGAGATGAAAGTGTAGCAAAGTCTCTGGAATATTTCATCATGAAAGTGCCATTGCTTTTCCATATGAACTGCACATTTTTCCTTTAGTTCCTGAAGTTAGAACAAAGAAACACAAAGAGACAAAATAGATCAAGAATATTCACAGTCTAACATCACCTATAGTGTTTAAGAAATTATTACAGTTCCAACAGAAAATAAAATAAAAGTAATCGACAAATAACATTGAGACAAGTCTTTAAAAAAAATGAACAAAATCAAGCTTAATCCTCATCATCATCAAAATCATCATCCTCCTATTCTTCATCATCAGACACTTCCTCCTCCTCGTCATCTGAACATTCCTCCTCAGAACTAGAACAAGGTTCTTCCTCCTGAGGTGGGGATATTACTCGCTGGGGAGGTGGCTGTATTCTGACACTGGTGGATCGCCTGAGGTGTCCCCTATCTCAACCCATTTCACTGATATTGTTTCCTCCTTTTTTAACTCATATATATGTCGCTGATCCTCATGGTCTTTTAATGGTTGGCCCAACTGCTCATTGCCCTCTGAGACCTTTGAAGGTGAACATAACTGTCTCTGAACAGTCTGGCTCTCTGGTGGTCTGCTTGTCTGACTATGATCATTAGGATCCTCTGAAGGTCGATTAATCTGTTGCTGGACATTATGGACCTTTGATGGTGGCATAGGATTCAGAATAATTCGCTTGCCCTCCTTTTGAAACATATATGTATTTCTGAAGCCATCATGTAATACCCTCCTGTCATATAACCAAGGTCTACCAAGAAAAATATGAGATGCACACATGGGCAAGATATCACACTCAATTTCATCACAATACTTGTCCCCTATACTGAAGGGTACCCTAGCTCTTTAGGTAACATACAGACTTCCTTGATCATTAAGCCAATGTAGTTTATAAGGTTTAGGATGTGGAATAGTTGAAAGCTTTAACTTCGATACCAACGATGCAGCTACTACATTAGTAAAACTACCACCATCTATTATAAGGACACACAAATTTCCTTGTATCCTACAAGAGGTGTGGAACAAATTTTCCCTTTGTTCTTCCTCCTTACTAGCAAATGTACTTAATGAGCGTCATAATACATTAGCATATTGAAGCATTTCACTAGACATTGTGGAATTCAACTCAATCCACACGTGAACAATGTTCCCCACTTCTTTTAAGATCACGGTGCAACAAACTTTAATCTCCAAAAATTCACTCCACAGCAACACACAAGCAACAACAACAATTAAGATGTGTCACTTCCACGGCAACAACAAGGTGAATATTTATTACAAGTAGACTTCAACTTCCACGGCAAATAATGAAAACAAAAGATTAATAAGTAGCTTTCCCAAAATGAATTCCGAATCCCACTATAGGCAGCAACTTTCAATTTGAAATTCAAATAACTTCACTTATTGCAAGCCTTCCTCAATTGGTAACAATGAATTCAAATTCAAATAACAATCATTAACTCCCACAACTTAATTGCATATGTTTTGAATTCAAATAATTCCTTACTAATCAAAACTCAATGTAATCTGCAAATTGTACTCCACCAATTCAGAATTACACAATGGAAATCAAAACAACAAGCTACATAACTCCTCACGCCACAAGCTATTTCACGGCAAGAATTGGTAAGTTTTGCAAGTTCAAAAAATTGCTAAAGTAAACTTCACTTTGTACTTCTGCTCTTCCACGTAAATTATTGACCACAAAGTGATATAATAACCTTCCCAAAACAACTCCAACAATCAGCAAATCAAATCCAATCCAAGGTAATTTCGCAATCTCAAACAACAACAACAACACAATTGCGGTGTTCACTTGATCAACCCTAATTGATGATCACTTCCACGAAATTAAATACAACCAATTCCCTTCTCTCAACATGTGCTCTGATACCAAAAAGATGATGTGCCTAATCACACTTGAAAGCACATCCAAAAGACTTAAGAAAAACAATCTCAAGTCAAGACAAAATCGGATCCACAAAGGGCACTTTTCAAATGAACCCTAATGATGAAATGATGAAATCCAAACATCCAATGATATAATTATAATTCCACAATCATAATACCTTCTAACAACATCCTAATTTCATATAATCCACGCAAATAAACCTCAAATGACAAAAGAAAACCGTAACAAAAATAATCCCTTTCAAATAGTGAAGAACACGTTCTCTAGGGAAATCTTCAATGATGAACCGAATATAATTGATAAATACTTCAAATAAGCACAAGAATTCGTGAACAATAAGATGTATTTCTGACCAAGAAATATCTCAATTCAACCCTAGATATGACACACTAGAGAAGAAAAGAAATCACAACAAAATGAAATTGATATAACTCACAATTTCAAGATGTTGCACTCGCCACAATTTCAACTCTTGGGATTGAAATTGATAAGAGTTTGGAACCAAGGTATGAACCCTAATTCTCACGTGAAAGGAGGTGTATAATCTGCCAAAATGATAAGCCTCCTCAATCCCTCTCTTAAGCAAATATTTATACTTGCTACTCCTAGGGTTAGAAAGTGGTCAAAATTACAAGTTTGCCACTTTTAAGGTGGCTAGCCCTAAATGAAAATTACAAGGAAATAAAAGTGTCCCAAAATGATTACAACATAAATAGTCCATGCAAATGAGAAATATATAAAAGAAATTGGTCTTCAAGATGCCGATCTTCTATAGGATTCATCGGCTGAGCTCATCGCTGGTTCAGGTCGGTCCATGGATAACCCACAAGCTGAGTTTAAGTGAGTTTGTCCATTGCCCTGTAAAAGAATGATAAGTATTCCTGTTGGAATATAAAATACATGAATAAGATAAAAGAGGTTAGTAAACGAATAATTCCAGGGTCGATTTGCTCAAAATGGTTCCTCATCGCCAAGATTCGAAATCCTTTAGTTCTTGCTCTAATGATAAGTCTTGTCGGATTTTGATTCCTATCAGAAATAATATTCCTATTACGACAGTTGGTGATATTAGCTCCTCCTTTCGACATGTCTTGGTTTCTCCTAAATTATCTACTAACTTACTTTCTGTTGGGCAAATGGTGGATAATAACTATGATGTCCACTTTTCTCGTGATGGTTGTACTATGCAGGATCAAGTGTCGGGGAAGGTGATAGCGAAGGGGCCTAAAGTGGGCAGGTTATTTCCATTACAATTTACCATTCCTCGGACTTTGTCATTAGCTTCTTCAGTTGTTGACAATAAGGCTGGCATTTGGCATAGACGCTTAGGTCATCTAAATAATGTTGTTTTGAATCATTTGTTGCAAATAGGTGTTCTCAGTTCCATAGATAAGAGTTTATTAGTTGATTGTTCTTCTTGTAAACTGAGCAAAAGTAAGACATTGCCTTTTCCTATTTTAGGTAGTCGTGCCAATAAATGTTTTGACATTATTCATAGTGATGTTTGGGGAATTGCACCAATTATTTCACATGATCAGTATAAATATTTTTTGACATTTATTGATGATTACAGTCGATTTACATGGATTTATTTTTTGCATTCCAAAGCAGACGTGTTTATTGTGTTTCAAACCATTGTTACATATATTGAGACTCAGTTTTCCACTTGTATTAAAATCTTACGGTCTGATAATGGTGGTGAATATATGTTTCATGAGTTTCAAGCATTTCTTCATACTAAAGGTATTGTTTCACAACACCCATGTCCTTATACACCTCAGCAGAATAGAGTTGCCGAACAGAAAAATCGACATTTGTTAGATGTGGTGCACACATTGTTGTTAGAATCTTCTGTTCCAGCTAAGTTTTGGAATAAAGCTTTATCTACTACTGTTTATCTGATTAATCGCTTACCATCTCAACAATTGAAGTTTGATTCTCCCTATCAACGAGTGTTTGGTAAACATCCTAATTATCATATGCTACATACTTTCGAATGTGTTTGTTTCGTTCATTTACCTACCCATGAACGTCATAAGTTGTCAGCCCAGTCTGTTTGATGTGGCTTTATAGGTTACAGTCCTAATCATAAAGGTTTTGTGTGTTATGATTCGATAAATAATCGATGGCATATCTCTCGGGATGTGTTTCTTTGAACATGAATACTATTTTCAGCAACATTTTTCAACATCTAATACTGTTGTGCTTCCTCACTTTGATGACTCTTATTTTGACAAACAGTTCAAGCCAAGACTTATCCTTTCCGACCCTGCTCCTGAAAATGCTTCAATGATTCTTCGATGATCAACTCGGCACACTCGTCCTCCAGATAGATATGGCTATTCTGCAATTGTAACTAATATTACCATTCCTACCTCTTATTCTCAGGCTGCTAAACAGCCTTGCTAGATAAAAGCTATGCAAGAGGAACTTCAAGCACTTCAAGATAATCACACTTGGGATATTGTTTCTTGCCCTGCTGGTGTTAAACCCATTGGTTGTAAATGGTTTACTCTCTTAAGATTCGATCTGATGGTTCCCTCGACAGATATAAGGCAAGGTTAGTAGCTCTTGGCAATCAATAGGAATATGGCATTGATTATGAAGAGACCTTTGCACCTGTGGCTAAGATGACAACTGTCCGGCTTATTCTATCTATTCCTGGATCTAAAGGGTGGTTCTTACGACAGATGGATGTTAAGAATGCATTTTTGCATGGAGACCTCAAGGAAGATATCTATATGACTCCTCCTCCAGATTGTTTTCCACACCCTCACCTGATGTTTGTAAGCTCAAACGGTCTCTATACGGTTTGAAACAGGCTCCACGGGCTTGGTTTGAGAAGTTTCGTAATACTCTTCTTAGCTTCTCTTTTATTCAAAGTCAGTATGATTCTTCATTATTCATGTGCAAGACTGACAAGGGAATTGTCTTGTTGTTAGTCTATGTTGATGATATTGTTATCACAGGATCTGATACTCAATTAATGTCTCAGTTACAAGAACGACTTCAAGCTTCTTTTCATATGAAGGATTTAGGCTCGTTAACTTATTTCTTAGGTCTTGAGGTTCATTCTTCTTCTGCTGGTATTTTTCTTCATCAACATAAATATACTGAGGAACTTATTGCTTTAGCTGGTCTCCAAGAGGGACGTTCTATCGATACTCCTTTGGAAGTGAATGTTAAATATCAATGACATGATGGTGACTTTCTATCTGATCCATCTCTATATCGATAACTTGTTGGAAGTCTCAATTATCTAACTATTACACGTCTTGATATTTCATTTGCTGTACAACAAGTTAGTCAATTTATGCAGGCACCTACACATCTTCATTTAGCAGCAGTTCGCCGTATTGTTCGGTATTTAAAAGGGACTTCTCATCGAGGTTTCTTCTTTTCTGCAGAGTCTCCCATTCACTTAACCACATATAGTGTTGCTGATTGGACTGGTTATTCTGATACACGTCGTTCTATTACTAGTTGGTGTATGTTTCTTGGTAACTCTTTAATTTCTTGGAAGAGTAAGAAACAAGATCAGGTGTCTAAGTCTTCTACTGAGTCCGAATATCGTACTATGTCGTCTACTTGCTCTGAGATTATTTGGCTTCGAGGTTTGTTAACTGAGGTTGGTTTTCCTCAACTTAGGTCTACCTCTCTTCATGTCGATAACACTAGTGCTGTTCAGATTACTGCTAATCCTGTTTTTCATGAGCGTACGAAACATATTGAAGTGGACTATCATTCTATTCGAGAAGCTTATGATAATGGTGTTATTTCTCTTCCGCATATATCTTCGAATCTTCAAACGGCTAATATATTTACTAAGGCTCTTTTTCGGCAGTGTCATCAGTTTCTTGTTGGCAAATTGATGCTTCTTGATCAGTCCGCATCAATTTGAGGGGGGATATCAATCAAGAAGGTCTGGAAGCTCAGAAACATACACGGCTGGATACACGGTCAGAAGGAACGACCGTGTATTGTATCAGATAACTTCCAGAAATATACACGGTCGTATATTGTGTCAGGTAGCTACCAGAAGCATACACGGCCTTATACATGGCTAGAAGGCACGACCGTGTTGAATACTTAGATATTTGTTTCATGACTTAGTTTGTAAATATGGCATGTATATTTTGTATTGTATATTATAGTAGAGGAAGATTTATTTTCCTAGTTTGTAAGATATAGTTGCTTGGAAAGATATCCTCCTAATGTATATATATACTTGAACATGAATTATAAAAGGCATTCAGCCAAAGTTTTACAAAAGTTGTTATGTATGTGTGGCTTTATGTGTGTATGTTGATTGAAGGAATTGCAATGTGGTGTCTTTGAGCTTGCCATGAGGAAGAGTAGTGTTTCTTTGTGATCATTTGTGATCACTTGGAAAAAGTGGAAATTTTTTTTTTTTAAAAAAGAAGAGCAAATGGAGAGTTGATGATTTCGGAATTGTAGTTTGAATTTTGAAAGAAAAGAAGAGTGAATGGAGTGTGATCACTCGTGAAATGTATATATGAAACCGCTAGCAAGTATACTAGGTCGCAATCAAGTAATATATGATGAGTAGAGTATCGTTCCCTCGAGTACCAAAAAGATTACCAAACCTATAATAACTTATACTGATATTTAGGTCATTCAAACAGGAATCTTTTTTATATTTAACTAAAGAGATTAAATTAAGTTCTATGCTAATGAGAATTATAAGATTCTTATAAATACTTCCAATTGAACAATAGGAATTTAGAATTCACCCTAGTCATGCTAATCAAACTACCGTTAAATTATTGAAATAAACTTATATGTGGTTATTCACGTGAGTTCAACATTTTAAACCTCAAATCAATTAGTCCACTTTCGTATCTCTAATTAACAGAGGATTCTAATATACTCTCATACATTTTTCAATGCTATGATCGCCTTATGCCCTAATACAATTATCCCTAATCTCTCAGTGAATAATTAATTAGAACATAGCTTTAATCTCTATATGAACCCTAATTAAACCAATTAACGCCGCTTTCGCATTGACTCATTAGTCTAATTAAGAATTCCTAACAAATCCTATCTCCACTTTCATATTGATTGGATTTCTAACAATCTAATCTTATCACAATTAAATTGAAATTATAGGAATTCTCAACATGAATACTCCACATATATGTCAATCTCATAACCAAACTACACTAATCATTTTAGCAAACTAGGGCTTCATCCACTATTCCCACAAATGAAATTAGCCAGCCATACAATAGATAACAACAAGACAAAATTCAACGAAAAATGTTAAAGAATCCATTAAAGACATAAAAACCAATTCACAGAAATGCAAAATATGATTAGGATAAGAAGTCACCAATATGTAGCAAATATGGAAATAAGATCCTAAAACAACTCTTCAGAGATTTCTGACTTGATCTCAATTAATGGAAGTACAATTGAATTCAATCTTCAATTCCCTTGTAAAAAGCTAAAGTTTCTCAAAACAAAGTTCTCAAATCTGCCAAATTGTTCAAAATCTCCTCTCCTCCCCCTGGTCGTGTTTTTTTTTCTTTTCTTTCTCATCCATCCTTTTATGCTCCGCAGAAACATACAAATTGCACAGGAATATAAAAAGTCGACAGTCCACCACATGAGGCATGGCCATGTGTAATGTGGTTGTTACTGCCACCACATAAACCACGGCCGTAGGATAACTCCATAAGCTTCTCGGCATTTTCTTCTTTCCTTCTTCTTTTAGGCACGGCTGTGTGTAATGTGGTTGTTACTGCCACCACATAAACCACGACCGTGGGATAACTCCATAAGCTTCTCGGCATTTTCTTCTTTCCTTCTTCTTTTAGGTATGGCCGTGTCTCATCCCTTGCTTGTGATTTCTTCATGTTTTGCATCATGTACATCTTCAAGTCCATTAATCCCTAAGATATTAACATAAATGCAATTTAAGTATCTTTTTATTGGAAATTTCTAATAATTGACAATAATATATATACCAATCGCAAGATACAACATGATAAAATATGCCTTTATCAGCTCCCCCGTACTTGAACTTCTGCTTGTCCTCAAGCAATTAATAATCCGTCAAATGAAAATACAAAATTTTATTTCCTCATAATTGATTTGAAAAGATGGTGCCTACCACTCTAACTAAATTGACAACATGTAACTGGTATAATTAGAAAAAAATGAATAGTTAATCTGGAAAGACTAACTTTTATTCCTAATGTTTAACCACCGAATTCTTATTTCAAAAGATAAATTCTCAGTCCAATAAAGCAAAACACTCATTTAAACTTCAAAAGCAACTAGCAAGTATAAAATCTCTTTAATTACTTATCTGAATAAGATAACACAAAGTTAAAGCATATGGTATCCACTTTCCCCTAGATTTTTTCCTTTTTATAATAGTCTTATTTCATTCTTTATTCTATTTTTTTTTTTCATTTGCTCAGATTGACAGTGGAGTCTGACTTCACTCTTCTGAGGGACTAAAGCCTGCCCATATCAACTGGCTTTTATTAATATATTAAAATTTTGCCTTTCCGCCCTTCACGTTATTGTGAGTTCATTGAGTCGGCACGTCCCGGGCTCATCACCCAAGTGACCAGGTTTTAAAGGGACCCCTATGAACTCTTCCTCACACTAATATTTAAGTTAGGATACTCTTAACTCACTTACCTGAGTCATTGGAGTAAAGGCTCTAAATATTTTATTTTATTTATTAATTTTTTTTTATATTAGTTAAGACTATTTTTATAAGGAATCACCAAGTAAAAAGTTTCCTCTACCTCTTCTTCTAAGAGTTAAAATATTCTCAAAGCACTTCAAAAGACAAAATACAAGCTTAATTCACTTAGAAGTAAACTTGCTTGTTTTGCACTAAAGGACTCGACCTACTTCCGAACTTTAAATTCAAGAGTCTAAACAAAAGGTCAAATTTTTCCTTAAAGATTCCACTACTAAATTTAAACTAAGTAAACCAATTACAACAGCTAATGAGTAAGGCACCAAATCAAATCAATTAGATAAAAGAAAATTTATACCACATTTCTAGATCATATTAGACTTTTCCAATACAACAGTTCAAGATAATGGTGAAGTATAATTGTCCAAAATATTCATTCCACACAAATTAACATCAACAGACATCAAAATTATCATAAATAATTGCCTATTTTATTTTTCCTTCCCCCATATGTAATTCAGACAATGTCCCTATTATCTTTCCTAATTGCAAAAGAAAATTGATTAAACCATAAAAGTACTTTGGGAATAACGAAACTTCCCTGAGATGAAAGTGTAGCAAAGTCTCTGGAATATTTCATCATGAAAGTGCCATTGCTTTTCCATATGAAATGCACATTTTTCCTTTAGTTCCTGAAGTTAGAACAAAGAAACACAAAGAGACAAAATAGATCAAGAATATTCACAGTCTAACATCACCTATAGTGTTTAAGAAATTATTACAGTTCCAACAGAAAATAAAATAAAAGTAATCGACAAATAACATTGAGACAAGTCTTTAAAAAAAATGAACAAAATCAAGCTTAATCCTCATCATCATCAAAATCATCATCCTCCTATTCTTCATCATCAGACACTTCCTCCTCCTCGTCATCTGAACATTCCTCCTCAGAACTAGAACTTGGTTCTTCCTCCTGAGGTGGGGATATTACTCGCTGGGGAGGTGGCTGTATTCTGACACTGGTGGATCGCCTGCGCGTGATCTTCATTCGAAGCCTACCTGTGGATGAACTTGGAATTATAGCAGGAAGTTGTGGTTGTGGAGGTGAAACATCCTCATATGTGCTTCCTCCACATGGAGGAATAGATACTTCCAGGGCATCACCAATTGTTTTAAAACACTTATACATGTACTTCTTGATGCCCTATAATTCCTTTCTTTGTTCCCGTTTAAATTCTTCCATATCTTCTTTCAATTGCGCAAGAGAGGAAGAAAGTCCTCTCCTTTCATTAACGGGAACCTCCACTCTTTGAGGACCTTGTTCTTCAGTAGATACTGGACCAAAACCCCAATACTTGAGCACCTGCTCACTCATTGCTACTGAAGAACAAACCTTATCATCAGGTTCCAGAGTCGGAAACACCCCCATATTTTTTAACAGCCTAGTGATCCAGGCCCCTACATACACTCCCCTGCGTCCTTTTTCACAATTACGTCTAATGCAAATGATTGCTATTTGACCAACATCTAAACGTCAGTTCTGAATCATTGACCACATCTGCAAGCAGTCAAATGCACTGACGATCCCTTCACTATCCACTTTGCCACTAGTGGACCTAGCAAGGATATAGTGTAGTATTCTGTGGGTAGGGTTTTTGAGTACCGATGCCCTTGATGTGGATGGATCATATCCCTTTTCTCCTATTTCAAACCATAACATAGAGGCCCTGATCTGATCATACCAATCATATTCTAATCTGTTCATTGCGTCAGAATCCACAAAATCTTCATCTTCATAAATGCCCAATCTCTTAATGAATTCACTCATGGACAACATAAAATACTGACCATTGAAATAGAATGATACATTGTTATTCATCTTCATGGTCATGGCTCTTTGAAGTTGAAATGTAGCTATAAATTCCAGGGTAGTCTTGCTGTAGATACTCTCCTTTATGTCCAATAGATTTCTCCAAGCTCTATCCAAAAACAAAAGCTCAAACTCCAGCGCAAACCCATATCTCTCAAGCAATTCCCAATTCAACACTGTGTTTGGTTTAATCACCTTCTTCGTTAAAACCATATCATATCTAGCACGATGTTCTTCCTTTAATCCCACTGGATAATGATCACGCCTTTGTGGTGGAGCTGGCTCAGCAGGTGCCTTTCCCTTGCGCGAACGTTTCCTTGAAGAAAATGATACGTGGTCTCTCGGCATCTACACAAAAATAATTCATACTCATAATATAAAGACATTCAGCACCAACTCAAGACCAAAAAGAGAAATGATAATTAACATAAATGCATCATCCACAATCATGGTAACTGCAAGAAAACACCCCTATGTTCCACGACCGTGTGTAATGTGGTGTATACATTCCGCCAAAAATTTTTCTTTTTAAACACCTAAAACACACCGGAATTCCCCCACGGCCGTGGATTACTTCAATTTTCAAAACACCAACTCCATGCAGACCTTCATCATTCTCAGAACATGCCTGTATTTCATAAAAAAAAAAAAAAACAATCTTTATACATATAAAACAGACAAAATCTGCATCTATTATTCTCAAGACTCTCGCATGTTCCTCGCCTATAACACATGTGTATAAACTAAAGATTTGTGCATGCATATAAGTTCAAAGATTCATTTAAAGAAATCAGTACCCAACTATGCTATGAAAACCCGAAGAAGAAAAAATTTGCATAAAAATCCACATGAATGATAAAAAGATCTTACCTTTTTCTTGTATGGAGAGGAAAAACCAAAATCTTTCACAAGGACAATGGAGAATATGCAGACTTTAGAGAGAGAAAAAGTGAGTATGAATTTTGGATGAGAATAGAGTGTGTGAGGATAAAGAGTTTTTTTTTTTTTTTTTATACTCGCGTGGGCAAGACATAACCCACGGCCGTGGGTTATCTGCATAACCCTCGCCACAATAATTTTTTTTTTTTTTTTACACATGGCCATGGTGTAAGGGGTGAGTCAATCCGTAATTTTCACATTATCGTGGCACGGCCGTATGACATGTGGTGGATTTAGGGCCACCATACGAACCACGGCCGTATCTCATCCCCCTAAAATCCTCAGCCGAAATTTTTTTTTTTGAAAAATAAAATTAATTTACAAAAATCTTTAATCATGGGCTGCCTCCCATGAAGCGCTTAGTTTAAAGTCTTTAGACTGAATTTCCTCCTTCTTTTCACTTAGCCTGTGCAAGGTCTACAGTGGTGGCATCTCTATCAAAGTTTTCCCTTTCATGATAATGTTTAAGAAGTTGACCATTTACTTTGAAAGTTTGGTTATCTTCTGATCTCAATTCTACTGTACCATAAGGAAAAACTTATGAAATAACAAAAGGTCCAAACCATCTTGATCTTAACTTACCTGGGAACAATTTTAATCGAGAGTTATATAATAAAACTTTCTGACCTGGCAAAAACTCTCATTTTAAAATGTTCTGATCATGCCATCTCTTAGCTCTCTCCTAATAGATCTTTGCATTCTCATATGCTTCTTCTCTTTATTCTGCCAATTTATTCAACTGGAGTAATCTCTTTTCACCTGCAGCTTGCAAATCAAAGTTAAGGAACTTTATGGCCCAGTATGCTTTGTGCTCAAGCTCCACTGGTAGGTGACATGACTTACCAAACACAATCTTGACCTGAAGTTTGAGGATGATAAGGAGTAGCAATTTTATGAGTAACCCCATATTTTGATAATAATTTTTCAAATTGCTTGTTACAAAAATGCAACCCCCCATCACTTATGATAGCTCGAGGTACTCCAAATCTTAAAAAAATGTTTCTTTTCAAAAATCTAACTACAACTCTAGCGTCGTTAGTTTGTAAAGCAACCGCTTCTACCCATTTCGAAACATAGTCGACAGCCAAGAGAATGTATTTGTTTGAATAAGAAGAGGGAAATGGACCCATAAAATCTATCCCCCAAACATAAAAAAGTTCTATTACAAGAATACCATTATGCGGTAATTCATGTCTCCTAGAAATGTTACCTGTCTTTTGGCATTGAGCACAAGACATGATATAGTTCCTGCAATCCCGAAACAAACTAGGCCAATAAAATCCACAAGATAAAACTTTAGCTGCGGTTCTCTCTACACCAAAATGACCTCCTACCTCTTTTGAATGACAATGCTGATGATGCTAATTTGTTCAATTTCTAGCACACATCGTCTAATTATTTGATCAGCATAATTTTTAAACAAATATGGTTCATCCCAAAAGTAAAATTTTACATCATGTAAAAACTTCTTTTTCTGTTGGTATGAAATACCATAAGGTATGATTTTGCTAACCAAATAATTAACTATGTCAGCATACCAAGGTAGTCCTTGGATTTCAACTCCATACAATTGTTCATCTAGGAAATTTTCATTGATAGGTGGATCCGAACACTCAGATTCCAACCTTGACAAATGATCAGCTAAAACATTCTCTGTTCCCTTTTTGTCTTTGATTTCAAGATTAAATTCTTGTAGCAGTAAAATCCAACGAATTAACCTTGGCTTAGCATCAGTTTTAGCAAACAAATACTTGAGCACAACATGGTCTGTATATACTATGATCTTAGAACCTATTAGATAGGACCAGAACTTATCACATGCAAATATAATTGCTAAGAGTTCTTTTTCAGTAGTAGCATAGTTCCTTTGAGCCTCATTCAAGGTTCTACTAGCATAATATATGACATGAAACAACTTACCTCTCCTTTGCCCAAGTACTGCTCCTATTGCATAGTCACTGGCATCACACATCAATTCAAACAAAAGCTCCCAATCAGGTGCAACAATTACTAGTGCAGTTATGAGCTTCTCCTTCAACAAATTGAATGCCTGCAAACATTTGTCATCACAATTAAAAGCAGTATCTTTTTCAAGTAAATTACAAAGAGGTTTAGAGATTTTAGAGAAGTCCTTGATAAATCTTCTGTAAAAACCAGCATGTCCCAAGAAACTTCTGACTCCTTTCATTGAAGTAGGTGGTGGCAACTTTTCAATGATCTCCACTTTTGCTCGGTCAACCTCAATCCCTCTTTCTGATATCTTATGACCCAAGACTATTCCCTCTCTTACCATAAAATGGCATTTCTCCTAGTTAAGAATCAGATTGGTCTCTTTACATCTTTAAGCACATAGCCTAAATTTATCAGACATGCATCAAATGACTTCCCAACAACTGAAACATCATCCATAAACACCTCAATGAAGTTCTCTAACATGTCAGAAAAAATAGACATCATACACCTCTGAAAAGTAGCAGGTGCGTTACATAGACCAAAGGGCATCCCTCTATAGGCAAAGGTGCCATAAGGACATGTAAATGTGGTTTTTTCTTGGTCCTCAGGTGCTATATGGATCTGATTATACCCAGAATAACCATCTAAAAAGCAATAGTACCCATGCCCTGCTAGTTTTTCTAACATCTGATCAATAAATGGGAGGGGAAAATGATCTTTGCGGGTGGCGTCATTCACTTTTCTATAGTCTATACACACTCTCCACTCGGTCACAGTACGAGTAGGGATTAACTCATTGGAATCATTCTTTACTACAGTCATACCACATTTTTTTGGCACTACTTGAACTGGACTAACCCATTTACTATCGGAGATAGGATAGATAATACCTGCATCCAACAGCTTGAGTACTTCTTTTTTCACTACCTCTTTAAGAGTTGGGTTTAGTCGTCTCTGTGGTTGAACTATAGGTTTACATTCAGCCTCCAAGAATATGCGATGAGTGCAAATTAGAGGGCTAATTCCCTTGATATCTGCAATTGTCCATCCTATTGCCTCCTTATGCTCTCTCAGCACTTCTAAAAGTTGTTGCTCCTGATCACCTGTCAAGAAAGAAGAAATAATTATTGGCAAAGTATTATCCATTCCCAAATAAGCATATTTCAAATGACTAGGTAAAGGTTTAAGTTCTAGCACCGGAGGTTGTATCAAAGATGGCACTGGTTTTGTTGCACTTGTGCCCAACTCCTCATAATATCGAGCCTTGATTTCTATCGCCTCCTCCATACATTCATCCATAGGCTTTTCATCATCACTCCAATGATGTGCCTAATCACACTTTAAAAAACATCCAAAAGACTTAAGAAAAGATATCTCAAGTCTAGGCAAAATCGGATCCAAAAATGGCACTTTTCAAATGAACCCTAATGTTGAAATGATGAAATTCAATCAACTAATAATATAATCAGAATACCCCAAAGAAAATGCCTTCTAATAACACTCTAATGTCATATAATCCACTCAAATTAAGCCTCAATTTGACAAAGAAAACCATAAAGTAAGATTCCTTTCCCAATGGTGAAAATCACATTTTCAAGTGTAACTTTCAATGATGATCCCAAATCAAATGATAAGTACTTCAATTAAACACAAGAATTCGTGTACAATAAGATGTAAATCTGACCAAGAACTATCTCAAATCAACCCTAGATACAACACACTAGAGAAGAAAAGAAATCACAACAAAATGAAATTGATATAACTCACAATTTCAAGATGTTGCACTCGCCACAATTTCAAGTCTTGGAATTGAAATTGATAAGAGTTGGAACCAAGGTATGAACCCTAATTCACACGTGAAAAGAGGTGTATGTTCTGCAAAAATAAGCTTCCCTAAACCCTCTCTTAAGCAAGTATTTATACTTGCTACTTCTAGGGTTAAAAAGTGCTCAAAATTACAAGTTTGCCACTTTTAAGGTGGCTAGCCCTAAATGAAAATTACATGGAAATAAAAGTGTCCCAAAACCAAAATACAACCAAAATAGTTCATAAAAGAATAAATATATAAAAGAAATGGTCTTCAAGATGCCGGTCTTTTATAGGATCCATCGGCCCAGCTCATCGCCGGTTCAGGTCGGTCCATGGATAACCCACAAGCTGAGTCTGAGGGAGTTTGTCCATTGCCCTATAGAATATGATAAGTGTGCCTATTGGAATACACAATACAACAATAATAGAAAAGAGGTTAATATATAAATAATTCCGGGGTCAATATGCTCAAAATGGGCCCTCAACACCAAGATTTGAAATCCTTCAGTTCTTACCCTAATGATAGGTCTTGTCGGATTTTTATTCCTATCATTTCCTCGGGCCTTAAAAAGATTTGTCCTCAAATCTAGTAGATCAAATGCAGTAGAGACTTTGTTTCCTCCTAGCAAGTCACCTGAATAAATATCTCTACAGAATCCCAATATCTGAAATACTACAGGTGGTGATTGTCTTCTCTTCTCCATTTCCAGGATGTATCTCTTCTGCAACACAAATAATGACCCATTATCCACTAAAGTTACCCCTGTATCAACCTGTTCCACTGAAACTGTTTCCTCTTTTTCTAACTCATCTGTATGTTGCTGATCCTCATGGTCTTCTAATGGTTGGACCAACTGCTCATTACCCTCTAAAACCTCTGATGGTAAACATAACTGTCTCTGAATAGTTTGGCTCTCTAGTGGTCTGCTCATCTGACTATGATCATCCGGATCCTCTGAAGGTTGGCAAATCGGTGTCTGCATCTGCACAGTTTGGTCCTCTGATGGTTTGATCATGTGGCTATGATCCTCAAGATTTTGTGATGGTTGTTTTATCTGTTTTTGCATCTCCTGGACCTCTGATGGTGACATAGGGTTCAATACTATACGTTTACTATCCTTTTAAAACATATAAGTATTTCTATACCCATCATGTAATACCATCCTGTCATACAACCATGGTCTACCAAGTAATATATGGGATGCACAAAGAGGAAGAATATCACATTCAAGCTCATCATAGTACTTGTCTCCTATACTGAAGGGTACCTTAGCCCTTTGGGTTACATAGAGACCATCTTGATCATTCAACAAATGTAATGTATAGGGTTTGGGATGTGGGATAGTTTCAAGTTTCAACTTCGATACTAATGATGCAGCTACAACATTAGTACAACTACCGCCATCAATAATAATTGCGCACAAGTTTCCTTGTACCCTACAAGAAGTATGGAACAAGTTTTCTCTTTGTCCCTCATCAATGGTTGGAAATTGAGTCAAGTCCCGATGCAATATGTTAGTAGACAAATACAACTCACTTGACATTTTTTCTTACTAGTTTCAACAACCTCAATACACTTCACCACACCACGGCAACACACCTTTACATGCCCCTACACACCTACGGTGCTCACAATCAACCAATACAAGAAATGCTTATTGTTACTTCAAGTAAAGTCAAGTGAAATAATTGAAGCACAATGAAATAATTCTTGGTACTTCAAGTAAAGTTAAATAAATGAAGTACACACACAATTACTTTCAAGTAGATAGAATTAAATTCAACTACTAGTGTTTAAGTAATTAGTTCAATTACTTTCACACTTTAATGACTTGTTTGAATTTTAAATTCCACTACTTAACCTTCCTTTTCTTGCCTTGATTTCACACTTCAAATAACCACAATGTGCAGCACCTTACACTACACAAAACTCCACAAATTTTCACCACCACACACACCTCAATCACGGTGCACTCACTTCACCAATAACTCCCACGGCAACAACAACAAATTGCACTCCACCTCCACGACAAAATAAGAAATGGAAACAACAACAAATATACTCTAATTCCATGGCAATAATAACAAATATACTTCACTCCCCACAAGTTCTAACCGCAATTCATAACAATATAGGCAGCAACTTCAATTTGAAATTCAAACAAATTCACTTATTGCAAGCCTTCTTCAATTGGTAAGTAATGAATTCAAATTCAAATAGCAATCATTAACTCCCACAACTTAATTGCATGTGTTTGAATTCAAATAATTCCTTACTAACCAAACTTAATGTAATATGCAAATTTAACTTCACAAATTCAGAATTACTCAATGGAATTCAAACAAAAAACTTCACAACTCCACACGCCACAAGCTACTTCACGGCAACAATTGGTAAGTTTCACAATTTCAAAACAATTTGCTAAAGTAACTTCACTTTGTACTTCTGATCTTCCACATGAATTAGTGTCCACAAAGTGATATAATAACCTTCCCAAATCAACTCCAACAATTAGCAAATCAAATCCCAATCCAAAACAATTTCGCAAACTCAAACTACAACAACAACAACAACTACACAATTGCGTTTTTTCCACTTGATCAACCCTAATTGTTGATCACTTCCACGAAATTGAATACAAAAAATTCCCTTCTCTCAACAAGAGCTCTGATACCAAAAAGATTATGTGCCTAATCACACTTTAAAACACATCCAAAAGACTTAAGAAAAGATATCTCAAGTCTAGGCAAAATCGGATCCAAAAATGGCACTTTTCAAATGAACCCTAATGTTAAAATGATGAAATTCAATCAACTAATAATATAATCAGAATACCCCAAAGAAAATGCCTTCTAATAACACTCTAATGTCATATAATCCACTCAAATTAAGCCTCAATTTGACAAAGAAAACCATAAAGTAAGATTCCTTTCCCAATGGTGAAAATCACGTTTTCAAGTGTAACTTTCAATGATGATCCCAAATCAAATGATAAGTACTTCAATTAAACACAAGAATTCGTGTACAATAAGATGTAAATCTGACCAAGAACTATCTCAAATCAACCCTAGATACAACACACCAGAGAAGAAAAGAAATCACAACAAAATGAAATTGATATAACTCACAATTTCAAGATGTTGCACTCGCCACAATTTCAAGTCTTGGAATTGAAATTGATAAGAGTTGGAACCAAGGTATGAACCCTAATTCACACGTGAAAAGAGGTGTATGTTCTGCAAAAATAAGCTTCCCTAAACCCTCTCTTAAGCAAGTATTTATACTTGCTACTTCTAGGGTTAAAAAGTGCTCAAAATTACAAGTTTGCCACTTTTAAGGTGGCTAGCCCTAAATGAAAATTACATGGAAATAAAAGTGTCCCAAAACCAAAATACAACCAAAATAGTTCATAAAAGAATAAATATATAAAAGAAATGGTCTTCAAGATGCCGGTCTTTTATAGGATCCATCGGCCCAACTCATCGCCGGTTCAGGTCGGTCCATGGATAACCCACAAGCTAAGTCTGAGGGAGTTTGTCCATTGCCCTATAGAATATTATAAGTGTGCCTGTTGGAATACACAATACAACAATAATAGAAAAGAGGTTAATATATAAATAATTCCGGGGTCAATATGCTCAAAATGGGCCCTCAACACCAAGATTTGAAATCCTTCAGTTCTTGCCCTAATGATAGGTCTTGTCGGATTTTTATTCCTATCATCCAATCATCCACATCTCTAAGAACAGATTCTAATGTAACCAAGCTTGCTTTCTCTTCCTTAGATTCACTAGTAAGCTCATCAATGTTATCAATAGTGTAACAGAACTTACATTCATCAAATTGTTTCATAGCATCATACACATTAAAAGTTATTTGTTCATCCATAACTCTTAAAGTGAGCTTACCTTGTTCCACATCTATTAAAGCTTTACCTGTAGCAAGGAATGGTCTACTAAGAATCATGGGCACCTCTCTATCCTCTTCCATCTCTAGGACAATGAAATCAACTGGAAAGTAGAACTTGTCTACTTTCACTAAAACATTCTCCACAATACCTTTAGGATATTTAATGCTCCTGTCAGCTAATTGCAAAGTGACACGGGTCTCCTTGCAGTCTCCCAATCTAAGTTCCCTGAAAATAGAGAGAGGCATTAAGTTAATGCTTGCACCTGAATCAATAAGAACTTTATCAAAATAAAAATTTCCAATTGTGCAAGGAACAGTAAAACTCCCCTGATCTCTTTGTTTCTTTGGAAAAGTTGAAATGTCCTTCTGAAGAATCATAGAACATTCTCTTGTAAGCATTGCCGGTTCATTGCCATCAATTTTTCTCTTTTTTGTAAGAAGCTCTTTCATGAATTTTACATATGAAGGCATCTGCTGAAGTGCCTCTACAAAAGGAATGCTGATTTGGAGCTTCTTAAACACCTCTAAGAATTTAGCGAATTGGGAATCTAACTGCTGTTGCTTCAATCGCCCTGGGAAAGGTACAAGAGGAATATAGGGTTTCACCTCTAGTGTTTGCTGTTTTGGTTCCTCTACCTTTTTCTTCCCTTTGTCTTTCTTTGAACTCTCCTCTTTCTCTTGAGCATGTGTGTCAACTTTTTCCAATTCCTTACCACTCCTCAACACAATTGCATTGACACCTTTTGGATTCTCCTCAGTTTTGCTAGGCAAACATCAAGATGGTCTATTGCTTAGCTGTTGAAAGATCTGGCGAATTTGGATCTCTAAGTTTCTAATGGTGGCTTGCTGATTCTGTAGCATAGTGTCAGTCTTTTGCACATAACTCAGCATGAGCTCTTCTATTCTTGACTGACTTTGCTGAGGAGGAGGAATCTGAGTAGGGACTTGTTTTTGAAATCCAGGTGGTGGGTTCTGTACGTTGTTCTCATTCCTTTATGAGAAGTTTGGATGATTTCGCCAGCCTGGATTGTAAGTGTTAGAATAAGGCCCTTGATTAGCTCTTTGAAAATTGTTGGCATAGTTGACTTGCTCTCTATTGGATGATGCTGGAAAGTTTCTAATGGACATTCCAAAGAGGGGTATGGTCCTGAACACAAGTCACAACTAGAAAGCAAGTTAGCATTAACTAATTGAGAAGAAGAAAGTTTGCTTACCTGAGTAGTGAGAGCTGCCAACTGAGTTGAAATAGAATCGATATCATTAATTGATGCAGCTCTTGATTTTGCCTCTCTCATGTTGCCAGTTATGTGCACTGGATGCCATTTCTTCAATTAAAGCACTGGCTTCAGTGTATGTTTTACCCATCAATGCACCTCCAGCTGCAGCATCTACCATTGACCTCATAGTGTCATCCAAACTAAGATAAAATACCTCAATCAGGAGATTATCAGGTAGGCCATGGTGTGGACACTTCCGGACTGTTTCCTTAAATCGTTCCCATGCCTCATATAATGATTCACCACCGAACTTCGAAAAGTTGGTGATATCATTTCTTAATTTAGCAGTTTACGTGATGGTGGGAAAAATCTTCTAAGAAACATTGATTGAAGTTCAGCCCATGTGGTAACAGAATCTTGAGGTAAGGAATTATACCAAGCTCTTGCCTTATCCTTCAATGAGAAAGGAAAAAGTTGCAATCTTATGGCATCATCAGAAACACCATTCATCTTTATCAAGTTAGAATACTGAAGGAATCCTGCTATGTGCTCATCAGGGCTCTCATGTGTATATCCACCAAACTGATTAGATTGCACCATCTGTATAAGTGTCGGCTTCAGCTCAAAAGTGTTGGCCTGAACAGCTGGCCTTCTAATTGCTGGTCCTTGAACAGTTGGGACTGAAAAATCGCGAAGTGCTCGTGGGGCAGCCTGAATAGGAAGATGGTTATTGTCATCTGCCATGATTTCCTCTTGATTCTCTCCTCTCTGTCTATTCTCTCTTCTCAAACGATGTATAGTACGTTATATCTCAGGATCTAGGGGCAGAAGTTCAAGACTCTTACTCCTTTGCATGCGCACCCGCAGAAAAGATAGAAAAGTAAAGACACACTATCAACAAAGTAAAATGCACCTAAATTACCAACAAAGCTACAAAGTCTAATATCTTATAGTCCCCGGCAACAGCGCCAAAAACTTGATCACTCGTGAAATGTATATGTGAAACCGCTAGCAAGTATACTAGGTCGCAATCAAGTAATATATGATGAGTAGAGTATCGTTCCCTCGAGGACTAAAAATATTACCAAACCTATAATAAATTATACTGATATTTAGGTAATTCAAACAGGAATCTTTTTTATATTTAACTAAAGAGATTAAATTAAGTTCTATGCTAATGAGAATTATAAGATTCTTATAAATACTTCCAATTGAACAGTAGGAATTTAGAATTCACCCTAGTCATGCTAATCAAACTACTGTTAAATTATTGAAATCAACTTATATGTGGTTATTCACGTGAGTTCAACATTTTAAACCTCAAATCAATTAGTCCACTTTCGTATCTCTAATTAATAGAGGATTCTAATATACTCTCATACATTTTTCAATGCTATGATCGCCTTATGCCCTAATACAATTATCCCTAATCTCTTAGTGAATAATTAATTAGAACATAGCTTTAATCTCTATATGAACCCTAATTAAACCAATTAACGCCGCTTTCGCATTGACTCATTAGTCTAATTAAGAATTCCTAACAAATCCTATCTCCACTTTCGTATTGATTGGATTTCTAACAATCTAATCTTATCACAATTAAATTGAAATTATAGGAATTCTTAACATGAATACTCCACATATATGTCAATCTCATAACCAAACTACACTGATCATTTTAGCAAACTAGGGCTTCATCCACTATTCCCACAAATGAAATTAGCCAGCCATACAATAGATAACAACAAGACAAAATTCAACGAAAAATGTTAAAGAATCCATTAAAGACATAAAAACCAATTCACAGAAATGCAAAATATGATTAGGATAAGAAGTCACCAATATGTAGCAAATCTGGAAATAAGATCCTAAAACAACTCTTTAGAGATTTCTGACTTGATCTCAATTGATGGAAGTACAATTGAATTCAATCTTCAATTCCCTTATAAAAAGCTAAAGTTTCTCAAAACAAAGTTCTCAAATCTGCCAAATTGTTCAAAATCTCCTCTCCTCCCCCCGGTCGTGTTTTTTTTTCTTTTCTTTCTCACCCCTCCTTTTATGCTCCGTAGAAACGTACAAATTGCACAGGAATATGAAAAGTCGGCAGTCCACCACATGAGGCATGACCGTGTGTAATGTGGTTGTTACTGCAACCACATAAACCACGGTCGTGGGATAACTCCATAAGCTTCTCGGCATTTTCTTCTTTCCTTCTTCTTTTAGGCATGGCTGTGTGTAATGTGGTTGTTACTGCCACCACATAAACTACGGCCGTGGGATAACTCCATAAGCTTCTTGGCATTTTCTTCTTTCCTTCTTCTTTTAGGCACGGTCGTGTCTCATCCCTTGCTTGTGATTTCTTCATGTTTTGCATCAAGTACATCTTCAAGTCCATTAATCCCTAAGATATTAACATAAATGCAATTTAAGTATCTTTTTATTGGAAATTTCTAATAATTGACAATAATATATAAACCAATCGCAAGATATAACATGATAAAATATGCCTTTATCAGAGTGTTGATGATTTTGGAATTGTGGTTGTCTTTTACCATTTCTAGATTTGAAGAGTGTGGAGAAAAGGAAATTATTTCAAATTCAAACACCATTTTTAAGTTGAAAGAAGTTATTGTGTGATAGTTGAGTAATGATTATTTGAATTTGAATTTGCTTCTTACTATTTGTAGAAGAGGTTGCATTTAAAGTGGAATTTAGATTTATTGTTGCCTTGTTTATAAGTGGCAGTGTGAAGTGAGTTGTTGTGAGTGGCCAATTGGAGTTGTATTGTGAAGGAGTGTTGCAACGTGAAGTAAGTTGTGGTGAAGATAGTGTACCATAAGTAAATTGTTGATTGTGTGTGTATATGTGGTGGAGTGAATGTGTAAGTAAGGGAATTGCCACTTGTGAATTTGTGCACTTGTGTGTAGTGTAAGGTACTGCACATTGTGGTTATTTGAAGTGTGAAATCAAGGCAAGAAAAAGAAACTTGAGTAGTGGAATTTGAATCCAAACAAAACAATTAAAGTGTGAAAGTAATTGAACTCATTACTTAACACTTGTGGTTGAATTTAATTCTTAACTACTTAGAAATAATTGTGTGCACTTCATTTATTTAACTTTACTTGAAGTACCAATAAACGTTTCTTGTATTGGTTGAGTGTGGGCATCGTTAGTGTGTAAAGGTGTGTTACTGTGGTGTGGTGAAGTGTATTGTGGTTGTTGAAGTTATTAAGCAAAAATGTCAAATGAGTTGTATTTATCTACTAACGTATTGCGTCGGGACATGACTTCTTTTCTAACCATTGATGAAGGACAAAGAGAAAACTTGTTCCATACTTCTTGTAGGGTACAAGGAAACTTGTGCGTAATCATTATTGATGGTGG
The DNA here is from genome assembly GCA_037954665.1 of Laguncularia racemosa. Lineage (NCBI taxonomy): Eukaryota > Viridiplantae > Streptophyta > Magnoliopsida > Myrtales > Combretaceae > Laguncularia > Laguncularia racemosa. The sequence continues at coordinate 298,911 of JBBMOL010000270.1, forward strand.
TAGTTGTACTAATGTTGTAGCTGCATGATTAGTATCGAAGTTGAAACTTGCTACTACTCCACATCTTGAACCGTATACATTGCATTGGCTTAGTGATCAGGGGAGTTTGCATGTGACCCAAAGAGCTAGGGTACCATTCAGTGTAGGGGATAAATACTTTGATGAGATTGAGTGTGATATTTTTCCTATGTATGCATCTCACATATTGCTTGGTAGACCATGGTTGTATGACAGGATGGTATTACATGATGGGTATACAAATACTTATATGTTCAAAAAGGATGGTAAACGTATAATATGGAACCCTATGTCGCCATCAGAGGTCCAGGATATGCAAAGATAGATGAGACAACCATCACAGATACCTAAGGGTCATGGCCACATGATCAACTTTTCAGAGGTACTTGAGGTTTCTAGTGACAAGAGCCAACCTTTAGAGCACAAAATTTGTCAAACACAGATGTGCAAACCATTAGAGGATCCTAATGATTATAGTCAGATGAGCATACCACCAGAGGACAAAACTGTTTAGGGGTAGGGGCAGTTGTGTTCACCTTCAGAGATACTAAAGGCTCATGACTAGTTGAGTAAACCATTGGAGGGTTCTGAGGGTCAGAGTCAGATGAGGCTATCATTAGAGAGCCAGACTATTCAGAGATAGTTATGTTCACCTTCAGAGGTTTTAGAAGATAGTGAGCAGTTGGGCGAACCATTAGAGGGCTATGAGGATCAGCACCATACAGATGAGTTAGAAAAAGAGGAAACAAAATCAATGTAATGGGTTGAGACAGGGGAGACATCAATAGATAATGAGTCCTTGTTTGTGTTGCAGATGAGATACATCCTAGAAATGGAGGAGAGAAAACAATCACCTACTATGGTATTTCAGATATTGGGATTCTGTAGAGATACTTCTTCATATGGATTGCTTTTAGAAAATAGAGTCTCTACTGCATTTGATCTGCCAGATTTGAGAAAAAATCTTTTTGAGGCCTGAGGAGATGATAGGAATCAAAATCCAACAAAACTTATCATTAGGGTAAAAACATTTCGAATCTTGGTGATGAGGGCCCCTTTCGAGCAAATCAACCCTAGAATTATTTGTTATCTAACCTCTTTTATCTTGTTCATGTATTATATATTCCAATAGGCACACATATCATATTTTATAGGGCGATGGACAAACTCACTCAGACTCAGCTTATGGGTTATCCATGGATCGACCTGAATCGACGATGAGTTGGGCCGACTAATCCTGTGGAAGAGCTCGCATGATGAAGACTATTTTCTTTTATTTTGTAATTGTTATTTGGACTATTTTATGTTGTATTTTCTTTTGGGACACTTTCATTTTTATTGTAATTGTCATTTAGGACCAGCCACCTTAAAAGTGGCATAATTGTAATTTTGTGCATTTTCTAACCCTAAAGGGAGCAAGTATAAATACTTGCTTATAGTAGGGTTTGGGGAGGCCATTTTGTAGATTATACACAAATACTTAACAAGTGGGAATTAGGGTTCATCCTAGTTCTAATTCTCTTATCAATTTCAACCCAAGAATTGGAATTGTGGCGAGTGCAACAAAGGGAAATTGTGAGTCATATCAATTTCTTTCATTGTTGTTTTTCATTTCATCTCTAGTGAGTCATATCTAGGGTTGATTTGGAGTTTCTTGGACATATTTGTGATCGCAATTTGTGAACAATTATCTTGTTTAAGATTGATTGTTCTTTAGTACTTGAAATCAATATCATTTCATTGTTGGCGTGAATTGAGGTTTAAGAGGAAGTTGATGTCACGAGTTTGATCAACCCATTTTGATATGAATTCACATGGATTTCAATTATTCTTGTTGTTATATGGTGAAGATTACATATATGGATTGCAATTGCATCATTTGATCTTTGTTGTTCATCAAATTTCCAAAGGGGTTTCACGTGAATTGTTCTCCAATTAGACCGGTTTGTAATTGAGTTGTGATTTGTTTTCTTTGAGTCATTTGATTGTTCTTGGACTTGGTTTTGAGCACATCATAGTATTTCTAATTTGGTTCACGCGAATTGAGATTGTTAATCCTTTAATTCTTCCCAATTGGAGATTTGTCTTCATTTTGTTCATCACGCTATTCCTATTTATGCGGTTGATTATTCATTTTTATTATGTGCTTGTGACTTGGATTCTTAAGCACATCATAATTTGGTATCAGAGCATAGGATTTGAGGAAGGGAATTGCATGAGCTTCATTTGACAATTAGGGTTCTTGAAGTTGATTTCTTGATCCGAAATTGTTGAAATGATTTGTAGTAGTAATTGTGGATTTTGTTGCATTCTAATTGTTGTTGATTGAAGTGGACATGGAGTACTTGTGGTAGCATTTGTTTTTTTTCTTAAACTTGTCGTGAGGAAGGAGGAGTGTTCCTTTGTGGTTATTTTGGAGAAGTGGAAATTGAGACAAAGAAGAGTAAATTATTTGTTAGTTATTTCAAAAATTGAGGTTGTCATTTACAAAGTTTAAGATTTTCATTGCGTAGTAGATTTAGGAAGTTATTTGAAATTCAAAAACATTTATTAAGTTGAAGAAATTATTGTGTAATAGTTGATTGAATGATTATTTGAATTTGAATTTGCTTCTTACTATTTGTGGAAAGGTTGCATTAAGAGTGGTATTTGAATTTGTTGCCGTAAAGTGTTGTGTGTAGTGGTGAAAAGGTGCTGCACATGAAGTGGTGTTGTGGTTTGAAGAGAGTTGCACAATGATTGTGTTGTGTATGTGTAGTGGTGTAAGTGTATAGTGAAGAGAATTGCAATTTGTTGTGAGTTTGTGTTGTGAAGAAGGTGCTGCACGTGAAGTGGAGCTGTATGTTTGTGCCGTGATTAGAAAGAGAATCATAATGGTTAAATTTGAATTTCAAAATAAGCATTAAAGTGTGGAAGTTATTATACATTGATGCTTAAACACTTGCTTAGTTGAATTCATTAACTTACCATTTGGAAGTGTTTAATTATTGTTCCACTTGTTGTTACCGTAATTGAAGTGTGGGAAAGTGTATGTTGCATTAGTTGCTTAATTGATTAAAGTGTGGAAGTTATTATATATTGATGCTTAAACACTTGCTTAGTTGAATTCATTAACTTACCATTTGGAAATGTTTAATTATTGTTCCACTTGTTCTTACCGTAATTGAAGTGTGGGAAAGTGTATATTGCATTAGTTGCTTAATTGATTAAAGTGTGGAAGTTATTATATATTGATGCTTAAACACTTGCTTAGTTGAATTCATTAACTTACCATTTGGAAGTGTTTAATTATTGTTCCACTTGTTCTTACCGAAATTGAAGTGTGGGAAAGTGTATGTTGCATTAGTTGCTTGATTGCACTATAGGTGTGTAAGAGTGTGTTGTCGTGGTGTGTGTGGTGTAGTGTATTATTGGCTTGTTGAAGTTAGTAAGCAATAATATCAAGTGATTTGTATTTCTCTACTAATGTACTATGCCAGGCCTTGAACTCTTTTACACTTATTGATGATGAGCAAAGGGAAAACTTGTTTCACACTTCTTATAGGGTGCAAAGTAACTTGTGTGTCATTATTATTGATGGTGGTGGTTGTACTCATGTTGTGGCTGCCTCATTAGTATCGAAATTGAAACTTGTAACTACCCCGTATCCTAAACCCTACAAATTACATTGCCTAAGTGAATAGGAGAGTCTCCATGTGACCTAGAGAGCTAGGGTACCTTTCAGTATAGGGGATGATCACTGTAAACCGTATATATAAAAGAGTAGTGAATTCTCTAGCAAGTATACTAGTTCGGAATCAAGTAGTATATAGGTGAGTAGAGTGTCAATCCCTCGAGGGCTAAAGAGATTACTAAACCTATAATAACTTTTATTGATATCTAGGCAATTCAAAGAAAGATCCTTTTAACTATTGAATTAAAAACTGAAATAAAATTTACTCAAACAAGAACTATGAGAATATTATAAAATAAACCTTTCAATTGAGAAGGTAGGAATTAAGAATTCACCTTAGACATGCTAATCAAATCACTATCATGTTATTTAGAGTAACCTATGTATTGTTATTCAAATGGGTTTATAACCATAAACCTTCAATTAATTAGTCAACTCCCGTATCTCTAAGTAACAAAGGATTCTAAATTACATCCATACACTTTCCAGTGCTATGATTGCCTAATGCCCCAATGTAATTACCCCTAATTCCTTAGTGGATAAATAATTAGAACATTGCTTTAAACTCCAGATAAACCCTAATTCAACTAATTAACACCGCTTCCGCTTTGTTATATTAATCCAATTAAGAATCCCTAACAAATTCTATCTCAACTCCCGTATCAATAAAATTTCTAACAATTAAAACCTTTAAGAATTTCAATTGAAATTATAGGAATTGCAATTATGAATAATCCACAAATACCTTAATCTAATAACATGACTGCAATTATCACTTTAGCAATCTAGGGTTTCATTCTTCTGCCCACCAAATGAATCTAGCCAGCCATAGATTTAACAATGAATGCACAAGTTACAATGGAATATTTGAGAGAATTCATGAATAATATAAACACAAATCACAAAATTGCATAAATAAATAAAGATCAGAAATCACCAATTTTGCGATACAGTTGGAGAGAATTCGAACACAAAAACTCCAGAGATCACTTCCCAAAGCCAACTATAAATACTTCTCAATTGATTACAAGGAAAACTTGTTTCAATCTCTTGTTCTTGCTATCAAAATAAAATATTCTCTCGAAGAACAAAAGTCTGAAAACTAGAAATTGCCAAAAGTCCTCTTTACGTTTCTTCTCAAATGAATATATAAAAACAGTCATGAAAATGAAGAGTCGCATTTTTCGCAGGTGTTCCACCACATGAGGCACGGCCGTATTATAAGTGGTGTTTCCACCACCACTTGAGGCATGGCCGTATTATAAGTGGTGTTTCCATCGCCACTTGAGGCATGGCCATATGATAAGTCTTGCCTACTAATTTTCTTCATTTCTTCATGTTTTTCAGCTCCTAATGCACTCTTTTCCTGTCTGAGTCCATTGATTCCTAAAATATCAAAATACAAGCACTTCAATATCTTTATCTTGGTGATTTTTTTTTCAAATTTAACAATAACAACCTCCAAATCACAAGATAAATCATGAGATAATATGCTGTTATCAACTCCCCCACACTTAAACTTTCGCTTGTCCCCAAGTGAAAGAAAATCAATGTAATAATCTGTCATTAAAAGTGTAAAATTTCCTTCTTTCAACAACTCATTCATTCTTTCTTTCATGATTAGTGACTTAAATGGTTGGTGCGTACCACTCTAACTAATACGAGAAAATGTAACTAATGTACCATAGTTAAAATTGAGTAGTTAATCTAAAAAGAATAATATTCCAATCCTAGTGTTTAACAATAGAATTCTTATTTCCGAGAGTAAATTCTCAGTTCAACAAGGCAAAGTACTCAATTAGACTTCACTAGCAACTAGCAAGTATATAATCTCTCTAATTACTTATCTAAATAAGTTAACACACAATGAAAGCATATGGTATCCATTCTTTCCCTAGATTTTCTCCCTTTTTCAAGTCTCATTTTGCTCTTTGACTTGATTAGTCAAGTTTATTTAAATTACCAAAATTGACAGCGAAGTCAGACTTCACTCTTCTGAGGGACTAAAGCCCGCCCATATCAACTTGGTTTCTATTCAAGTACTTAAATTTAGCCTTTCCACTCTTCTCGTTATTGTGACTTCATTGAGTTGGCATATCCTAGGCTCATCACCCAAGTAACCAGGTTTTAAAGGGACCCCTACGAACTCTTCCTCACACTAACTTTTAAGATTAGATACTCTTAACTCAGTTGCCTGAGTCATTGGAGTAAAGGCTTTGAATTTCCCTAAATTTTTTTTTTTTTTAGGGATCACTAAGAAAAGAATTTCTTTTACCTCTTTCACTGTATGTTAAAATACTCTCAAAGAAATTCAAAAGAAAATGTACTAGCTAAATTCACCTAGAAGTAAACTTGCTTATTTTGCACAAGTGGACTGGACCTACTCTTAGACTTCAAATTCAAAAGCTAAACATAAGGAAAAATTAGTCCTTAAAGATTTTACTATTTAATTTCAACTAAGTAAATCAGTTACAACAGTTAGTGAGTAAGGCACCTCAACAAGTCAAGTTCTTCTCCCTTTTTTTTTTTATATTATAGTACTATCTCCAGATAACAAATAATTAGTTTAAGATAGGGAAGTTATTAAACAATCCATAACAGAACAAGCATCTTATTATCAAAACATCAGTCTAGAATTACTCCCCCACACTTAACTTAGACAATGTCCCAATTGTCTGTCTGATATGCATAAAAGGAGAGTAAAAACTGACAAAAGTAAATTGGGAAAAACTGAACTTCCTTGAAATTGAAGTGCTTCGGAACATCTGTAAACAAAAACAAACAAAAAAAAAAAAATCAAACAAGTAAGTTCAAATACGAGTTAAAAAATAATCCAAATAAAAGTGCAGTTCAAGCTTGGGTCAATCTATCACTCATCATCATCATCATCATCATCATCGTCCTCCTCTTCATCATCATCGTACTCTTCCTCCTCTTCATCTCCTAAATCGACCTCTTCAGAACTAGATCTTTCTTCTTGTACCTCAACTGGAGGCTCTATTTGCTACTCTCTAACACTTGTGGAGCGTCTGGGTGTGATCTTCATGCGAGGTCTACCAATAGATGAACTCGGGATGATGGCCAAAGGCTGATCAGTAGTAGGGGGTGAATGTGTAGCTGGAGATGGTTGAGGTGCTACATCCTCATCTGAACTTCCCCCACACGGGGGAATAAAGATACCTAATGCATCTCCAATTTTTGTGAAGCAAGAGGACATATACTTTTTCATGCTCTTAATTGCCTTTCCTTGAACTCGCCGTTCCCGTTTTATTTCCTCAATATCGTCCTTGAATTGTGCAAGAGAAGAAGAAAGACCTCTCGTCTCATTTACAGGAACTTCCATTATGTGAGGACTTTGTTCTTCAACCGGGATTAGACCAAAGCCCCATTGCTTACGGACCCCCTTAGTCATGAGTGTTGAAGAACCTACTCTATCATTATTTTTTAGCAATCTTGTAATCCAAGCTCCCACAAATATCCCCTTTTGGCTTCTCTCACATTGATGTTTGAAACATTTGATTGCTATTAAACCAACATTCAAATGCCGGTTTTGAGTCATTGACCATATCTGCAAGGAGTCAAATATACTCACTATCCCCTCACTGTCTATTTTCCCACTAGTTGACCAAGCAAGGATATAATGTAATATTCTGTGGGTGGGGTTCTTCAAATCGGATGCCCGAGATGTAGAAGAATTATAACCATTTACCTAAATTTCCTGCCACAACCGAAAGGCCGACATCTGATTGTACCAATCAAAATACATCATTGCCATCTCCTCAGAGTCCACAAATTCTTCATCTTCATATATGCCCAATCTCTTAATGAACTTTCTCATTGATAAATTGTAGTACTGACCATCAAAATAGAAAGAAACATAATTATGCATTCCCATGGTTACGACTTCCTTAAGTTGGAAGGTGGCCATAAAATCAATAGTGATTTTTTTGTAAATATCCTCCTTAATATCTAGCAAATTCCTCCATGCTCTATCTTGGAGTATCATCTCAAATTCTTGTAAAAAAACATATCTCTCTAACAATTCCCAATTCAACACTGTGTTGTGCCTAATAATCTTATTCTTCAATACCATATCATACCTATCCCTGTGACTTTGCTTGAGACCAACAGGATAATTATCACACCTTGATTATGACACTGGTTTAGCAGGCCTTTTTTCTTTGCGAGGTCGTTTTTTGGAAGAAGATGGTGCTAGGTCTTGAGGCATCTACGAAAACAAAGAATTTTTACATTCATAGTTCTTGAAAACACATTTAACCTATGCTAGACTAAAATAATCTATCAAAATGACCTTATTTTCCATATCCAACACCAAAACTTATAACCCCACATGTACCATGGCCGTGGGTCATCTGCACGCAAATTTTGTGTGAAAATTCGTATTTTCAACCCACAGCCGTGTAACATAACGACTTCACATAAATAAAAAATTTTCATAACCTCTATCATTAGAATCATGCCAAAACATCGTAAAAATACAATCTTTATGCTCATTCATGTTCGAAAATCATAATGTAATTGGCATGTTCTCCCTAAATTTTTGCATTAAGCCCATGGAAAGTTACCACAACACATATATACAAAAGATATCTACAGATTTATACAAAAAAAAATTAATACCCATTCATGTATAAGAGGATAAACCCATATTGACAATGCATAAAACTTGAAAAATCTGCAGAAAAATTGGAAAAGAAAGATAGATCTTACCTTGCAATGTTACACGGAGTGGGAATGAGGAAGAAAAATCTGAACTTTGAGTGGAAAAACAAAGGAATGAGGAGAAATTTCAAGAGAGAGAGTAAGTTTATAAAGAGGAATTGTATGCGTGGAGGAGGTGACAGATATAAAATGATAAATGAGAAGCGGGTTTTGTTTAAAACACAAACCCAAGTAAGGCACAGCATGACCCACGGCCGTGTAACATGGGGTTGTTCTATCCGTCGATAGCCAATTGACGTGCCATGGCCGTGTGACCAGTGGTGGGTGTATACCTACCCACGATCGTGGGTCTTCCCTATAGTCAGCTCGGCAAAAAACTTTTTTTTTTTTTTTTTTTTTTTGTAAATTGACAATGAATCATTAAAGCAAATAATAAACTAAGGAATACTAACCTTAAGCATGGGTTGCCTCCCATGGAGCACTTAGTTTAAAGTCTCTAGCCCGACTTTCCTTTTTCTTACCTTGGGGAAGTAAGATCCACAATGGTGGTATCTTTATCAAGATTTTCCCTATCGTGGTAATGCTATAGAAGATGGCCATTCACCTTGAAAGCTCGATTGTCTTTTGCTTTCAATTCCACTGTGCCATAAGGAAAAACTTTTGAAATAATAAATGGTCCAGACCATCGGGATCTTAACTTACCTGGGAACAATTTTAATCGAGAGTTATATAACAAAACTTTCTGGCCCGGAAGAAACTCTCGTTTTAATATGTTCCTATCATGCCATCGCTTAGTCCGCTCCTTGTATATCCTAGCATTCTTGTATGCTTCATCTCTCATTTCAGCTAATTGATTCAACTGGAGCAATCGCTTCCTACTTGCAGCTTGTAAATCAAAGTTAAGGAATTTTATGGCCCAGTATACCTTATGCTCTAGCTCTACTAGGAGATGACATGATTTACCAAAGACTATCTTGTATGGGGACATTCCTATAGGGGTTTTAAAAGTAGTTCTGTAAGCCCATAATGCATCATCAAGTTTTAAAGACCAATCTTTTCTAGATGCATTGACTGTTTTCTCTAAAATACGCTTAATTTCCCTATTGGATATCTCGACTTGACCAGAAGTCTATGGATGATAAGGGGTGGCAATTTTATGAGTTACCCCATATTTTGATAAAAGTTTTTCAAATTGCCTATTGCAGAAATGCGATCCCCCATCACTAATAATAGCTCTAGGTACCCTAAATCTTGAAAATATGTTCTTTTTCAAAAATCTAACCACAACTCTGGCATCATTCTTTGTAGAGCAACAACTTCTACCCATTTTGAAACATAGTCGACAGCCACGAGAATGTATTTATTTGAAAAAGAGGAAGGGAAAGGACCCATAAAGTCTATCCCCCACACATCAAAGAGCTCTATTACAAGAATGCTATTCTGTGGTAATTCATGTCTCCTAGAAATGTTACCAGTCTTCTGACATTGAGCACATGACATAATGTAGTTCCTACAATCGTGAAACAACTTGGGCCAAAAAAATCCACAAGATAAAATCTTTGCTGCAGTTCTTTCCACCCCAAAATGACCTCTTGCTTCTTTTGAATGACAATGCTGAATGATGTTAAGCTGTTCATTTTATGGGACACATCGCCTAATTATTTGATCAGCACAATATTTGAACAGATATGGTTCATCCCAAAAATAAAATTTCACATCATGCAAAAACTTCTTTTTCTATTGATAGGATAAACCATACGATGTGATTTTACTAACCAAATAATTTACAATGTCATCATACCAAGGTAGTCCTTGGATTTCTACTGCATATAATTGTTCATCAGGGAACTTTTCATTAATAGGTGAATCTGAACATTCAGATTCCAACCATGATAAGTGATCAGCTAAAACATTCTCAGTTCCCTTTTTGTCTTTGATTACCAACTCAAATTCTTGTAATAGTAAAATCCAACGGATCAACCTTAGCTCAGCATCAGCTTTAGCAAACAAATATTTAAGAGTTGCATGATCTGTATATACTATGATCTTAGAACCTATCAAATAAGGCCGAAACTTGTCATAAGCAAATATAATAGCTGAAAGCTCTTTCTCAATGGTAGCATAGTTTCGTTGGGCCTCATTTAAAGTTCTATTAGCATAATATATTACATGAAATATCTTACCTTTTCTTTGCCCAAGCACCGCTCCTACAGCATAATCGCTGGCATCACACATAAGCTTGAATGGAAGCTCCCAATTAGGTGCTACAATCACGGGTGCAAAATTGAGCTTCTCCTTTAATAGGTTGAATGCCTGTAAACAATTATCATCAAAATTAAACACAGCATCTTTTTCAAGTAAATTGCAAAGGGGTTTAGAGATTTTAGAGAAGTCCCTGATAAATCTTTGATAGAAGCCAGCATGTCCAAGGAAACTTCTAACTACTTTGACTGAAGTGGGTGGTGGCAACTTCTCAATCACTTCCACTTTCGCTTGATCAACTTCAATCCCTTTTCCTGATACCTTATGACCTAAGACTATTCCCTCTCTTACCATAAAATGACATTTCTCCCAGTTCAAAAGTATATTAGACTCCTTACATCTCTTGAGCACACAGTCTAAATTTGTCAAACATGATTCGAAGGATTTACCAAAGACAGAAAAATCATCCATGAATATTTCAATGAAATTTTCTAACATGTTAGAAAATATGGACATCATATACCTTTGGAAAGTAACAGGTGCATTGCAGAGACCAAAGGGCATTATCCTAAAGGCAAAAGTGCCATAAGGACAAGTAAAGGTGGTTTTCTCCTGGTCCTCGAGTGCTATATAAATTTGATTATAACCAGAATAACCATCTAAAAAACAATAATACTCATGCCCCGTAAGTTTCTCTAACATTTGATCTATAAATGGGAGAGGGAAATGGTCTTTACGGGTGGCATCATTCACTTTCCTATAGTCAATACAAACTCTCCATCCAGTCACGGTACGAGTAGGAATTAATTCATTAAACTCATTTTTCACTACAGTCATACTACCTTTTTTTGGCACTACTTGCACTGGACTAACCCATTTACTATCTGAAATATGATAGATAATACCTAAATCCAGTATTTTGAGAACTTCTTTCTTTACTACCTCCTTGAAAGTTGGGTTAAGTCGCCTCTGTGGTTGAACTATAGGTTTACATTTTGCCTCTAGGAATATCCGATGAGTATAGATTAGAGGGCTGATTCCCTTGATATCTGCAATGGTCCATCCTATCGCCTCCTTATGCTTCTTAAGAACTCCTAAGAGTTGTTGCTCCTGATCATCTGTCAAACAGGAAGAAATGATTATTGGCAAAGTATCATCCATCCCCAAATAAGCATATTTTAAATGACTAGGTAAAGGTTTAAGTTCTAGCACTAGAGGGTGTGTCAAAGATGGCATCAATTTTGTCGCACTTGTTCCCAATTCCTCATAGTATTGAGCCTTGATTTCAGCTACTTGATTCACACATTCTTCCATAGGCTCATCTTCATCATCCCAACCATCAAGATCTCTAAGAACCGACTCCATTGTGTTTAAACCCGCTTTCTCCTCAAAAGACTCAGAAATATGCTCATCAATACTATCAATAGTGTAACAAGACTTACACTCATCAAACCTTTTCATAGCCTCATAGACATTAAAAGTTATTTCTTCATCCATAACTCTTAAAGTGAGCTTACCTTGTTCCACATCAATTAAAGCTTTACCTGTTGCTAGGAATGGTCGTCCAAGAATCATGGGCACTTCTCTATCCTCTTCCATCTCTAGAACAATGAAATCGATTGGAAAATAGAACTTATCAACTTTTACAAGAACGTTCTCTACAATACCTCTTGGATATTTGATACTTCTATCAGCAAGTTGCAAGGTAACATTGGTCTCCTTACAATCTCTAAGTCCCAATTTCTTGAAAATAGAGAAAGGCATCAAATTTATACTTGCACCTGAATCAATAAGAACTTTATCAAAATAAACATTTCCAATTGTGCAAGGAACAGTAAAACTCCCCTGATCTCTTTGTTTTCTTGGCATATTTGTTAAGTTCTGTTGAAGGATCATTGAACACTCTCCCGTAAGCATAACAGGTTCATTCTCATCGATTCTTCGCTTTTTGGTGAGAAGCTCTTTCATGAATTTAGCATATGAAGGCATTTGTTGGAGTGCCTCTGCAAAAGGAATGTTGATTTGAAGTTTCTTAAACAACTCCAGGAATTTAGCAAATTGGGAATCTAATTGCTGTTGCTTCAATCTCCTTGGAAAAGGTACAGGAGGAACATAAGGCTTCACTTCTGATGATTGCTGTTTTGGTTCCTCTACCTTTTCCTTCCCCTTATTTTTCTTTGAACTTGCTTCTTTTGATTGAACATCTATGTTCACTTTTTCCACTTCCTTACCACTCCTCAACATTATTGCATTGATACCTTTTGGATTTTCCTCAGTGTTGCTAGGCAAAGACCCAGATGGTGTCTATTGCTCAACTGTTGCGAAATTTGACCAATTTGATTCTCTAAATTTCGAATTGTGGCCTGTTGATTTTGCAACATGGTGTCAGTCTTTTGCATATAGCTCAACATGAGTTCTTCCATTCTAGACTGACTTTGCTGAGGAGGAGCACTTTGAATGGGACCTTGCTTCTGAAATCCAGGTGGTGGTTTGAGTGCGTTATTCTCATTCTTCTATGAAAAATTTGGATGATTACGCCACCCTGGATTATAAGTGTTCGAATAGGGTCCCATATTACCCCTTTGGAAGTTGTTGACATAATTCACATGCTCACCAGATGAAGAAGCTTAAGGGTTCCCATGAATGCATTCAAGAGTCGAATGTGATCCTGAGCAAATCTCACAAAGAGCAACTTGATTTGCATTAAATGAAGATGATGAGGTGAGTTTACCTACTTGGGTAGTGAGAGCTAAAATTTGAGTCGTCAAAAGGGTAATAGCATCATTATCATTCACTGATGCCACTCTAGCTTTACCTCTCTCATTCTGCCAATTGTAGGCACTAGAAGCCATTTCTTCTATCAACGCACTTGCTTCATCATAAGTCTTGCCCATGAGTGCACCTCCCGATGCAGCATCAACTAGAGACCTCAATGTTTCATCCAAGCTGAGGTAAAAAATCTCAATCAGTAAATTATCCAGCAATCCATGATGTGGGCATTTTTTGATTGCCTCCTTAAATCTCTCCCAGGGCTCATAAAGTGATTCACCACTAAATTTTGTGAAATTAGTGATGTCACTTCTTAACCTTGCTGTCCTAGTCGGTGGGAAAAATCTCATTAGAAATTTAGATGAGAGATCAGCCCAGGTAGTAATGGACTCTTGTGGAAGTGAATAAAACCAAGCTCTAGCTTTATCTCTTAATGAAAAAGGAAAAAGTTACAATCTGATAACGTCATCTGCAACGTTATTCATTTTTACTGTATTACAGTATTAGAGAAATACAACAATATGCTCATTAGGGCTCTCATTTGGATATCCTCAAATTGACTTGTTTGGACCATTTGAATGAGTGTCGGTTTCAATTCAAAATTGTTGGCCCGAATGGCAGGTCTCCTGATCGCTGAACCGGAAACAGTTGGCACTATATATTCGCGAAGTGCTCTTGCAACACCCTGCATCAAATTGTTGTTGTTATCGTTAGCCATCTCAGATTCTTCTCTTCTTCTGTTCTCTCTTTTCAAACGCAGGAAAGAGCTCAATCTCAGGATCTAGAGGTAGAAGTTCAATACTCCTACTCCTTCGCATGCACACCTACAAAGAGAAAAGAAGACCAAATCCAATAAAATGAAAATAAAATGCGCCTAAATTACCAACAAAGTTAAGAAGTCTAATATCTAATAGTCCTCGGCAACGGCGCCAAAAACTTTATCACTGTGAACCGTATATATAAAAGAGTAGTGAATTCTCTAGCAAGTATACTAGGTCGGAATCAAGTAGTATATAGGTGAGTAGAGTGTCGATCCCTCGAGGACTAAAGAGATTACTAAACATATAATAACTTTTATTGATATCTAGGCAATTCAAAGAAAGATCCTTTCAACTATTGAATTAAAAACTGAAATAAAATCTACTCAAACAAGAACTATGAGAATATTATAAAATAAACCTTTCAATTGAGAAGGTGGGAATTAAGAATTTACCCTAGACATGCTAATCAAATCGCTATCATGTTATTTAGAGTAACCTATGTATGGTTATTTAAATGGGTTTATAACCATAAACCTTCAATTAATTAGTTAACTCCCGTATCTCTAATTAACAAAGGCTTCTAAATTACATCCATACACTTCCCAGTGCTATGATTGCCTAATGCCCTAATGCAATTACCCCTAATTCCTTAGTGGATAAATAATTAGAACATTGCTTTAAACTCCAGATAAACCCTAATTCAACTAATTAACGCCGCTTCCGCTTTGTTATATTAATCCAATTAAGAATCCCTAACAAATTCTATCTCAACTCCCGTATCGATAAAATTTCTAACAATTAAAACCTTTAAGAATTTCAATTGAAATTATAGGAATTGCAATTATGAATAATCCACAAATACCTTAATCAAATAACATGACTGCAATTATCACTTTAGCAATCTAGGGTTTCATTCTTCTGCCCACCAAATGAATCTAGCCAGCCATAGATTTAACAATGAATGCACAAGTTACAATGGAATATTTGAGAGAATTCATGAATAATATAAACACAAATCACAAAATTGCATAAATAAATAAAGATCAGAAATCACCAATTTTGCAATACAGTTGGAGAGAATTCGAACACAAAAACTCTAGAGATCACTTCCTAAAGCCAACTATAAATACTTCTCAATTGATTACAGGGAAAACTTGTTTCAATCTCTTGTTCTTGCTATCAAAATGAAATATTCTCTGAAAGAACTAATGTCTGAAAACTGGAAATTTCCAAAAGTCCTCTTTACGTTTCTTCTCAAATGAATATATAAAAACTGTTAGGAAAATGAAGAGTCGCATTTTTCGCAGGTGTTCCACCACATGAGGCACGGTCGTATTATAAGTGGTGTTTCCACCACCACATGAGGCATGGCCATGGTCTCACCCCATAGGCTCCTCGGTATCTTTCGCAGATGTTCCACCACATGAGGCACGCCCGTATTATAAGTGGTGTTTCCACCACCACATGAGGCATGGCCGTGATCTCACCCCATAGGCTTCTCGATATCTTTCATAGATGTTCCACCACATGAGGCACGGCTGTATGATAAGTGGTGTTTCCAGCACCACTTGAGGCATAGCCGTATTATAAGTGGTGTTTCCACCACCACTTGAGGCATGGCCATATGATAAGTCTTGCCTACTGATTTTCTTCATTTCTTCATGTTTTTTAGCTCCTAATGCACTCTTTTCTTGTTTGAGTCCATTGATTCCTAAAATATCAAAATACAAGTACTTCAGTATCTTTATCTTGGTGATTTGTTTTCAAATTTAACAATAACAACCTCCAAATCACAAGATAAATCATGAGATAATATGTTGTTATTAGGGGGTAAATATCATAATGAAATTAAATGTGATATTCTTCCTATGTGTGCATCCCATATATTGCTCGGCAGGCCTTGGTTGTATGATAGGAAGGTCTTACATGATGGCTTCAGAAATACATATGTGTTCTAGAAAGGGGGTAAACGTATAGTATTAAACCCTATTTTACCATCAAAGGTGCAAAGACAGATAAGTCAACCATCAGAGGTCCTTGAGGTTCATAGTTAGATGTGATAGGAATCAAAATCTGACAAGACATATCATTAGGGCAAGAACTAAAGGATTTCGAATCTTGGCGATGAGGGCCCATTTTGAGCAAATCAACTCTGGAATTATTCATTTACTAACCTCTTTTATCTTATCCATGTATTATATATTCCAACAAGCACACTTATCATATTTTATAGGGCGATGGACAAAATCACTTAGACTCAGCTTGTAGGTTATCCATAGACCGACCTGAACCGACGATGAGTTGGGCCGACGAATCCTATGGAAGAGCTCGCATGATGAAGACTATTTTCTTTTATTTTGTAATTGTTATTTGGACTATTTTATGTTGTATTTTCTTTTGGGACACTTTCTTTTTTATTGTAATTGTCATTTAGGACTAGCCACCTTAAAAGTGGCATAGTTGTAATTTTGTGCATTTTCTAACCCTAAAGGGAGCAAGTTTAAATACTTGCTTAAAGTAGGGTTTGAGGAAGCAAAAAATTTGCAGAATTGAGATATAATTTGCGTGAGGATTAGGGTTCTCCTAATTGTCATTAGACTCTTATCAATTTCAATCCCAAGAGTTGAGATTGTGGCGAGTGCAACACTTTGGAATTGTGAGTAATATCAATTTCATTTTGTTGTGATTTCTTTTCTTCTCTAGTATGTAATATCTAGGGGTGAATTGAGATAGTTCTTGGTCAGATTTTTTGTTACACTTGTGATGTGCCTAAAACCAAGATTAAGCACATATAAAAACCAATTTGAAAGACAATCAAACTAGTCTCAATCACATGAATAATGCCGTCAATTTCCAATGAATGTAAGCAATTATTCAATTATGATGTGTTTGAATCTTAAATCCAAATATGATATAGCTTTGATACCAAAAAGATGATGTGCCTAAATCCACTTAGAAGCACAATTAAAAGACTCAAGAAAAAGCAAAATCAAGTCAACAACAAACCGGTTCCAAAAGGGCAAAAATTGCGTGAACCCTAGTGAAGATTGCAATGAAATCCAAATACTCAATGTTGCAATTGTGATACCACAATAATAATCTCTTCTAACATCACACTAATCACATGTAATCCCACGTGAATAATCCACAAATTCAAAAGAAAACTTCAATTCTAAGAACTCCTTTCCACAAGTGATAATCACGTTTCAAGAGGTATTCTTCAAGGATGAACCGAATTCAAATGCAAAGGATCTTAATTAAACACAAGAATTCGAAAATAATAAGAAGCAAATCTATCCAAGAACTATCTCAATTCACCCCTAGATATGACACACTAGAGAAGAAAAGAAATCACAACAAAATGAAATTGATACTACTCACAATTTCAAGGTGTTGCACTCGCCACAATTTCAACTCTTGGGATTGAAATTGATAAGAGTCTAATGAAAATTAGGAACCCTAATTCTCACTTGAAAATGAACTCTCAATTCTACAAAATATGGTCCCCTCAAACCTCTCTTAAGCAAGTATTTATACTTGCTACTCCCAGGGTTAAAAAGTGCTCAAAATTACAAGTTTACCACTTTTAAGGTGGCTAACCCTAAATGAAAATTACAAGGAAATAAAAGTGTCCCAAAGCCAAAATACAACCAAAATAGTTCATAAAAGAGTAAATATATAAAAGAAATGGTCCTTCTTGATGCCGGTCTTCAAGAGGCATTTGAATCAGGTTCCGTTGACAACCCTGATTCACTCAGTAGTAAGGGTGTTTTTGCATCCTGTAGGACTGACAAATGAACCTGCTGAAATGCATCAAAATTATAATGCAAAGATGTAGAAAGTAGGTTAGGTTTCTCATGGTTAGGTTTCTCTAGCAAAACCCTCAAAACTAGATTTTGGAGACCCTTAGCTCGGGCCCTGGTGATAGGTCTTGGAAAAGTCTGATTCCTATCATCTTGTATAAGATTGATTACTTTAGTACTTGATATTATCATCTCATTGGTAGCGTGAATTGTGCTTGTTGGAAGAGGATAAAATCACGGTTTTAGTTCCTTTCTTCTTTATATAGTCATGTGGAATTCATTTATTATTGTTGTTATTTAGTGAAGTTTATCCATTGGATTGTGGTTGCATCATTGGACCTTTGGATTTCACCAAAATTCCAATAGGGTTCTCGCAATTCCATTCCAATTGGACCAGTTTTGTATGTGAGTTGGGGTTTATTTTCTTCATTCATTTGATTGTGCTTATACCTAGGTTTTGAGCACATCGGATGAGTTAACCTTTAGAGGACCAAGTGGTTCAGAAGCAGGTGTGTCAACCATCAGAGGTCCAAAAGGTTCAGGGGCATATGGGTAAACCATTAGAGGGCCAAGAGGTTCAAAGACATATATGTAAAATAGGGAAGAAGAAGATATTATTAGTGGGACAGTTTGAGTTAAGGGAGGCCATAACGGATGATAGACCATTATATGTGTTGTAGATGAGATATATCCTAGAGATGGAGGGGCGAGAACAACTACCCCCTTATGGTATCATAGGTATTGAGAGACTAGTGATATTTTTACAGATAACTTGCTAGGAGGATATAAAGTCTCTACTGCATTTAACCTCTCAGATTTGAGGACAAATCTTCCTGAAGCTTGAGGAGATGATAGGAATCAAAATCCTACAGGACCTATCACTAGGGCAACAACTAAAAAGTTATAAAATTTGGCGATGAGAGTCTTCTTTGAACAACCCGACCTAAAAAATTTTTTTATACTAACACCTTTTCTATTACTTATTTGTTATGTATTCCAGCAGGTATACTTGTTAGTTTTTATAGGGTGATGGATAAACTTACTAAAGCTTAGCTTATGGGTTATTCATGGACCTACATAAACCAAATAAGAACTGGCCATTTGAAGACCATTTGTATATGTAATTATTGCTTATGGGAACTAGTCATTTTATTTTGTACTTGTAATTTATATTTTAGGAACAGGCCACTTAGTGGCAACTTTGTAATTTTTGGTTTGTTTTTACCCTAATAGGAGCAAATATAAATACTTGCTAACTAGGGTTTTTAGGGAGCTTTTTGATAATTTGATAAAATTACAAACACTTGTCATGAGAGTTACCCTCTTGCTAGCATCTACTCTTATCAATTGCTTTAGAAATTATGGTGAGTTTAGCTTGGAATTCTTATGAGTTATATCAAGATTTTCTAAGTTACATCCTATTATTGCTATTGTGTAATATCTAGTGATAGTTAGTAGATCTTGTTATGTGTTCTTTCACCCTAAATTAAGGTTCATGTATTGTTAGGATTACAAGCTAATTGTAAATATCAGAATTGCATTGTTCCTTTGTAATTGATTGGTATTGGAATTTCCCTTATAATACTTCTAATTTGGTTTACACCATTTGAGATTGTTCATCCTTTAATTCACGCCAATTGGGGATTTTGTCTTCATTTTGTCCAATTTGTACGGTTGATTATTCATTTGTATTATGTGCTTGTGATTTGGATTCTTAAGCACATCATATTTTGGTGTCAGATCAAGTTATTTCAAACAATTAGGGTTCATGTGGCAATTGGAATCATGTCGCTTTGTGGAATTTGTTTAGTTGATTCTTCAATTGGCTTTGTGTACTTTTAATTGGATTTTCAAGCACATCAGAAGGATTTTCCCTTTCCCTTTATCATTAGCTTGATTCTTCCTTTTGCTCTTCCCATGAATAGTTAAGTTCACCCTTCCCTTTTCCTTTTCCTTTTCCTCCATAAGTAGTTTGCCCTCTTCTTGAACACATATGGTTAACAACTCATTGATTGAGCATTTATCAATAGGTTATACTCCTGAGGTAAAGTGAAAAGGATGTAGTAAACCAGGAAGGGTTTTTGATAACTTAATTCCCAATGCCTTCACTTGGGCCACAATATTCCTCATGTGCATGATATGATCACTCACACCCTTAATGCCAGTGAGTCTCAAAGTTGAAAGCTCTATAATTAGGGTGTTAGCCATTGCCTTATCTAAAGTAGCAAATTGCTTATCAATGGCCTTTAGCAAATCTTGAACCCTTTGATATTGCTTGATGGAGCCCCTTATGCTAACAAAAATTTTAGTCTTTATGAACATAACTAACAAGCAGTTAAATTGCTCCCATTTTTTCATAAAGATTTATTGCATCCAAGATGCTAGCTTCGGTTATTGTAGGAGCTTCGGTTTCTTTATGGCATAATCAATGTTCATCTATCCCAAATGAAGGAGAACTCTCTCCTTCCAAACCTTATAATTATCCCCTTTAAGTTTAGAAACGTCACATCACATATCAAAAAAATTAACAAGTTGAATTGCTACAATAATTAAACATACATGCTTATGTTACAAAATTTTTTGAGGCTAATTAAGATATGTCATGTTTTACTAATGTAAAATCATGCTGAAATATAAATCTAGTGGCATAAAACTTGCCTGTAGGCTAAAGTTCTAATTTAAATAGATTCATCTAAAGTCTTATGATAAAACTATCAAATTATGTTCCTTTTCCTAATCCTTGTGGGGAAATTAAAAAAATATAATTTGATGTTTTATCCTAGTTAATCATAAATAACATAATAAAAATTCCTGTGGGATATACAATTTGAAATGTTGTGGCTTCTTCTTAATTAATTGAAATTGTATGGATCAGTTAAACATTAACTAAATCTTTAGGCTCAATTATTGCATAAAACCATAAGCAATAACTTGTGAACTTAACTCTAACATACTTTTATCATCTAATCAACATTACATGTATAATGATAAACCGTAAATCATACATATAAACAAATAATAATATAACCATATATCATGACAATTAAATTCATAGAGAGCCAATAAGAATTAATTTACTTCAATAAACAACAAAAACCAATTTTAATATGTAAAATTATTTAACCGAATGTTATATCCATAATTAACAAAAAATAACATAGATATATTAAAATTATAAAAGTTTAATTTTCACAAAGTATTGGAAATCTCGGTTTAAAGCCCATTGAATTCATAATAAAATCACTTGGAAGAGTTAATGAAAAAATGGCCAAGCCTCCGGTCGAATAACGCATAAGGACCAACAGGTCTCGAGCTCAAATCTCATAATAGGCACTTCCTTTTCTTTTCAATTACGCACGTGAAATGTATGCGTGGGTGCCAAATGTGTGATCATACATCTACCAAGGAAGATTGAGCTTAGCTCTGTTTGTTAATAGCGTATAGTAGGCTAGGGCTCTCTTCAAGATGTGCATTCCAACCTTCCTCCTCCCCCCTTTTTTTTTTCTTTTGTTTTGTTTTGTTTTAAATTGAATTAACTTTTAAGGATGACTTAAATATAAGTCGTCTTCAACCTTCACCCAGGTCACTATGACTCAGTTTTGACTCACAATTCTTTTTTTTTTTTTGATTGGTTTTTGACCTAATATTTTTTTTTTACTACACACCTAAAATCCCACAACCCAATAAGATAGAAATCTTCACTTGATAATAAGAGTAGCCATAATAATATCCAGGTTATAACTAAAAGGAAAATTCCAACATAGGGTACATAGATATTCATAAGAGTAGCCATAATAATAATAATAACAAAAATACATTTTTCCATACTTGCATTTACATTTTATTCATGTAAAAATATATATAAGAAAAGATACCCTCTTATGAAAATTTTATCTTGATAGTCATGATGCTTTAAATTTATTGGTTCTATAACCATAAATTTCTTATTTATAAAAGATTAGGATCTAACGCTAGATTTAACCCATCTTGTTAATTTTTAACACATGTTTTAGCCCAAGGTCATTGGCAGCTCCATTTCAAAATTATAGTAGGTGGAATGGGCCCATTAAAATTAAAACTAAAGAAACCAATGTGATAGGAATCAGACTTTTCCAGGACCTATCACTAAGGCCCGAGGTCTCCAAAATCTAGTTTTAAGGGTTTTGCTAGAGAAACCTAACCTTGAGAAATCTAACCCACTTTCTACATCTTTGCACTATAATTTTGATGCATTTCAACAGGTTCATTTGTCAGTCCTACAGGATGCAAAAAAACCCTTACTACTGAGTGAATCAGGGTTGTCAACAGAACCTGATTCAAAAGCTTCTTGAAGACCGGCATCATGAAGGACCATTTCTTTTATATATTTACTCTTTTATGAACTATTTTGGTTGTATTTTGGTTTTGGGACACTTTTATTTCTTTGTAACTTTCATTTAGGGTTAGCCACCTTAAAAGTGGCAAACTTGTAATTTTAAGCACTTTTTAACCCTAAAAGTAACAAGTATAAATACTTGCTTAAGAGAGGGTTTGAGGGGGGCATATTTTGCAGATTATACACTTCTTCTTCACGTGAGAATTAGGGTTCCTAATTGTCATTAGACTCTTATCAATTTCAATCCCAAGAGTTGAAATTGTGGCGAGTGCAACACCTTGAAATTATGAGTTATATCAATTTCATTTTGTTGTGATTTCTTTTCTTCTCTAGTGTGTCATATCTAGGTTGAATTGAGATAGATCTTGGTCAGAATTACTTCTTATTGTTGATGAATTCTTGTGTTTATTTAAGGTCCCTTGCAATTGAATTCGAATCATCATTGAGAATTCCCTTGAAAACGTGTTTTTCACTATTGGAAAGGACTCCTTGGAATTGAGGTTTTCTTTTGAATTTGTGGATTAATTTCGTGGATTATATGTGATTAGCGTGTTATTAGAAGAGATTATCATTGTGCTATTACAATTATATCCTTGAGCATTTGGAATTCTTTACATCTTCACTAGTGTTCACGTGAATTTTGCCTTTGTGGATCCGGTTTTACCTTGACTTGAGATTGTTTTTTCTTAAGTCTTTTAATTGTGCTTCTAAGTGGAATTAGGCACATCATCTTTTTGGTATCAGAGCACATGTTGAGAGAAGGGAATTGATTTCATTTGATTTTGTGGAGTTAATCATCCATTAGAGTTGATTTAGTGAAAACCATAATTGTGTTGATTGTTGTGGTTTTGAGCTTGTGAAATTACCTTGACTTGGAGTTTATTTTTCTATTTGTTGGAGTTGGTTTAGGAAGGTTGCTGCATCATTTTGTGATCACTAATTTTCGTGGAAGGGTAGAAGTATAAAGTATTGTTTAATTCAACAATTTTTGGAACTTGCAAAACTTACCAAAATTCTTGCCGTAGCTTGTTGTGGCGTGGAGGAGGATATGTAGTTTGTTGTTTTGATTTCCATTGTGTAATTCTGAATTGGTGGAGTACAATTTGTAGATTGCATTGAGTTTTGATTAGTAAGGGATTATCTGAATTCAAACACATGCAATTAAGTTGTGGGAGTTAATGATTGCTATTTGAATTTGAATTCATTGTTACCAATTGAGGAAGGTTTGCAATAAGTGAAGTTTTTTAAATTTCAAATTGAAAGTTGCTGCCTACTGTGGAATTCGGAATTCATTGTGGAAAGTCACATATTAGTACTATGTTATCATTATTTGCCGTAGAAGTGGAAGTCTACTTGTAATTATTATCCATCTTGTTGTTGTCGTGGAAGTAACTCATCATCATTGTTGTTGTTACTTGTGTGTTGCCGTGGAGTGACTTGTGGAGATTAAAGTTTGTTGCACCGTGATCTTAAAAGAAGTGGGGAATATTTTTCACATGTTGATTGAGTTGAATTCCACAATGTCTAGTGAAATGCTTCAATATGCTAATGTATTGCAACGCTCATTAAGTACATTTGCTAGTAAGGAGGAAGAACAAAGGGAAAGTTGTTCCACAACTTCTTGTAGGATACAAGGAAATTTGTGTGTCCTTATAATAGATGGTGGTAGTTGTACTAATGTAGTAGTTGCATCGTTGGTATCGAAGCTAAAGCTTTCAACTATTCCACATCCTAAACCTTATAAACTACATTGCTTAATGACCAAGGAAGTTTGTATGTTACCCAAAGAGCTAGGTACCCTTCAGTATAGAGGACAAGTATTGTGATGAAAT